>PVLD010000267.1:0-80814 GCA_004027595.1 Dinomys branickii | reverse complement strand
AAACCTTTCTTGGAAGTCAGTGGCAGACACTGGAAGGTGCCTGAATCATCTCCTCTGAGAAACAATGTGAGCAAGCAAGGCATAAGGCCTTGCTATGAGGAGAACAGCTGTGGCTGGAAACTGGGTACAAGAGGAACGGCAGATGGGTTCCAGGATCCCAGCTAAGCTCCACACCATTTACCACATGGCTAAAGAGCGTCACCAATTTCCCAAGGAGGCCGTCACACCCCACCAAACATGTCATCAGTTGCACACTATGCATGCATGTGATTCTTAGTTGTAAGCACACACCCACCTCTATTAACTTTTCTTTTTCCTATTGGCCATATTGTCCCTCTCTGACAGTTAGATAGTGATACGTAATTTGGTAGCTTTAGTAAATCCTACCCAACAACTAGAGATAAGACTCTGGTTCTGGGCTTCCTTGCAGGATTCTATATTTGTGAACATTTTTCTGTCTGAATGCACTCTAAGTTACGGTGCCTAAGAAGTTAGAAGAAGCCCAATAAATTTTCCTTTTTCATCTGTGGGAAGCTGCCAGCAGGGTGAAACAAGGCAGGCAGGGCTGGCCGGGCTTCACTGGAACCAAAAGCACTTACACTTCAGACCCAAATGGAAGAAAAAAATCCACCCTGTGTAGTACCAAGTGGCCCTTTTAAGGAATGAGAAGAATTGCTGAAAGAAGCAGACCCAGTCCGAGGACATTTGCCACAGGGTTTGCTGGTGTGTGGCTCTCTGGTCCTGGGTTTCTTCGCTGAATGAGAATGAAAGTCCCCGAGGTTAGAGGCGAAGCTGCTGGAGCAGTAGCTGACCTGGGCCTAGTTACTTTTCCCTGACAAAATTGATGGGCACAATTGTGCAAACAAATATAGTAGGTCTAAGTTGATAAAATTCTGAATACATTTCTTAATGGTATGAGAAGGGAGTAGTATTGCCTACACTGATGAAAAACAAACAAATTTCCATAAGTCTTAAAAAAAAAAAAATATATATATATATATATGTATCTCCCAGAGAATGCAGACTACCTTTAGCTTTAAAGTTATTTTACTTGTATCATATTTGTAGCAAGTCATTATATTGAAAGAGACCTTAAGGATAATCTAGACCAACTTCTTCATATTATAACTGAATTTCAGAGAAGTGAAATGACATACCAAGGTCACAGAGTAGGAGGTGACAGGGACGAGATTTTGACAGCTATTTCATACTTGCTCTGCTACACCATGCTGCCTCCACGCCAGCTCTCAGAGTCTTATTTTGCCCGTATCTAGTTTTCTTGATCATATAGACACAACTTGCCCTGGTACCTTTAGAAGGGGCTGCTACATAAAGCCATGGTGAAGGTCTTATATTGGTAGAGTCATTGATATAATAGTTAATAACATTATGAAATTCTTTATCCATAAAATGTGGAACACACTAAGAAATTCATCATTATCTCTGAAAATATCAAGAATAATGAATCCTCAGGAGTTAAACAGGACAATGAGACTGTATCAGGGGAAAGGATTTAGGCTTTTCTGATGAATGGCAAAGGTTTATGTAAGTAGCAACTGGGTCAGTCTGAGTCTCTGAATGCAACCAACAGTCCAGACCTTCCCTTCTATCACCCCCACCAACTCACACTGGATATGTAGCATGAGCAAGAAATAAAATATTGTTATTTTAATCCACTAAAACTTAAAACTTAAAAATCCACATGGGTGTTTGTTATTGCAGCATAACCTAACCTATCCTCACTAGTACAAGCCCCTAAAAGATACTTGGTAAAAGATGGTCATCATTATTATGATTGTATCCTTCTAGAATCTTCCCAATGCCACATGATCAGAGATTAAACAGAAGGCTACAACAGACCATTCGCCTTACAGGGATTCTCACTAGTAAAAGAAAAGAAAGGTAACCAAGGACCACTGTTACATATAATGGTCATGTTTGCAGTTGAGGAAAGAGAAACAGAGGCTCAGAGAGAAGGAATTCTTCATGTAAGTTCAAACAGCCAGTAAATGTCAGGGGCACGATTCAAACTCAGGTGTTGCTGATTGTACTCTTCAATCTGGCCTCCCTCCAATAAACAATAGCAGCTCCCTGGAAGATCTCCTGCTATTAATTATAAGGCCTGCCTTACATCAGGTACAGTCTTCCTCTCAGCTTTAAATAAACAGCTAATGTTCACTTGGCTCTTATTTGTGCCAGATTCTACACGCATGATCTCATTGGATTCTCACATGACAAGCCAGTCCAGGAGGATCCCTGGCAATCCACTTCAGGCTCAGTAGAAGACTCGGAGATAAAGACCAGAAGGAAATTCTGGTTACAGTACAAATCTTCCTACCTGGTCTATTTTCTAAATGCATCTGACCTTTAGCCAAGCCTCTTCCCTCTTAGAATTCTTTCCCTTAACTCACTAATCAGTTCAAACTCTATTCATTCTTGAGGGTCACATTTTAATGCCACATACTGCCCTCAAATGTCCTAACTTCTCAAGCCTCTACCCTGTACAAAATGGACTATGCAAAGCAGGTACTTCAGCAATTACTGCTTTTACTTCTTACTTTATACTTAATCAAATGTTTGGTGTGATCTGATCCAAGAGCATCAGTCTAACCAGACTACAAGCCTTATAAAGACACCACATGTTGTGCCTCTTTCACAATCCCCCACAGAACTGGTTCCAAGGGACATTTTTACATTGATTTAAATGTCAGGGAGGAAAGAACATGATACATCTCTTGAAGTTGAGGACAATTTTTTTTATTACCTTGGAAAAAAGCAGGGAAATTCACTAACAGGGCTTTACAGTAATACTTTAATCTAGCTAAATATACTCTTTATTTAGGTGGAAATAAATTGTTATAAATCGTCAGTGTCTTTGATTCGGCTTTGTTCAAACTAAAGATCAGAATGACAAGCAGTTTAGCAGAAACCTTCAAACTGCAAGAAAGCATTTTTGATCATTTAAAACACTTCATTAAAAATTAGCATTTGTTCTAAGAGATTTTTAAAAGTTAAATATTTATATATCAGTAATCATAAACTTTAAAATAAGTCTGTGCATATTCCATATCTTAAAACTACAAAGTTTTTCCTAATCTGGTTAAGAAGAGAACAGAGCTTTCCTACAATATTGAAAGTTAGTTCTCATGATTCCAAAGATTGTCGGCATGTCACCTTGAACTGTAACTATTTGTTCTTGTAACTTTTATTAGTTAAATTTCTTTTTAAAAAGTAGTTGTTAAGGTGAAGCTTGAATTATGCTCGTAGTGGGGTAGATCCACACAGAGACAGGCATCACAGCGATCGGCGTTTGCTTGACTCTGCTGTGGTCCAGGTTTTGTTATCTACCCTGTGCAGAAACATTGTGCAGATTCTTTTCAAGCTCAGAAAGTGCAGTTCTCCCTGTAGGGATTTATTTTACGGGAAAAGTAAAGTAGCACCAACACATTTTAAAACATGGTGTACAATGTTTTTTTTCAACATAAGTAGGAATTATCGTAGAACTCTTCATCTACAAAACCAACTTAAATGAATTGGCACTCAGAATTTCTCTCCCTGTGCACTCCTGCTGATAATGGTTTAGTTTATTTTTACCAGGAGTCATTTAGTTTGTTCCCCAAACAATTCATATCAGCAGTACTAGTTTTTGCAATGACACAATTTAATTGAAGCTTAGGTGAAGCCATGAAATGTATGCACAGAAGAAAACGTTCTCCTTTCCATAAAAAAATCGAGTCAATAAGGGCCTCATGCTATTTTAAAGCACTGTTGTATTAGGTATGGATGAAATAAATGTAAAAAAAATAAGTCACTATAATCTTGAGAATTCTACACTCAGATTGCTTCAGAAGTGTGATGTTCTTGCTCCATTTTGAAGAAACCAAAACTGGAAAGGGTGGGTGATGCAGTTTAGATGGGTTTTTGCAAGAAAAAATTAAACACCAGCCATAAGCACAAAAAAGATTGGCAAATGAACACATATGCACATGTTTTCAGTTAAAATAGACTGTTCATGGCCATGTTTTTGTGATTCACTGCTTTAACCACCTTTTATATAACTGACCCACTTATTGCAAACAGTGACTTTGGATATGAAGCTTCTGCTCAACTTGTTAATTAAACAGCTGTAGCAATTACACAGGTGCGCCGCATTACCAATCGATTTAGAAAGAACCTGGGCTAATCTCACGCACAGCTAGAGGAATATAAATATGAATCAATATATGGACATAAGGAGAATGATGACTCATAACTTCTGTCAGGTTTACTGTATTTTCTCAAGAGCTTTTGAATTTTCCACCTTCAGAAATGTGTTTAACACCGATCAGCTTTACAGCATGGAGCGAGCACTTATTTACAGATAAATAAGTCAGTACATAAATAAATAACACAAAGACCTATAGCAGAGGCGCCATTAGCTAGTATTAGAAAGAAAACATGGCTCTTCTTCCAGGTGTAGCCGAAGGAGACCAAAGGATCGGACCAGCTGAATGTTTCGCAGCCATGCCAAGAGGAGGCAGCCAGGCCAGGCCTAGGGGCTGGGGTGAGCCCCCCCATAGAGTGCTGCCTACAACACCAGGCTCCACCTTCCTGGAGGCTCAGCCTAACCCGGGCCAGGGTGAGGTCACTCCAGAAAAGAGAAGCGCATCATACTGGGACAGCTCTTGGTGAAAGGTGAATACTAGTTACTGAACCATCTACTCCAAGTTTAGCAATCAGTCACCCCCACCACAGTTGTTTACGTCTTGACCCAGTGCTCCCCGGACTGGCTAAAGCATCTGGATTCTGAAACTCCTATGAGTGATTCTGATCTGCTCTCACAGTATGAGCTTAGGCCTTCATGAGGGCACGAGCCTGCTAGAATCAACTGTCAGTGGAAGTGTGTGCATGTGCAGATGCTCAGAATTCTGGGACGCTTCTGAAGCTTCCATCACATTGTCTTCATCACATTTTGGGAACTCAAAAAATGTAAAGAATCGCTGTTGTGAACTCAGTCCAAGTCTTAACTGCCTGGTCATCTGCACAGTGCTGAGGAAATCAGAAGGAACCTAAGCATTCCCTGGACAGAGCCTCCCTGTTACATCTCTCTTGCTCTACATTATTTTCCTCCAGATTCCAATCTGTTCCTGTTTCTTCGCTTCTATCTTTAAACTTGAAAGTTTTGGTTCAAAATAACTATAACCTAAGAATTTCTTGGCTAAAAGACAGAACATCGAATTTCCAATTTTCCTTGCTCTACCTCTCCTGTTCCTATATGGTTTCATTAGTAAAACATTTAAAAAGAAAATTTTAAGGGCATTTTCTGTTTTTCCTATTACGTTAATGACTTCACCAGATATGCATGTCTTTATCTCACTTCTTGGCTTCCTGGCTAATCTGTATGTTTGAGATAACAATTACACACATAGACAGTATATTTTTGCTGCTGCTTGTCTCAACCTATCATTCTAGCAAGGAAGGAGTTCATGCCATGTGTGCTAAGCAGGCTCCAGTCTGTCCTGGTGGTTTGATTTTATAAATAAGAACATTCTTTGTCCAAGAATAAGGCCTAGGCATTCAGCTTTTCCAAAACAACTCAGTATCCAGGGTACCCAAATAAATTCAAGCATTTAAGTTTCAGATTAATGTAGCTATCTGCTCCTGATTGAGGTTCCTCTAGGTGCACATTAGTTAAATAAGCTATTTCTTTTTTTACTATTTCTGTGCAAAATGAATATTCACTATTCAAAAGAACATTCCCTATCATAATTATATAATCAATTCAAATTTGTTTTTAAGCAGTGTAAGGCATACTTGAAATTCCAACGTGATGAAAATAGCTAAAACTAAGCTTTAAAATATATTAGTTGATTTGGAAAATACTTAAGAAGCCTTAATATCAAACCTAAAATCTGTAGTAATCAGCATATTTCTCTGAAATCTAGATTCAGTGTAGAGGTACTTAGAGTAGAACAACAGTGAGACCCTAGCCGACCCTGGTTACAACTTTAATTTATCGTGCACCAATAGTGTAACCAGATTCCCTCTTGGTAGAGTGGAAGTAACGTCCATGTCACTCATAAGGCTGTGAAAAGAACCATTTGGGGTAACAACACAGAGCAAGACTGTAAGCTAGGAAGAGCTGTCTAAAAGCAAGGCACTGCAGGGGTATAACTGCTATTCCTTTAACACAAATGCCCTCCAAATGCCTGGGATATCACTGCAAATGTGGTGACAGTGGTCATTTAGGTGAGAATGAAGGTGAGAAAGAAGAACCAAGGTAGCCAAAGTCCTAACTAGAATAAGAAACTGAACAGACTGATGGGCACATGTTGACATCTTTTGAAAAAAACTTTGGTGCTCTGTGTCAGTGCTTTGTGCAAAAAGAATGCACTAGGAGGCCAGCAAGCTCATAGTGATGGCAGCTTGCAGTCACCATCTGCAAACAGCAAGCTCCTGGGTTCCTAATGCTGGAGGTTGTGTGTCCATTTCTGAATGCATCTTCCAGGTCTAGGGAGCTGTTAGGAGACTGCACCATAAGATCACAAGACCCAGGAAGTGTGATCCAGGTGATCATTCCCAAGAGGCCAAGGCAGGTGCTAGGTAGCCACCAAATGCATGGGCTCCACATTTCTGCTGAACATGCCTGTGCCATCACTGAGCACCACCAGTGGGGATCCCCAGCCCTCTCACAGTTCATATGTCTTTATCTGAGCTGAGCAAGAGTGTAGAGCTTCATGCCTGTTACTCATTTAAGAGGTTTGTGGGCCTCTTCTGGGTAATACATTATGACTACTTTAAACGTACAGTTCATGGTCCAGGTCGCCGGGAGCACCTCACCAGGGCAGAGCCCAGTGGTGCTCAGGGGCAACTCTGAGAACTCAGCCAGATCCCCGGGAGCACCTCGTTGGGATGGAACCCAGCGATCTGCAGGGGCAACCCCGCAGACTGGATCTGGTCCTCAGGAGTGCCTAACTGGGGCGGAGTCCGGCAGTGCTCAAGGTCAACCCTGCGAACTTGAACGGACCCCCAGAGCACCTCATTGAGGTGAAGTCCAGTGGTCCATGGGGGTGAACCAGCAGACTGGACTAAACCCCCAAGGACCTTGAGGGTTTATCAATTGCGTATGACCATAGTGTATTTGGTTCCCTGCCTATGTACCATCTTTGAGGATGGGTGCTCTTCCACCTAGTGCCATAGTAAGTTGAGTGCACCCATGTTTGTTACAGCATAATCTGAAGCAGCCATGTACCTTCCCAGTGTGAGAGCCCAAGGGAGTAAATAAACCAAAAAGTACAATTATTGTCAGAGGAAAGATGATTGATTGGGTGGGGGAACAATGGAGATGAGGGTGGAGAAAACTATTTGATTAATTGAATGTGCCATCATCTGTATAACTGAGTAATAATAGTGAAGATGTCATTTTGTAATACAGCATCCACTTTTAATTCCCCAATGTCTGCTCTATAATTCTGTTTTATCATTTATGTATTATACTGATTTATAACTGAGTAAGAAATGCGGAGATAACATTATGTAATACAACAGCCATTTTTAGTCCCTTACTGTCTTCTGTATAATCGTGTATTTCCTTCATGTTTTTGAGATAACTGAGTAGCAAATATGAAGATGATATTATGTAAAACAGCATTCATTGTCAATCCCCTACTACCTTCCCCATAATTTGTGTATTTCCTTTTGTTTTTGTGCTTTTCGAGTTTATATTCTTTTTACCTTTAAAATAAAAAAATAGATGTACAGTTCAGTGATCACACAAATATATATATGTTAAGCACCCAGCACTACCTAATTCTAGGATGTTTTCATCACATCAGAAAGGACCCTCTATTCGGGAGCAGCCACCCCCTATTCACTCTAACCCTAGCTTGTGAGAACCACTAGTCTGCTACTTATATAGATTTACCTATTCCGGACATTTTGTTAAAATGGAGTTAACACAATATGTGGCCTTTTATGACTGCTTCTTTTCATTTAGCACACTGTTCCTCAGGTCCATCTTCCTTTTACCATACCCCGGTCATTCACCCCTCTCTGTGGCTGAGTGAGACTCCATTGTACGGATAGGGCACATTTTATGCGTCGATTCTTCAGCTCATGGACATGAGAATTGCTTTCAGTTTCTGGACAGTATAAATACTGTCACTAAAAACATTCAGGTACAAATTTTACATAAATGTATGCTTTTAATTCTCTTGGGTACAGATCAACAGTGGAACTGTTGGGTCATTTCTGGGCACTTTTGAACACCACTCCTCATTTTAGCACTGTCTTTGCAAACTCATTTCTGTGGCGGGCAGAAAGAAATATAGCTCACCAGAGACCCCAAAAGTCAAACAATAAAATGAAGATATGTATAAAAGAAAAAAGGGGGTCTGTCCAAAGCAATATATTGCTGATCCCAAAATACCACTAATATCTTTCCTATACCATATAGAGCAGTGGTCGTAGGTAGGAACCGGCACTGGACCTAAGCAGGTATCATCTCCCTAATAATAGTCAACACAAAATGAGCGCATACTATGGTCAAGGCAGTGTGCTGTGCATATCTGCGCACTAACAGTAGAAAGGATGGGAGAAACACAATCACTGAAAACAAACTCTGACTGCAGCCAGTTCCGCCTTCTGCCAGAGTGGCACAACTTATCTTCAGGCCAGGCCTGGGAGGAGAGGGAAGACAGAATAAGCAAAATTGCTTTAGTGAAAAAAAATGGCCTAATGTTTGAATTTGTTTGCTGGAAGCTCAAGACGAGGTGGGAGTGGGGCCACGAAGGCTGGACAGTGAAGAGAGGGACTGATACATGCGTAAGAGAAAGCAGGAGCCCAAGGAGGCAAGACAGACGGTGAGAAACCCAACAGCCAAGAACACTACAAGAAGCACTAGGTTGCTATTTGTGCTGTCACAGAGGTATGTCCCTGCATTTCCCTGACACCTGTGGGAGGCCTGTCATGGTCTTACCATGGAGAACTGAGAAAACAGTCACTGCAGGTCAGAGGTAAAACACTCAACCTGCAGCAGGATTCAGAGAGAAAGGACCAGAAAATGTAAGCCTAGATGTTCTCAAAGCATCTGACAAAAGGAAAGGAATGAACTTATAGCACATGGTTCAAGGCATTTTAACTTGAGTATTAAGAGAAAAGGTCATTCTAGAAGCTGGAAAATGTAGAGTCCTCCGACTTTTATAACAGAATCTGCCCAACAACCCAACAGTTGTGCAAGCAGAGGTGGATAGCATATGAGCCTGAATAAACCTGTCCTCCCAAACAAAGAAAAGAAGGAAAAGAAAAGGTGGGTGTCAGGGAATAGTAGTAGGGAAACCCAAGACTTAAACCTCTTTAATATTCACTATATGACAATGTCACAGCACAAAGACCCTGAAGACTTTACGGTGGCATTTGCACTAGAGAGAAGCAGTGTACCGAAGCATTTTCTCAGCACCTGTTGGAAGTCTAAGACCAACCTTCAAATGTTATGGACGAGAAGACTGCCACAAGGGTCCCCTGGACTTGACCGAGCCCACTGGAGTTGCTTATTGCACCTACACCACATAGTCACGGTTAGGTGGGCCCTGAGCTCACCCCTGCAGCAGGGGCTAGGAAACACTCTGCAGAGCCAGATAGTAAACACTTCAGGCTCTGGGAGCCAAGAAAGAAAATTAAAGGTATTAAATAGATACTTACAGAAACAGAGAGGCCAAACTTTCATAATAATTTCAATGATGAGTTTCAAAGCATAATAATTTTACACAATTTTTAGTAATGTACTAGTGAAAAGAATGGAGTTTATTCACTTTTGACAGCATTTTGTTTCGGTGAGATTCAAAGTTAATACTTCTAACATCAAACTGACTGCAAATGTTCCATCTGTAAAAACTACTCCTAGCTCCTGGTCCATGTGAAAGTAGGTGCAGACTGACTGCTGGGAGTGGGAAAATTGCAAAGGCATGAGTTTACAGTTTTGTTTCATCCCTTCTAGTTGTGTCTTGTGTAATTCATCAACATCCCCGAACTTTGGCTTCCTTGCCTGCAAAATGAGGGCAATTCCTACCTCACAGCTTTATTCTGAAAGTTTAAAGAAAGAAAACAGGCAGCTCCCCTAGTATAATGGTCTCTTCCCTCTGCACTTAAATTATAACATTAATATAAACAGTAACAAAGATGTACTAGTTGCTGCTAGCCTTTATTTCAGATTTTTAAAACATACTCCAGCTCTTCTGATCTTTAAACATATTACATCCACTTTAAGCTTCAGGAATTAAAAATATTAAAATCACAGTGAATCCAGATGTTCCACACCACAAACACACACACCTATAACTTTCTGATACTCGCAGACCAGCATCCTTGCTGCCCACACAAGGTTAAACATAGACAAACTTCATTTACTGAGCTCTTTCCATGTGCCAGGACCTGCTAGGTATTTTCACCTCCTTACTCTTAATCTTTACAACCTTGGGAGTTATGTACTCCTAATTCTTTTTTGTAGAAGAAACTGAAGTTCAGAGAAGCCACACTACTTCAGATTAAATAGGCAGACAACAAAATTTACACTTTTTTTTTCCGGTACTATGGGTTGAACCAGGGCCTTTGCACTGAACTACATCCTTAGCCCTTTTTTATTAATTTATCTTTTAATTTTTTAAAACAGATTCTTGCTAAATCACCCAGGCTGGGCTCAAACTTGTGACTTAAAGGCATGCACAACTGGCTCACAATCTAAACTTCTGATCTCAAGTACAACATTGGGATCCTCGGGCCTGGGGATGTAGCTCAGCGGTATAGCACTTGCCTCACATGTGCGTGAGTTCAATCCCAGCGCACGTGCGCGCGCGCACACACACACACACACACACACACACACACACACTCACTCACTCACAGGTGAGGCTGTATCAGACCAAAATGTTTTCACATTTTAAATCCATGTAATCTAAACCGGTCCCAGGGTCCAATCCATTACCTTTATTCACTTCTCACATATGCTGGTCCCCCAACTGCTGAAGATGAAGTGCCTCCTACAGCCTCATCACTCTGAGCTCAATGAGCCTGTATTTTGCTAATTAGGGGATTTTAAAAGTAATTTGTTGGGCTCCATTCAAAGTAGATGAAAAATAAACTAAAAGTGCTTGCTTTCCTATTGTGCATAAGAAAAAAAGAGACGCAGCACATATATTGCCTCCAGTTTGTAGCTAGGTTCTGAAAATACATTTGGAAGTCCTTTCAGGGGCTCCAGATGAAAATGAGTAAGTGATCACCACGAAGATGGACTTAGATATGAAGTTTAATTCCTCTTATCAGGGGCTCCAGCTCATTTACACTCATGATTTTATTTATTTAAATAACTTGCTTCTCCCTGTCCCCCAGAACAAAAGACTGGCAGACCCCATCCTCCCTTTACTGCCCCATACAAAAAAATCTAAAACAATGCCAAGAGCAATCATTGTCTTCAGAATCCAGAAGGCTCCACAACACTGTCAGTAAGATGTAAATCAATTCTGGTTATATTTATCTTGCTTCTAAATTCAGACATCTGTTTTATTTTAGATTTCAAAAGGGCCAACCTTCCTTTATCCATTACTGTCAAATGTGCAGATCTGGCAAGGTGTTCACAGTGTGAACATGAAACATGACCAAGAGGAACGCTGTTCATTACAGATAACTGAAGGGTCACCACACCGTGGTGGTTGGAAGTGCAGCTGCATGCAGCAAGATGGCACCCCTCACCTCGGGTGGGACCAAGTAACCGGCTCTGGCCATCAGATTATGAGGAGGAGTGGTGTGTACTGCCCCCAAACCAAGGCTTTTAATAATATACTATTACATGCATACTCATATTTATAGCAGCACACTTCATAATAGTTAAATCCTGAAAGCAATCTCTATGTCTATCAACAGATAAATGGATAAAGTGTGGTATTTACACACAATGGAATACAACTCTGCAGTCAGGAAGGATAAACCTGAGTCATCTGAAGGAAAATGGATGCCCTTTGAGACTACAATGCTAGGTGAAATAAATCAGGTGCACAAACTAAAATATCATGTATAGCTCAGTGGCACAGTGCCTGCCTGGCTAGTGCGAGGTCATGAGTTCAATTCCTGATACCACCACTACTACTAATAATAATATGAGAAACCCAAAATATAAGTAAGTTAAAGCACAAAATAAAAGATGATAGAAAATAGAGAGTTAGATATTTTGCAAAAGGGAAGGTGACCAAGAGATAGAGGAAGAGGAGAGGAAGGACATGAAAAAAGAATAAATACGTGCCATGCACATGTACCAGCTCCACACTAGGAATGTAAACATATACTGCAAATGTACTATAGAAATTAAAAATTAAAAAAAAAATAGTCTAGGAAGATCTGCCAGAACATTCCCTCTTCTGCCAAGGTGACTAGCAAGTTTCTGGATGGTGGCTCTACTGCCAGGCCAGGGTCCAGAAGGAGATGGATGGCTCCAGAGCAGGGCCACACCAATCAGATCTGCGATGGATACGCAATGCACGGCTGTAAGAAATAAGCCTGGGAGTACGAGCCCAGACATTGGAGCACTGTTTGTGACCACAGCATAAACTAGCCCCTTCCTGCCTGGTCCCCCAAGGCACACAGTACCATGAAAAATGGCTTGGTGTCTCTAGAGATAAGTTAGCAGATTTGTGTAATTTAGTATCTGAAGCTAAATGTTATTATCTTGTCAGGGAAAGGTCCCTCAGCCCATAGCTCACCTGGCCCTCATCATCATGTTCCAAAATCTGAATTAAATAGACCTGAGCAAAATTGGAAAGGGAGAGTTACAGTTGTAACCTTCTGAGCTGCCAGTTCTAATTTACTGGTACATCGAGGTTCTTCACTGTAAACAATAGAAACCACTCCAGCTAGTTAAGCAGAAAAGGAATTGATTAGAGATTTATTAGCCTACAGCATCTCAAGGGCAGGAACACCACTTCCAGACCCGAGGGTGTGGACTATACTGCCACATCCCTGGCCCAGACTCTGTGTGCGGCTGGAGCCCTGGTCGCCAGCCTCTTGACACTCTTCAGACCCTCTTTCTCCACATCTGTGAGGCACAACCCAACACTCACACAAGTGTAACTCAGTGAAGGTGCTTTAGATGAAAGGAAAAAATATACTTTGAAAATTGGCTTTTTTTCTTAGAAACGCAGAGAATTCCTCAAACACAGAAATGATGTTCAAAGGTGTGTCCGAAATAAATAAAGCTTCTAGTTCTTGTCCATCATGCACAAGGCCCTGGGTTGAATCCCCTCCATTAGGAAAATAATTTATACATATATGGGCTCAAAGTTGACAGGTCAAATTTACCCACTATGCCATCGACTAGCAAACCTGCTTATTATTAAATGACATATGTCCATAGAATGCAAGGCTCCTAAAATACAATTTTCTTTCACTCATGTGGGCAAGATAAAAATGCTTCTCAGACAGCAGATTTTCCCCATCCTCTTTTAGCAGAAAACTCCACAGGATTTAAAGGGGCCAACATGAGATAAATAGAAGACCCAGTGCTGTTTTTAAAAGAAACTGATCAACGCTGGTAGATTCCTGCTGACAACTCTTAGTAATGAAGTGGCTCCTATTACTTCTATGGGTCACAGCAAAAAGCCCGCCTTCCACCTCCTTCTAAACATAGACAGACCTCGGGCTCCCTTGCATGGCAGGGAAACTCAAATGCCCACCACCTTTGGCTGTCTCTGGTTTAACTATGAGGCCTTCATTCTCCTCACAGGCCAAAAAGGAATCTGATTCTACTCACAAACACTGACAAAGTTATTCTTTCCGTTAGAGAAATGAAAAGTGGACAAATTACAGTCAAAAACATAAAATCTCCACCATGAGTTGCTGAGAAACAACAGAGGCTCGCTCCATCAGCAGTTCCTCTGAGGAACTAACTGCAGGGCTGGTAGAGCATACAGAGCCCTAGTCCCTATAGAAGGCACATCAAAGTTGTAATAAAAACCTACTTTTCTTTATGAAACTAAGCAATTGCTATTTCACACCCACATATTGCTGGCGCTCATTCAATTACCCTCAATGACTTTGTTTAAAATGAAAATGCTTTGCCTCCCGAGGACAGTGTGAGAGGACAGACTCATGCTGCTCCCTGAAGGGCGGAAGTGAAGGTACATACACAAAACCCGAAGGGGCTGGAGGCTGCTGCTGGGCCGTATTTCACAGGGAATTCAAACCTCTCTTCAAAGATTGCATAAAGAATAAGCACTCCTTAGGCAGCTGGATATCACAGGGGGCACGCTATGCAACTTTCCCTCCTCCTTCCTGCTGACAAGCACAGAATTAGAAAACTACAAGCAGGATGACAAGAAGTGAGAAAGACCAAATTTTGCCATATGGTTTTTTAGAAGAGGAAACAGCCTCCCCCAACACACACACACACATTGTTCCAAAGGATCTGTGACTAACAAGCCAAGCCAGCACATGGTTGGGCTCTGTGGCTTAGTGATTCAGAAGTCACTTTCCTAGCCAGCATATTAAATGTCAAGTAACACATCGCCGATAAGAGAGAAGCCAGGCCCTGAGGAAGTGTCTCTCCTGTGCAAACGAGCCCTATAATTTCAAAGCTGCTGTCTTTTAGGTGGCTTGCCAACCTATAAAAGATATAGCATGCATCCAAGAGCTGCATAAAGATGCATAAATCATGGAGACCATGTCTGGTCCTCTACAATTCCCCTAAAAAAGAACTTTGCCCATGGGAATCACAGTAACTATCTGTTTAAGGGAGAAAAGCAAACAAACAGAAACACATACGAGAAAAAAATAGAAGGGAAAGCAAAGGATTGCAGTGATATTTTCATGCCACATGTAGCCTGCAAAATTTGCAGGTGAGGAGCTCTGACAAAATGCTTCCAGAGTCAGTAACATAAAAAATGTATAGGTCCCAGGGTGATTGTTATTTTAAAAAGGGGGGCAGTGTTTATCCACCATCTATCATTTGTCCTCATTTCACAGTGCTCTAAGATTAGAATTCCTGATTGCAAGAGGACTTCATATTTAGACCCAGTTCCTATGTGGCGTGGTGAAAGAAGGGGATGAGGAAAGAGGGGAAGAATTATATGAGGACTCGGCTTCATGTCTTTCTTTATAACAGATTATTTTCTTTAAGAGCAGCATGAGCTTTAATTAAAATGGCAATTGCAGAATTCTTTTGACTCAACACCTTTAAAAAAGCAGGGTGATAAGAAACGCTCAGCAACCCAATTACTTCATGCAGTTTTCACTTCCCAAGAAAGTTGCCCTGAAAACAGAATTGAACTTGTTCTCCTCTACCAATCTGGTAGCTACCTGGGGCAAAGTAACCAAGAACCTCCTAATGCTGCTGATCAGTCTTCGGAATAAACAAAATTCACACAAGATGCAAGGAGTTCAACAAGTAATGTGCAAATGTTATTTCAATTCTTAATGGTACATTCAGCTTACATGACATCCTATCTTGAGGTGAGGCTCAAAAGGAACAAGAGTTGTCCCCAGAGAGATAGCAGACCTTGAACTCCATTCCCAGAAGTGGAAAGACAAATTAGATAGCTGGTCTTTCCGGTTTTGAGGAATATTTTCATCCAACTGTTAAATAAGGGGGAAATGAAACAAATTCAAGATCCTTGCTGTCTAGGAACTTGGGGGAAATTAGATGCATGAAGTGTGAGCAACAAATATGGTGAATGCTTAAAATGTTTTTAAATGTATTACAGTGAAAGACACACTGTCACCCACCCCCCTCATTTCGAACACACTCAGTTCACCATTCTCGCCGCTTTGTAAAGCAGTTCTGGAAGTCCTTCCTCTGAGGGTCTTTAGTCGCACTGTTGTGCAAGAGTAAGTCTTGTACAGAGGACGGTAAAAATAATAGACTCGGATAGTGAATCTGAAAGGAAAAGTACAGCGTTCGGTGAAGAGTTTCCAGGACAAGACATTGGAGGACACCCACAGAAGGCCAAAAGACGCCAAACTCTCTAGAAATGTCAAGTCCTTACTTGAGTGTCCCCTCAGCCCACCTTTCTGACTCTCCCATCAGTAACTCAAGGCCCGGGTTTAAACTGCAGGCCTGGTCACACCATGGGGCGCCTCTGTTGAGGGCCTCCCCCACTGGACTTTGACCTCATCTTGTACCCTCTACACACACAGCGCACCTGAACCGAGCCAGGGCCTGGCAGGCGCTTCAGAGTGCTCTGTATGTAACAGCACAGCGTCGCTGAGTGACGAGGTGCTGAGAAGTGGCTTAGGTCTTCTTCTGGATGAGCTATTTAAGGCTTCACATAGGTGTGGTTTTGGTGACTGAGAAAAGAACTGAGTTTATCCAGGAAGAAAACACAGACCGAGCGCAAGACCTGGACAGGAAGTGGATGCTTCAAAGCAAAGAGGAATCGCCAGGCAGCTGGCAGAGGCTGCTTTCCAGAAAGTGGAGGGGAGTCGGGAGCAGGAGTGATGGGTATAGGACCAGAGTAGGTTAGGCGAGTTCCTATCTTTTCAACTCCCAAGAATCATGTAAATTATGAGCCTCAAAAACGGAGAGTGGGAGGCCAGAGGCTTAACAAGCAGAGGTTAAAATCGAACCGCTCGATAAGGTGTGAAGCAAGAAGTTAATGAGGTAGGAAGAGCAACGCTGTCTGGTGTTACAAGGCAAAGCCACGGTTTTACTTCCATCCTACGGGTTCCGATTAATGTCCCACCGAGGGATTCGAGGACCTCAACTTCGTACCCTGTGCCAGTCACCCTGGCAAGCCTGGCGCGGGACCCCGGGGAAGTCTCCTGCCAGGTGGGCTTTCACCCCAAAACGACCCCTGCGGACGGGCCGTGCACCATGAGTTCCCCACCGGCTTCGTCCAGCCTCCACGGGGAACCAGACACGCAGAGCGCACAACGGCCCCCACGACCCCTTTCTCGTGCCTTTCCTGCCTGTCACCAAGGCCGCCCCCACTGAAATGCAGGGTCTCGTCCTTCCCTGCTGGGTGCCAGAGCCTGGGCCGGCCCGCCACACGGTGGACGCGCAGCCAGCACGGGCCGGTTCTGGGACGAGCTCTGCTCGCTCCCACTCTGTCCTCGGGGGCACTGAAGGACCAGATCGGCGAGGCCCGGGAGGGCGCAGGGGTCGAGGCAGCGGCCGGGCGGCCGGGTGGGGCCGCAGCGCGCTGGCCACTGACCTTCCGCGCGGCGCAGCAGCTCGGCTCCGGCGTCCGGCGCCCGCGGCGCACGTAGGTCACCCGCCTCCTGCTGGCGCCTCGCGCAGGGCCGGGCGCGGGCGGCAGGTGCGGCGCGGGCGGCCGGGGCGCTGGGCCGGGCGAGGCGCTGCGGGCTGGGGCTCCCGCCCCCGCGCGCCGCAGCTCCACGCAGAGCCGCAGGCCCAGCAGCAGCGCGGCGCCGAGCAGGCAGCGGGGCAGCGCGCCGCAGCCGCGCCCGGGCGGCCTCTCCCTCGCCATGGGCCGTGTTCCGTGCCGGTGCCCGCGGCGGGGACCCGCGCTGCCGGCCACTCCCGGACCCGCCCCGCCGCCCGGCCGGGCGCCACCTCCGCCCGCCCCGCGAGCGCCGGGCCCGGCAGGGCGAGGGGCGCAGAGCCAGGGCTGCCGGCGGTGCGGGGCGGGGTCCCTGGGGCGCCCCCTCCTGGCTCCTGCGCGGGGCGGCGGGGAAGGACAGCCGGGGAGAGCGCCGGCCCGCCCGCCTGGGCTGCGGCTTCGACCCGGGACCAGCCTCGCAGAGGACACGCGGAGGGGGCGGGGAGCCGCCGGCCTTGCCGTGAGGAGCGACCGTCGAGCAGTTCGGGCCTTGAAGCTCGACGTAGAAATAAATCACACTTGTGCTCAGATTTACAACTTCTCTTCCTCGAGAAAGGGGTGGGGGTGGGGTGCAGGGAGAAAGCACGGCGCTCAGTGCACAACAGTCAAATTGGAAAGATTCCACCGCTAAATTCTGCCTGTAGTCAACCGTGCTCACTCCGTGGTATGAAATGTGGGGCGT
Source organism: Dinomys branickii (assembly GCA_004027595.1). Taxonomy (NCBI): domain Eukaryota; kingdom Metazoa; phylum Chordata; class Mammalia; order Rodentia; family Dinomyidae; genus Dinomys; species Dinomys branickii. Next base: position 62,835 of record PVLD010000267.1, on the reverse strand, counting down.
GGGGGTGAAGAAGCGAGAAAAAGCCAGCGGAGACATCTGACAGCAGGGAGAGGGAACAGCAGTTACCATGGCGTGATGTAAATCAAATTAATTTAGCTCCAAACGCTCACCTCCCTGCTGTCTTGCAGAGATACAGAGGGACGAATTTATCTCTGGGCAAAATGCTCCCCAGCTGGCTTTTGCATCGTCACCTTGATCTTAATCGCACTGAACGCTCGCAGCAGGAAGTGCTGCGTCCGACGTTCCCTTTCCAATTGTGGGTACAATTCCTTACACTGCTGGCATAGGGGTGGGTCTGAGTTTCAGGTTTAGGTTTGGGTTATTTTTGTTCTTTAAAGTAATAGCCGGGTGCCTTCTGTTTGCGTTATTCATGCTTCGTGAAGCAGCCCCAGCTGACCTCCCATCCCTGTCCTCGTAGCCTTAATCTGTGAGTCCCACCCAACGCCCCGTTTGGACTTTGAGCCTTTCCATGGGGAGCTCGCCTCCTGAAATCCTCTTCCTTTCCTCGCTTAAGGCCCAGCTGCTTCTTTGTTACAGAAAGAAGCACTTGCACTCTTTCTCTACCCCTAACAAAACTTCTCAACCCAATTTAGTCTGTTCTCTGCCACACCAGGGCCTCAGGCTCCTCAACTTTTCATTATGATTCATCGCTTTTATTTTTTTTCTCTACACACACACACACACACACACATTGCAGATGGCGTCCATTTTGAAGAATCCAGACAAGGACGTTTATCTTCACACAAACTGTAAGAGGTAATCTCACATTCTGTGACGATTTACTTAACTTGTGTTTGAGTCAGGATTCGGCCATTCAGCCATGTGAGGATTTAGACAAAGTGCACAGCTCCTCTGAGCTTCCATTTTCCTGAGGGGAAATATATACAGGATGGATTACAAATATTGTGTAACTATTATGGATTTAGTACCTAAATAATACCTGGCCCACAGAAGATATTCAATGAATACTAATTTTAAAAAATTATTTACCATTGAAGAAAATGCCAGATATTATAAAAAGGATTTTTTGAGGAGGGCAAACATAAAGTGTATGTAGATTTGTAACTATTTATCAGTATAGATTTACAACTATTCTCTAAAGTTAGGAGTACCCAACAATTTCAAGAAAATAGCATTAAGATTTAAACCTCCATAAATGCATTATATTAAGTTGCTAAATTATGTAAGACAATTTAAGACACAATTTGTACAGGGCTTGCTAAACCTGAATCAGCAACTTCTGATGTAGAATTTGCTAGAAGCTTTATTTTCCATGCAATCAACACAGTCTCACTAAGTAATCCTTCCAAGATTGTGTTGCCACTATTGTATGCCCTCTGCACATCTGTTGATTTTCACTCTGCAGAGGAAACACGAGGAATATCCTTTCTGATTAAAATGGGGATATTGATAAGATGTCCGGGCATGGTGGGGGTGGGACATGCATGCAGAACAGGGTAGCGCTGGAAGAGAATGGGCAAGATGACCTCAGATTTTCTCTTAGCTCATTTCTATAGTTCTCTAATAAGATTTTTCCATTATGAAAAACTCCAAATTAAACAATATTTAAAAGCCCTTTCCTCTTATCTTTTGCAACTATGTCTGAGTGTTTATTACTGATCAAAAAGACCTATTTATATGTATGCAGCATAATTCATTTTCTAAGAAGAAATCTCCCGTTTTTAACTTCCACACAATATTTCTCTGTGTCTCGGGGTGATGAATAGTGAAATGGATCTGTTGGTAAGCTGACGGGCAAATCTAACCAATCACTGTCAGAGCTGACAAGCAATCTTTCATTCCTGACCTTTGCTTTTCTCATAGAGTTGAACTTGTCTTGGTCATTTTTGGATATGTCTCAAAAATGCAGAGAATCATTAACTGCTGTGTTCTAGGTTGGTTCACTAAACGTGCAGGTCAGTAAACCACAATAGCAGCTTTCATAAGATCACAAATTACATCCTCCTTGAGGTTTCAGCCAGCAACATGAATGAAATAGGACATTTGTCCTGCTATGCTCCTAGACACCATGCTTCTCAGCTTGCACACTGTGGGTATTTTGCCTCTCAGGGAACATTTGGCAATGCTGTCTGAGGACATTTTTGGTTGTTACAACAATAGGCAAGCATGTTACTGGCACTAGTGAGTAGAAATCAGGGATGCTACTTACACATCCTCCCATGCAAAGGACAGGCTTCCACAATAAAGAGCGATCCAGCCCGGGTTGAGAAGCTGCGCTGTAATGATAGATGCTGATGTGGCCATTTTACATGATGGAATGTCCAAGGAGAAAACAGAGACTGACACAGAGGCTCTCCACCTCTGTTGAGTGGTTATTTCTGTTCTGCCATGTGAAATACCCAGCCTAGAGTAAGGACATTTACAAGAGAAACACAGCTAAATGCTTTCTCCCACCTGCCACCATCTTTTCTCCATGTAATGCATGTTCACTGTGGAAAATATACACAAGCAAAAGATAGAGATCCACAGTCATTCATAACACTATGATGCAGAGATAGAGCTATCCTGTCCACTCTTCCCTATGCACGTATTGTTTATCACAATGAAATCATATTATGCATATTTCTTTCTAATCTGTTTTTGTAAAATAATATGGAATATAGTTGACATATTAAGAACTAAGAGATCTGAGATGCACTTTAAAATAATCCTGAAGGACAGGCTGGGGCTATAACTCAGTAGTAGAGTGCTTGCCTAGCACACTTGAGGCTCTGGGTTTAATCCCTAGCCCTGGGGCTGGAGGTACAGCTCAGTGGGCTAAGTGCTTGCCGCTAAGCACTAAGGCCCTGAGTTCGATCCCCGGTCCCGGAAAAAAAAAAAAATCCCTAGCCCTGAAAATTATCATCACTGTGGTCATTGCCATGCTGTGGCTAAGTGCTTGCCGCTAAGCACTAAGGCCCTGAGTTCGATCCCCGGTCCCGGAAAAAAAAAAAAAAATCCCTAGCCCTGAAAATTATCATCACTGTGGTCATTGCCATGCTGTAGAGAGGTGGGAGGAAAGCAGGGCTATAAATGGAGCAAGAATGGTTGTGAGCTGACCATTGTAGCTGGGTGATTCATTCACAGCTCTCTATTATTAAACATGTATGAAATTACCCATAATAAAAATCATTAAACAATAGCCTGTGGACTACAACATCATTTTATTGTTTATATTAAGGGTTTACAACATGATGTTATAGAATATAAGTAGTCCAATGGTTACTGTAGTGAAGCAGATTATCATGTCTATAATCTCACATAGTTCCTATTTGGCATGAGACAAGACTAATCAAAACTAAAATAGTCCCATCCCCATCCAAGGGAATATATTCCATGACTCCCACTGGATGCTTGAAACTGTGGACAATACCAAACCCTATATATGATCACTGAAATACCGTGACCACTGAGACAGCTACTGAGTGGCTAATGGGCAGGCAGCATATACCATGTGCATACGCTGAACAAAGAGATGGTTCCTATCCCAAGCAAAATGCACAAAATTTCATCACAACACCAAAACAGCACAGAATGGAAAACGTACGAACTGTTTCTTTCTGGGAATTTTCCATTTAATATTTTTGTATTGAAGCTGACTTCAGGTAATCAAAACTGCAGAAATCAAAACCCAGGTGAGGAAGGAGTACCAAACTTATTTAAGAAAAACATCTAATGCAATAGTTGTTTTAATAAATAGTAATTTATTAATTAAATTACTCCTCACTTTAGACACGAGATCATCCCACATATGCTGTTTGTGTCTTTTGACTTGTATCTCCCCATACTGCTTCTCACTCTGTCTCCATCAGCAGTAACCACTATTTCATTCTGTATCACTATGCATTTGAGCTCTGTTGTATGTGAGAGCCTGTAATATTTTTCTATCATATCTGACTTGTTTTACTTAGCATAATGTCCTCCAGATTCATCTTTTTTGTGGAAAATAGCAGGATCTCCTCCTTTTAAAGGCTGGTAACATTCCACTGTATAAATATACTACATTTTCTTTACCCATTGATTGACTGACATTTCCATTTGTTGGCTAATGTGAATAATACTACAGTGAACATACTTGAGTGTATGTCCAGAAGAAAAATTGCAGGATTATATGGCAGTGTTGTTTTTAATTTCTTTAGGAGCCTCTAGCCCATTATTCCACAGTGGATGTACCTATCTACATTTCCACTAGTGATGTACTTGGGTTCCTACCCCTTGAGCCCTAAAAGTTGTAATTGACATTTGTTATCTCTTGTCTTTTTTATAATAGCCATCCCTATGAGTAAGAGGTAATATCTCATGGTGGTTTTAATTTTCCTTTCCCTGATAATTAGTGATTACAACTTTTTCTTTGGCAGTACTAGAGATTGAACCCAAGGTCTTCGCACTGAGCTATATCCCCAACCTTCTTAAAAAATAAATTTATTTATTTAAATTTTAAGACAGGTTCTTACTAAGTTCACCAGGCAAGATTTGAACTTATAATTCTACTGCCTTTGCCTCAAGCCAGATTTACAGCAGCTCCCTGTATGTAGCCGTTCTTCCACTGTTAATGAGATCATCCCCAGGCTTTCATTTTGATAACAATACCGTAATGGACATCTTTGAAGCTAAATCTGATGGATGAGATATAGTATATGAAAGGAAGAAGTCAAGAATGAGTCCAAGATTTTTACTGAATCATTAGAAGAATGAAGTTGGCATTAAATGAAAAGAGAAAATGCTCATGTGAAAGTAGCTTGGGGAAGAAAATCAAGAGTTTGATTTTGATGGTTAAGTTTGGGGAGCCTGTTAGATATCCAAGTGGAGATGCAGAGTAGGCAGTGGGATTTAAAAGACTGGAACTCACAGGTGTGAGGAGGACTGCAAATATAAATTCAGATCATTGACATGTAGAGGTGAGGGGGTAATTTAATGGCACCAATTCAAAGTCAGGGAGATGAAGATGATTCAACAAAGGGTGCTAAGAGAGATAAGCAGTAACTTAGACAATGTGGTGCCCAAGAAACCAAGTGAAGAAAGTATCCCTAGAAGGAAAAGACTTGAGAGGTCCAATAAACTATGGATTCAAAGCTGCCTGTGAGATTTGATAACAGGATGCTTTTTATTATCTGTCTTCCCCAGCTAGAATATAAATTCTGTGCAATGAGGGACTTTGTTTACTATTGCTCTAGCATGTAGTATGTACTCAATAAATAATTGTTGAATTGAAGAATAAAAAATGAAAATAAGAGTAAGAAGGAATCAGTCTTTTATGTATTTATAACTAGCTTAACACAATAAATTTGGGCTGGGGATATAGCTCAGTAGAATAAGTGCTTGCCTGGCAAGCACAAGGTCCTGAGTTCGATCCTTGGTACTGCCAAAACAAACAAAAAAACAGAGTAAATTTTTAAGAGCAGAAGGCTAAGTTAACCCAAAACTGTAAGTCCCTCCAAAAAGGCTGTATTGATCCTACTTAAAGATCTTTAAGCAGGGGGTGGTGGCACGTGTCTATAATCTCAGTACTCTGGAGGCTGAGGTAGGAGGATCACAGGGAGTTCAAGGCTAGCCTGGGCTAGACAGTGAGTTCAGGCCAGCCTAAACTACATAATGAGACTGTCTCAAAAAACAAAAAGAAAAGGACTATCAAATATTCCTTTGTTATCATTGGAAGACACGAAAGGATAGACTCAAGCTAGCCTTTAAGAAGAGAATGGACTCAGCGAAGTTTAGTTCCACCTACGTCTTCCACTGATGCCCTTAAACCCCCTTTTGTGCACCCCTCAGATGCCTCTCCCAAGCCACATCCTGGATGGGATTTGTAGTCACCAGATTGTCTGTTAATAATTCTTCCTCCCCACTCAGAGATGTAGCTGAATATCAAGACACCAGCTGAACATGACTTATGGGCCCATCAGAAGCATCCTGTGCAAGGAAGAACTCGCCAAGACAAAAGCTTTAAAGATCTACAAGAACAAAATTATAACATAGTGACAGACACTGGCCCTGCTATTTGAGGCTGGGAACCCTGCCTAAAATCACTCCACAACCTAATAAAACTGGTTCTGGGTGAGGGGGATGGGAATATGTGAGGGTGTTTGATGCCTCTGTGTGTGTGTGCGCGCACGCGCGTGCTTGTGTAGGAGCCTTCTGCTGCCTTCACATAACCTCCCACAGGGTCTGCTATTCTTGGAGTTGCTCTAGTGTTTGCACATGTGCCGCACCCTTCTTCCTGGTTATGTTTCTCAGGTGAGATGGTGGGAGCTCATGGTCACCTCAAACTTCCATGGTGCTTCACAGTTCCCTCAGATGGGCCTCAGTTATGTCTCAGGAGTTGTTGACGAACAGCAGACATCGAACCCCAATTCTTGCCAAGATCAGATGCAAGATATCTCTTTTCTTTCAAGAGATCATCGCAACCCAAAAGAATCAAAGTCAAACTTGTATTACTAGCTCACAGGTAATATCTCCGACCTGGCATCTTTTTACCCTGGAAGACTTTGGGAAGAATCAGGGAAAGTGTCACACTAGTCACTGGGGGAAGGGACTGAGGTCAAAGATGAGGGCTGGGGAAAACAGTGCCCAATGCGCGGAAAATAGATGTGGCCAGTGGCTCTGAGATCAACCCTAGGCCCTGTGCTTCTGCCAAGATGTTCTGACAAAAGGTACAACATACACACACAGACATGTGCATGCACACATTCTTTCCTGGATGCATTCAGGAAACACACCTCAGGCATTGTTAGAAAAGTTTATTTACCGCTATTAGCTCCCACCATGAGATACACCTACATTTGATGACGATGAAAGGGTTTAGGTGAAGAGTGATCAAAACATTGCCTGTTTCACAGGACCACCTAGGGAGCGTCTCCCTCCTGCACCCACACTTGTCTTATCATTATGACACATGCCAGAAATAATCCCTCCGCTACCAACCACTTTGAAGTAAAAAACATTCAGGATCTAAACTTTCCCAAAGTCAAGGACTTCAAAAACCTTTTAAGGTCAGAAAGGATCACCAGGGAACTGACAGGATAAAGTGAGGCACAGCACGCCCAAAGGCAAAAATCTCAGGGCTCAGTCGTTTCAACTCAGCTTGTGACTAGATTAAAAATTCTGAGGTCAAAAGCCATTTTACTTTCTCATCACAGCACTGCTGTAGCCCTAGGGAAAGCAAAAGAACTATATTATTTTCAGATCAGAGTGGCTAAGCCTCTTAAACCTAAGTGTGCATGAGAATCACCCCAGGGAATTGTTCCACAGTAGCTTCGAAAGCCCCACCTCGAGAGAGCCGCAGTCCCCAAATCCTTGTTTTAAAAAGCTGCAGGGGATGGGAGACCAAACTGACAGAAGCCTGGCTAGTGGTTCCCCGCAGGGATGGTGTTGCAGTGGGGTGTGCTTGTATGAAAGGGTGCCAGGGCCCTCCCTCAAGCCGGTAAGTATGGTTACTAACGAGGTTTATGCAGTAACAAAGGCCTTAATGTTCTGAAGTCCAGAAGCGCCCTTGGCCGCCTTGTCTTCTTTTCCCAGCATGTCTGAGGAGGAGGGGAGGAGAGGCAGAAGGAGCACTTCCTTCCTCTTTTCCTTCTTCTCCTTCCTCCTCCTTTCCCACAAAGTGTGACTCACGTGTAATTTGTGACTGTTGTTCCTATAGATCAGAAACGACCTTCTGCGCTGTACCACCCGAATGCGCCTGATCTTGGCAGAAAGTGCCTTGCTATCTCACTGCAGTTTGTGCTCCTCCTCTGTCTCCTGCCTCCGGGTTGAAATGTTTGGAGCTGGGTCTTCCTCTCTCCACCGGAGTGAAGGAAAAGGAGAAATGCAGAGCCGTTCTGCACTGCTGCTGTCACCTCCAAGCCAGGGTCCACTTCCTGGGCTCCACAGGCAGGGAGTCTAATTCCTAGATTTCCGGAAAAGCTCATACATCCCATTTAACTAGCAGGTCCTTCTCTTTCCCCGTTTGACCTGCACTATCATAAAAGAGTTCTTTTCTTCCTTTTTTGATTTCTCTGTTTTTTTTGTGATTTTGGCTTTTTCTCCTTTACCTTTCCTACCCTGTTTTCTGTGCTCACATCATTCTTTGCTCTTGTTTGGTTTTTCTTTGTTTCTCTTTGGGGGGGTTTTGGTACCAGGAATCAAACTCAAGACCTCGCACTTGCCAGGCAGGCACTTGTGCTACTGAGCTAAAAAAGCAGAGTCCCTATTTCCATCTCTGTCCTCTGATCTGTCTCCCCGCCCCTAGAACAGGCCTGGTCACTTGCTTGTGAGCTTGTCTATCAGCATGGGAAGCAGCACAGTCACAGGGCGTGCATCCTCCACCTCTCCTGCGGGACTGCTCCTAGTGGGAAGACGCCTTCTTCCCAGAGAGGGCAGGAGGCTGGAGCTCTCCGCCCTCCACCTGCCCCTGTGACTGAGCTCGTTCGTTGCTCAGAGAGGGAGACAAACACTACTGAAAGAATGCTGCTGTTGCTAGGAGAGAAAGAAAAAGAAATAACTCCCTGTCACAAAGGTGGCCAGAAGAAAGGCCACCCTCAGCTGGACGACAAAGCAGACGGGAGGTTTCTGTGTCTTGTTAACACTGCAGTGTGTACACATTAGCTGCTCCAAACACAGTGCTGTGAGACCACTGGCCAGGTTTTTTTTTTTTTTTTTTTTGTAGCAGCAGATCTTATTTTAATGTCTTTGTAGCTTTTTAATTCTACCTTAATATGGGCAAACTATGTAAAAATCAGGAAACAAATGCCCGTTATTGCCATAACTGTGGCTGCAGCGGGTATCAAAGCAGTGAGCTGCCTCTGCTGCAATTGTTTAGCAGCCCTGAACCCTGCAGCAGATGCAGGGCTGCGGATGTGGGTACTGAAGTATTCATTTTTGCCGCTTTGCTGGTACCACCTTTGGCACAGAGTGCAGCTCGGTAAGATATGCACAAGGGAAGATTCCAAAACACCTGTGAGGCCAAAGTTGGTCTGTATGAACCCGATCTTCAAGCACCCTCCTTCACTGTACCCCAGTACCCCCTGTGCTTTCCTGTCACTAGACCTTTGCTCTTGTTATTCTCCCTACCTGGAAAGAATACTAGGAACTCTGTCACGGAGGCAGGACAGTCCTGAACCAGCAAGGAGTTTAGATTTTATGAAATGGGCAATAGGGAGTCACTGATGGTTTGGGAGCAGTAGACAGTGACATGATTTGAAATAGGAACTTAATATGACCTTCATGGGCCCTAATGCATGTTGTTATTCCTGAAGCCCCTTCTTATAGATTTTAAAATAAAAATAATGACAGGCTGAAAAACACAAAGCCATAGATACATTGTCACTGGAAAAGCTTGATTCTTGATTTTCTGATAGAAAAATCCTGAATGCACTTTTAAAAAATCCTTTTCCAGGCCTTCTTCTACCTCTTCTTGCTACTCAAAACTGAACTTCCTTTTTTTAAATGTAAAACATTCTCCCAGAAATTTGTAAGGTTTGAACATAACAATTTAATGAAAGAGTGGTCATTATCCAACTGTTACAGCAAAATAACATGATGTGGCATAATTATTTCAGAATAAATCCTCTCACTTTTTCTGAGCAAAACCGATGCATGAAGAGTACCTGCAGAGCAATGCTGCGGCAGATCCGAGTGTCTTCCTGATGCCCTTAAAATCTACACTGATGAATTTTAGAGGAATCTTGATTTTGTATATAATGTGCATTAAGTTAGAGCCTTATTAAGTTTTGTGGACAATAATGAAAATTGTTTCCAAGCCTGATTGTCACTTTTCAGCATTTAATTTCAGCATAAATCTGGCAGGAACTGGGCACTATAAGCGATCAGTTAAATACTTTAATTTGCCTAATTCTAACTTAAAAGTAAATGTGTATTGATTTTGCAAAGGGCCTTAGCCCCAAGCTTATTTTAACAATTAAATATGAACAGGAGATACCTTAAGCGTTCATCAGTAAGAAACAAAAATCAAAACTAAATCTACAACCTGCCACAATGAGATCACTTTAAAACAGAGACACAAAGGTCTTCATTTTGTTGACCCCATGCATTGGCTTTAATGAAATACACCTATTTCTGTGTAGTAGTCTGTTTCAAATCCCACCTTAAACAAAAGGGAAAAGTTCCATTATCTTTCAGGCTTTAACAATCCAGGATAAATTGTCTGTGTTTGTCTTTTATTCATTACCATTGTTAGAAATTAAGCTTTTGTTACTGACGGGGTAAAACTTAGCTGAATGGATCAATAGAATTATTTCTTTCCTCAGACAATAGGAGGTATGAGTATAATGACTAGCCATGATTTTTTTCAAAGAAATTCTGCCTTTCATTAGCAGTTCACATTCCAGAAAAGCCCTTTTGAGCTGCCCAACAAAAGACCATGCCTAAGGTTACATGGCTTCATGTATCAGAGATTTTCTGCAACTCTGAAACCTTTCTAAATGCCTAGCCAAGAATGCAAGCCTGTGCACTGTCTACTGTCCAAACTACAGGAAAGCCGTCATAATCAGTGCGCCTACAGATGCATAAGAGGTCAGTGCTGTGCCCTGCGTCACTACATTGGAGGCCATTGATCGCTGTAGAATCAGAAAAGAAGAAAAATAACAGCTTTGCTCTCAGAAGACTTCTCTGGCTGGCTTCACACATTGGCCCCACGCGCTTTCTTTGGAACACACTTGTCATGAGATTTTTATGACTGCTAAAAAAAAGTGCAAGAATATGCTTTCGTACCCACCTTACAAGGATGTTAGAGAGATTAAAATTAGAGATAGTTGTGAAATTGTTTCTAAGTCTTTTAGGGAAGACTGAAGAGAGGCTTTGTGGATAAACTTGTTCCTTGAAAACGTAAAATAATTGCAGTGACACTGTTCCAGTCTCCCTTAGAAGTCCAGGATTCTGCTGACCAGGCAGTTATTTTCCTTGTCTCTAAGTAGCTTTATAAAATCACTCTACCCATAGTCCAAAGATATCTAAGAAATGACTGGCAAAAAGAAAAAAATATTACATCATCCCTCCAAACCCTTCCTGGATTCCCCGGAGAGAAATTCCAACAGCCCTGCCTCGACTAGGAGAGGAATTGTTCCTGGGCGACCCACCTCCCCTTGCTTCCTATCCCACGCGTGCTTCACTCAGCACAGGTCCCTATGCTATTCTGGGGCTTATTACTTAACAGGGAGCCCCAGGGCCACCTTCAGACAAACTGTCCTCAGCCTCTGTGCACTGAGCTCCATCACTGTTGGCACGAACGCTTCCACTTCCAGCCAAGACCCAGTTTATGTGAGTTTTCCAAACATTCCCACTTTTTACTCCAAAGTTCCCCAACTCCCCGCTCTACCTCATCAAAAGCAACTCTCTCCAGAGCCCTGCCGCACACTGACATCCAGTCATAAGTCACTACAGGCGGCTTGGACAGCTGTGCCTTTGGAATATTCATACTTCATTTACATCTTCTTCACCCTTGCCCTGCACCCCGTCACAGCTTCTCAGGCACTTTCTCTCCCACACGCTGCCCCTGGTGAGTGGAGCACAGCAGTCTCCCCCTGTTCACCGGACCTACATAAGTAAAAGGAGCTCCATCAGGGCTGTAGTGCACTTAGGAAAGGAAATGAATCTTAAGGAAATGAAATTTTTAAAGTGGAATTCAGGTTAAAGTTGGGGGGTAGTAAAGTCAAAGAACAGAGCCCATGCCAAGCTCCTGAAAGTCACTGGGCAGGAGAAACTCACCCTGGTAACAGGGCTGTAGGGTGTGAGGCCCTGTGTCTGCACAGGCACGAGGCCTGGGCGGTGCATGGGTCAATGGCAGACAACAGAGGCCGTGCTAGAGTTAACGAGCACGATGATATCTACTGGCAATGATCCTGTGGTGTATTAGCTCTTGGAAAGGGGCAGGGCGGGGGCGGTCCGAACTCCTGGCCCCCCTCCTCACCTGCTGGTGCCACTTCCGGGAACCCCTCCTTCATGGCTGCCAGAGCAGCAGGGTAGGAGGTGCCTGAGGTTGAGCAGTGACGTCTCTGCCACCTCGGGCCCACAGGAACGGGTGCCTCCAGCCCTGCCTCTGAATTTCACCCCGCTCCAAGGCGCATGTTCCAAAGAGACTAAACCCCGAAGAGCCCTATCCCTGAGAGAGTCTACGAAACTTATCGCTAGCTTTCAACGCCTTATAAGGCATATAGAAGGGCCCATGGTAAGAAGGTTTAAATTAAATGTTGGACAATTCACAGAATCTACTACATCCTATTTCTAATTAGTGAGGTTTCAGTAAAACTACAGACTAAACAAAGTCCTAATACACTTTAACTGTGAAATATTTTCTCAAGTGTTTTGCACATTTCCCAGACTCAGTGTAAAAACGGAAGTGACAGACTATAGTGTCTTTTTTCTCAATAATACAGAATGATAACAGTAAACATAAATTACTTTACCGTGTGGCAAAATAGTAATGTCCTCAATAGTTATGGGGACAGGTAGCGATATTTCCCCTGAGCTGCGCGCCTTAGAGCGTTGGTTCTCTCTCTCACCCTCATGGCTTGCTTGGGCCTCCAGTCCTCCTCCGAAGGCGGTAGGCCGGCTGTTCATTAAGCTGTCCCGATTAAAAAGAAAACAGAAACCGCCTTCTCCAACTTTGGGAACAGCTCAGCTAGGAGACTGCAGAAGTGAGCGATGGCTGCACAGATGGACGGCGTCACCCACCACTTGTCATCACCCCTCTCTCAAATCCTCTCTTGCGGGTTCCCAGTTCTCCTGTTTTTTCAAGCATGAAATCAAATCTCTTTCCTTGGATTTTCTTGGTAACTTTACTAAGAGGTTATTTCCAAATCCTTACTCAAAGCTAAGTGTTACAGTTTAGCTCAAGAATGCCCCCCGCCCCACAGTTTCTTGTGCTCAGAGGCAGGGCTTTTGAAAGGTGATTGTCCCCCAGGTGGATTCACCCACTGGTGAGCTCAGTAGCTCCAGTGTGCTGTTGGGAGGGGTGGGGCCTAGTGGGAAGAGGCAGGGCCCTGGGGGCAGGGCCCGAAGGGTAGGTTTTCCTTCCCTGCTCCTCCCTTCTCTGCATCCGGGCCACTGTGAGGTGGAAGGGTAGACTCTTTCACTGTGCCCTTCCTGCCTTGGAGCCAGCCAACTGTGGACCGGAAACAGGGACCAAAATAAACCTCTCCCCCTTAAAGTTGTGTGAGTTGGATACTGTGCCTCGGCGTCAAGGAAGTGACTAAGATGTGAGTTAAACTAAAAACTATGAATAATTCAAAACTAGTATCCAAATTACAGGAGTATGGTCCTAAAATACAAGGAGGATAAGAAAGGTGCTTTCTGGGTTCAAACTCTCAACTCTGACCCCAGAGGGTACAATGTCATAGTCGCTCCATCTCCCTTCTTCTCCCCAGGTTAACTTTCCCTCCTCAACCAAGAAGCTCGTGGTTCCTAGCTTGCTCCTGTTGTCTGATCCATAAAAACCACAGAAGATTTACGTTTATAAAATATCAAACAATTGTTTCATTTCGAATTCCAACAGAGTTCTTTGCTTGTTTCTGTTTTCTATAGCAAATCAAAAGTCATTGGAAAAACTTGCATTACTGAGCTGCATCTCCTGGCTGAGGGAGGCCATGGGGTCCCATGGGCTCAGTGCACAGTGTTTATCTCCGAGGAGCGTCCCCTTTCCACCTTCTTATCCTGCGAAGATCAGACTTAAAAAGGTTTCTAAACCGCACTGCAATGAGACCAAGGCCACAGTAGGGAGAAGGTCTTACACTGCTTTGTAGCCATCCATTGCTCTCCTTTTTACAATCAGGCATATTCTGTTTTTCCTTCTACGTTACTTATTCCTTACGTATGTGTCATAATAGATTATGGCCCCAAACCCTCCTCCTCCAACAATGAGGGAGAAAAGCTGGATAAATTACAGATATCTTATTCCCAGGGAAGGCAGAGAGGTCTGTGGAAGTGATGAAGGCTGGAGGACCTGGAGGAGAAAGAGAATGCCTGCGAGCCTTTTTTCTTTTTCGGAAGCATATGTGAGTTTGGCGCAAGGGTCCCGGGGAGGGACTTTAACAGGGGAAAATAGACAAATGAAGTTGTTGGCAACCCCTGTAGGGCTGATGTAACTAATTGAGATGAGCCTCAAGTGTGGCTGGATTTTCCCACAAAACATTTGCTGAGTGCGGGGGTTGTGCGGAAGAGGCTGAAAAGCTAGGCTGACGGCTTCTAAAAGGCAATGCGGAGAGCTCTTGTAATCTTGGCATGCTCAGGTATCAAACAGGTCATGTAAGCCAGCAATAGTGATGAGTTGAGGGGTTTGTAACATATATAGAAGTTACACATAGGCCCACAATGCTGCAAAAAAGGGAGGGTAAGTGGGGTAAAACTGCTGCACCTTTACTGTGCTAAGTGAAAAAGTGCTGATTTAAGGTAGGCTTTAATAAAACAGAGGATCACGTGGTACGCTCTCAGACAACTAGGAAGAGCATTATGTAAGAATGATTAAAGAGGTGCATGTTTAGCATGCCCGAGGCCCTGGGCTTAATTTCCAGAGCCAAAATTAATTAATTATTAATAAACTAAAATGCTAATGGGGAGAAAACAAAATCATTGTGTGACAAACTCATACAAGCAACTAAGAAAAAATTAAATGAACCAAATGTGGAAGATGCGAAGAGAAGCTACTCCATACAGATAGGATATAAAATGAACAACAAGCACAAGAAGATGTGTTCAGCACCATGACTCATGAAGGAAATTCAAATTTAGGCCGCTGTGAGATACAAGTACTTCCCTGGCGAGATCCCTGCAATTAAAATGTCTGACAATGTCAAGGATTTGTGAGAATGTAGAGGCACCAAAGGTTCATACGTCCTGGATGGAATGCAGATGGTATGATTGCTTTGGAAAACTATTTGATGGTAGCTGTTAAAGTTAAACATACAGGAACCTGAAGACCACAGTTGCATTCTTGAGCTAGATACCCAAGAGAAATGAATGTTGATGCTTTCATTATTCATAATAGCTCTAAATACAATCCAAATGCTTATCAACAGTTGAGGGATTACAACTGAGACATATTTCTACAATAGAACACTACACAGTAATGAAAAACAATGAACTATTGCTAAGGCAAATCAGAAAGTTTACAGACCAACTCGTTAAGTGAAGAAGCCAGACACAAAGGGATATGTATTGAATGAATCCACTTTGCCTAAACAGGCAAAACTAATGCATGTGATAGAGATCAGAATAGCAGTTACCTATGAGAGGATAGCAAACATAGCAGTGTGAGGAGAGAGCTGTCTGGGGCATTTTACATGCACTGTATCTTAGCCTGTGTGGAAATCCGGTGTGTGTGTAGCTCATAAGCTATGCACTTAGATTTGCGCACTCCACCATGTATATAAATTATACTTCACAGAGAAAGGAAAGGAGATGGGAAGGAGGGAGGGAAAGAATGAAAATGCATGGACTCAGACCTCAGGCAGAACCAGCTCAGTTCCGAGCCCCAGCTAGCTACGTGGCCCAGGTGCGTGCTTAAAGTCCGAATTGCCCTCTCAGGTTTGCAGAGGAGATTTTAACCCCTCAGGCATTAAAGAGGTAGCGCGTGTAAGAGCACTTGGTTCCTTGTGTGTGCGCAGTAGTTGCTAGTTCCTTTCTGTCCCTGCTCTTTGGCTTTCCTTCTATGGTTGTCCTGCCTCATTCTCCAGGGCTCACACACTTGCTAGGAAAGCCACTCTCAATGCTGTGTGGACTTTGACATCAGCTGCTTTACTTCGCTGACCCAGCCCCATCCCAGAGGCCTCCATCTGGCCTCCAAGCAGCCCCTTGACGCTTTGGCCTCAGTGCCCCATCTTTCAAGCCCCCAGCTCTGAGCTGGTGTGGTCAGTGAGGTGCTGGGGAACAGCTCACCACATCTCTCTGAGTGTCCTTCACTTCCTGCTGTTTTTTCTGTCTGCTGCCCTTTATTTCAGACTCCTTACAGGAGTTGTCTCACACTCCATATTTCACATCCCTCTTCCCATTTGCTCCTGAGCCCTCTCCATCAACCTCTGTCCCCACTGCTTCAGAGAAACTACTCTCACAAAGCCACCAGTGATTCTCATTTTGCCAAAGGTCAAGTCCTCATCCTCAGTCCCACAACATTCAGCATGGGTGATCTCTCTTCTTTCTTTCTTTCCTTCTTTTTTCTTTAGTTTGTTGAGATAGGGTCTTGTTACATAGTTCCGACTACCCTTGAACTCATTACTGTATAGAGTCCAGGCTGGCTGAATTTAGCACAATCCTCCTGCCTCAGCCTCTCAAGTGCTGGGATGATGATGGAGACCACTCTGAAGTGGCTCTGTGCAGGTTTTAAAATTAACCAATTGGTTTCCATGTTTACTCATGAGTCTGTCCTAGGCCTAGGCCTCTTGTCTGGAGATGGACAGTGAACTCATAGTAAGTGAACCTCTATGGCTCACTGGTCCCAGTTGAGGCTTGTAGTGGCCTGTGATGCCATGATGCCTCAAAGGACAAGATAAGGCCACAGCTGAGGATGCGTGGCTCCAACCCCAATGAACTAAATAGAGACTGTAACTGCAGATGTCTCACCTCTGCAGTGAATATCCACCTGGAGATAAGATGGTCTCCTAATTAGCATAATTTCCTACCTGGAGAAGTCTTTGTACTGACTCCCAAGGTCCTGCCCAGGTTCCCTCACTTTCCTCGGTGTCTCCTCCCTTTGTTTGAAAACCAAATAAATATGGGCTGCCCAGAGAAGTTCGTTGTTTCAGTCCCCAGAGAGTCTCAGATTCTGCTAGAGGGTTTTGATCTTCCTGGAGCCCTAAAATCAGACCACTTGTCTCTTTTATTTAGCCTTTGCTATGCACTCATTCGGGAGGTTGTGGACCTGATCAGCCTGCAACAGTATTACATGTGTGCAGCACCAGGCCTCGTTTCTCCTCCCTGCATACTTTCCTCCTTCAGCTTCTGAGACTTCCACTCTCCAGTCTTCCCTCCTACCTCACTGGAGCTTCCTTTTCCGTTTCCGTTTCTTTTTCTTCCACATGTGCCCAGTTTCTGCTCACTGGCCTCAGAGTTCTGTCCACAAGTATTTCCTTTTAATAGTCACTTCTCACCTGCTTTCATCAAGTCTCATAACTTTGAATATGCAAATAATTGCCAGATTTATGCCTCCACATACACAATGCAACATGCCTTTCACAGCCCAAACCCTACAAGATCTGAACTGGGTCTGCCTCTCAATCTTGATCTCCCTCCCAGCTCCTTCTTGCTCAGTGTTGCACGCAGCCATCCTGGGCTTCTTGGCATTCTTGGTGCATACCAAGCACACCCACCCCGCTTAAGACCTTTGTACCCACTGTTCCCTCTTCCTGAAATGCCCCCTACCCCCCCCCGCCATGGTACTCACATGCATCACTCCTTCACCTCACACACTTCTGTTCAAGTACCACCTGCCCAGAGAGGCCTAACCAATGAGCTCTATAAAAATGGTAGCCTTTGATCCTCCACTTGAAACAGAAATGTTTCTCCTTCATAGAACATAACACCATTGACATTAGAGTGTGTGAGTGTGTACCATGTTGCCTCATCAAGATAGGCCTTGCTCTTCATTCATTCCCTTGTTTGGGAATCTTGCCTGTCACACTACTGGCATTTAATAAGTACACCTTGATTTAATTAATGAATTAATTTTGCACATCTGAGACACCACCAGTTTATATTCAATCACCTCCATGCATCACTTGGTGATGTATTTCTTTTAGCCCTGGTCAGATCTTTCCTATGTGCCTCCCCTAAAACCCACTCTTCTCAAGCTTCTTCTCTATTGTGCATTTCTCACTTACCATCAGCAAAAGATCTTGCTGCCTACCCAAAGCCTTCAGAAAAGAATTCCATCAGAATGTTTAGCCACATCTAAAAATGCTCCCATGCCCACCTCCTCCTGTGCTAGCTGCCTTAGGAGAAGAGTTCTTTCTACCATTTCCCTACTGTGCCTTCCCAGGGAACTTGTACATCAATTAATCTTGGGTACAAGGATCGTCAGTCTTTATTATTCTAAGGCATATTTCCTTCAGCATTTGAATATTTCAAGTATCTCATCTTAAGTGTTCATCTTCTACTTTACATTCTTCAGGAACCAATGGATGAGCTTCTTGAAAGAATTGTCATCATTTGCTGTCTCCATCTCCATATAGTATATTCAGGCTTTGATCTTTTGCATTTTAATTTCCACTTGCAATCCCCACCGAAATTGCTCTTGGCAAATTCCCTGATAGGGGTTAGGTCTAAAATGTCCCCCTAAAGTCTCCAGCTCAGACCTTTGGAGGAGGACTGGATCTGGGGGTGGTGTGCTGAGCAGTGGATCTGTCTTCATAACTGACTGTGCTGTGCTGATCCCAGCCCAGGCTTGGCAGAAAGTGGGTCACTGGGGTGGGGCTGGAAGTTGTCCCCAACTCGATCCTTCCTCTCCTCTGCCTCCTGGTTACTGTGCAGCACAAATTTCCTCTGCCATTCCCATCTTGGATCCGGCCCACCATGGACTGAACCCACAGGAACTATGGGCTGACAGAAACCTGTCCTCCTTTAAGATGCAAGTGCTGGGTGCTTTGTCCCAGTGATGGCAAAGTGACTCATGCAGTCCCCAGTGTCCTAAATACCAAAGACAGCACATTGTTTTCTTTCCTTTTATATATTATTCAAAAGACCTACACTTTAGAAAGCACACTGAACTATCTCAAAGGCAGAAATTAGATACAAACGGCAATGTTTATTTTACACAGACTTGTATGTAACATACAATATATTTGGGGCATGTATGTGCTTATATCCATATATATAAACAAATGTATGAATGTATCTGAATAGTTGCTGATTTTTAAAATCAATGATGATCACTGCTGTGCACCCCAGCTATGAGGGAGGCTGAAGCGAGAGGACTGCAAGTTCAGATCTGCTGAGCCACACAGGAGATCGCCTCTCAGTAGTAACAGCCAGTGTGAAGACAAGAGGGGCCTGAGATTAAATGCTCTTACGAGTCTTGTGTTCATTGGAAGAGAAATGGTGATGTCAATGTTAGACTTTTTAAGTAATGCAAAGTATTCCACAGTAAATCCTAAAAGCACAGACAGAAAAGAGTGCGGGGAAGAGGGCGTTGAGGGAGAGCAGGAAGGTGGGAAAGCAGGAGGGAGTGAGCAGGCTGGAGAGGAGAAGGGGAAGCCGGGGAGGAAAGACAAAGGAAAGCACAGGAGGGGGAGCGGAGGAGGAGCAGGTTGTTAACCAGCAGAGGAGTACAGACGACCCCCCTCACTGCAGGGCCCCGGGGGAGGGGGGCATAAAATACTAAGGCACATGGCCGTATCCAGGAACCAAACGAACCGCAGTGAGAGGGCGTGATTAGTTCAGAACTTTTTCAGAAAAAAATTTTAG
Source organism: Dinomys branickii (assembly GCA_004027595.1). Taxonomy (NCBI): domain Eukaryota; kingdom Metazoa; phylum Chordata; class Mammalia; order Rodentia; family Dinomyidae; genus Dinomys; species Dinomys branickii. The sequence continues at coordinate 43,455 of PVLD010000267.1, read as the reverse complement.
ATTTTCATTCCCACATATTTGCCCAATGTAATGATTACACTCCTCCTGGGGAGTCGGTCCATCAGTCTAGCACATCTCTGTTCTCTGTCTTCGCCTTCTCTTCTCCCTGACCCCTCCCTCCATCTCCTGCTCCCTTTCCCACCGGCAGGGGAGCTACCTCCGTGTTTCCTATTGCCTAGCTTTCATTTGTTCTTTAGATATGCAGTCTAAATAGACACTGTGGGAAGGAAGGCTGGATTCAAATAGGTTGAGGCAAGGTTTTTTTTGCCTATTTGAGACAGGGTTTCACTATGCAATTTAGGCTGGCACTGAGCTCACTTTGTAGTCCAGGCTGGCCTCAAACTCACAGAGATCTTCCTGCCTCAGCCACCTCAGTGCTGGGCTCACAGGTGTACACCCCCACACCCAGCGAGGCAGGCTTTCTAGGCTTCTCTCCCTCTCTTTTCTTTCTCTGCAGAATCACTTGGGGAGCTTTCACACAGCACTAACTCATGAGCCCTGTTCCAGACCTAGTTAATCAGAATTTCAGAGGCTGGAACCTAGCATATATGTTTCTAAGATTTCCTCTGGTTCCTCCCTTGGTACAAGCAGCAAGTCTGGTCCTGCAGGGCAGGAAGTAGGGGGTTGGCAAGACTTAAATAGGGACTCAAATTCACAAGGAACAACCTGAGATTCGGTCTGGGCACCTCATTCCTACATAGAAACCAGCAAATACTTACCCAAGCAGAAGAGGAGCCATACTTGCAAAACTTGCCTCGGTTGTGATGGCCACAAGGGCTCAAGCCTCCCAGCTCAGGCCTTGGTGCAGAGAGGCTCAGTGCCCCGCATGGATGACCTCCCATGCAGACAGCCTGAGCACCCAGCCCGCAGGCCTTGGGGACCAGGGAGGTGGGCTGGCTCTCCATGAATGGGCCGGGGTTCACCATCACCTTTGTCCTAACCCCAATTCTCTCCCCAGCCCCTGGGCTCAGGTGACCGAAGCTCCAGCTTGCTGAGCCTAAGCCCAAGTTACCATAGTATGTGCTTGGCAGGATCTAGGGTTGGGTCCCCAGCCCTTCCTGTTTATCAGAAAGCTTTCAGAAATATATACTCCCAGATCCCACACTCTGTGAGATTTTGATTTATGAGGTCTGGAAAAGGGCTCAAGCATTTGTCTTTACAAAATAAAAATACCCAGGCAATTTTCATGGGTTTGAAATCTAGACCTGTGGTTCTCTATCCTCGGTGCACATTAAAATCTTCAGGCTTTAAAAGCACCGACGCCTGCCATGCCTGTTTAAGACCTTCCAGTCCTCCTAGTGTGGAGGTGGACAAGGGCATCGGTTTGTTGTTTAGCTCCCTGGGAATTTTAATGCACAGCCAAGGGAAGACCAGACACCGGAAAAGTGCCGTGGGTGGCCAATTGGACAGCACAACCCAGGGGTCAGGGTAGAAGGGTGACTCAGAAGGAGCCTCACCAGCAGGCTTTCCAGCCAAAGCAGCTCCCAGATACAAGCCTGTTGTTTTCATTTTTATCTTGTTTCTCTTGCAGTTGCAGCCAAATCCCAGGCACGATAGGCCTGGAGTTGGAACACAAAAGCCAAAGAGATAAAGCTGTAAGCTGCTCAAATACCAGGTAGCACCTTCTATTCATGATCCCAGCTTAGGAGACCAACACCAGTGAGGCCTGCAGACCCGTGGGGGACATACACGCTGTGGCTATGTTCACCAGAATGTCTTCTCCAGCTTGTTGCTCCTATCTGGCTAGATAATTCAGCTGCCCGAGGCCCTGAAGGTAGTCATTGTGATGCAGCCAAGCTCTGAGACTATAGCAGTAGATGAATTTTTACAATCAAGAGGACAACAAGAAATCTTGTGGAATGTGGTTTGCTATTTTTTTTTCTCAAAAAATCTGGGGTAATCTGTTCATCAATTTGCGTTATAAATCTGCTCACCCAGTCATTCAACCAATGTCATCAAATGCCAGGCTTGGTATCTCTAGCTGAGTATGAGCAAGTCAGAAGTGTCCCTGTCTGTAAGGGACTTGTAGCCTAATGCAAGCAAACTACAACCTGTATGTGCTTTTGCAAATAAAGTTCTACTGGAACACAAGCATGGCTATTTCTTTGCACGTTATCTACAAGAGCCCTCAGGCTTCAGAGCTAGAGCTGCTGAGAGTTGAATCCTTGACTGTGTGGCCCACAGAGCCTTAATTATTTTTGCTATCATTAATGTCTCTTTAGGAAATCAGTTGGCTGACCTTGGGTCTAGTGCAGAGTTGAACTCTGCTTCTCCACCACAGCAATCCACTTTTTTCTTTTTTAAATAAGCTGATCTGGACAAAGATTTTTTGGTTGAAAGGAGAGAATCCACTTAAATTGACTCAAGGAGAAAGGGCAACGATGATGAAATATTTCCCAGTAGAATCCACAGACAGGAAATTAAATACAGGCTGTTCTTCTAAAGTACAACTTTGAGCCATAACTCAATTCTATTAAAGAACAAAATCTACATTAATAAGGTCTCCATTAATTATAAGATCTTGAACAGGCACTAATATGCTCTGGAGTTAAAACCGTGTTAGAAAATACTCCAGCAAACGCAACACAAGAGCTTTTTTCTGTAGCTGCACCTTGGTTTATCCCAGCAACCGATGATGACTATATAACCTAAGCACACAGAAAGCGCTTTACTGTGGTGATGAGAGAAGTGAAGAAAACATCTTAAGCTAAAGCAGAAGTCACCAAATGCTGGATTTGCTCCGTGATGTTTAGATTTTACTCTTTAGCTACTGTCAAAGGACAGAATTATACCAATTTGGCTTAATGGTCCTAATTAGCTTTATTTTCTATTCTAGAGTCAGGCAACACTTCATTCCAGAAATAAAATAAAATGAGCATTCTGATGCACTGGGCAGAAGAGATTGGTTTTATAGACAGAGAAAAGCTGACGAGAACAAAAGTAAAAGAACTAAAAGCAGATTGGTCGTTTCAAAGTTGCTTTCCTTCTACAGTGAGAATGGGAAACTCCCTAAGTGGTTCTCATCAACTTATGTTAGGTTGCCTATTTCCCTATAAGGATTAAGGCAAAGAGGACTGTATCATGGAATTGAAGCAAGCTTCTGCTAGACTTGATGGCACAGGCCTGTAAGCCCAACTATTTAGAAGGCTGAGGCAGGAAGAATGCAAGTTCCAGGCTATCCTGGGAAACTTCGTGAGACTCTGTCTAAATAAATAAATAGGGACTGGAGATGTATGTTAGTGGCAAAGCAACCCTGGGTTCAGTACCCAGTGCCAAAAAAGAAAAAGAAACTGTCCTGTTGTAGAAGGTTGGCTGTTATCTCTCTAATCCTATATTCTCCAAAAATCACTTTAGTTCAGCTTGATAACCTGGAACTTCAGCAGAGTGACACCATTTTGATTTTTAGCTTGGTCTATTTGAGCCAGTGCAGGAATTTAATCCAAAACAGTGGTCTCCTATTTAATACTGTCCTATTTAATACTATCTCCTATTTAATCACTGCAAGAAAAATAATTTTTTATAGGAATCTGAAATTCTCCACTTCACGTTCCCTTCCCATCATTGAAGCAATGTACTTTTCCCAAATGTACAGTTTCTGAGGAATGCAGAACTGATTGTGTAGTCAGGGTGCAAGAGAAGTCGACTGCAGAGGACCTCAAGCTATTCTCTATGACTTCCCAGATGCATGGATTCCCTCGCTGGGCTTTGGTCTCTGCTTTTCTCTGCCTCTTGTCTCCTACCTGGCTTCCTCTGACTGTCAGCATTCAGTGGACGTGTCTTTAGAGCCTGCCCTCAGCAGGGTAACAGTTAGGGTTTAAGGGTTTAGAGCATCCCTTACTACAAATTCTTCATCTGACCAGTTTAGTTCAGTTTATAGCTTGCTACTTATAGCAGAGCTAAATGCTTAACCTTAATATTGCCACAAGCCAAAAGACACATTCTTCAGCCTCCCTTACATCTTGATGTAACCCTGAGGCTAAACCCTATGCAATGATACATAAGCAAAAATGTGATAGGAATCTTCCGGACCCCTTCCTTGGGGTGGAGGGGTGTGATGGTGTGATGGCTAGAGTTCCTACAGCCGTCTTGGACCATGAGCACAATGGCCATAACATTGACATGACAGAATATGAGCAGCCCAAGTCACTGACGACCATGGATGACCAGTTCCATGTTTCCCAGGAAAAGGGTCCTGGGCAGAGCAAGGAGACCACTGGGCACATGGTTGTGTTCCATTGCCAGACCAGCTGGTCTGTATGGAAGGGAAAGGCTGAGGATCCATGGAAAGTCTGAGGGTGGGCTGACACTGTACATGTACCAGGGTAAAAATTAGAATTCCCAGGCAAAAGGTTCTGAGAGGTGGTTGTAGACCAGGTTGGCAGGTCCCCTGAGCCAATGGAAGTCAATTGTTCTGCTAATAATTGAAGAAATATTAGTTATATTTCTTTTTATTAGTTATATTTCTAAGAGATCTGGTTAACTCATTCCCTTGGGCTACTTAGGGCTATGATTTGTAGGCAGCAAAGTCAGTTAGGATAATAAAGCCCCCAGGCCTGCTGGCAAACTGCTGAGATTTTTTAAGAAGAAAGGCATCCTTTAAACAACTCAATCAGCTTTTCTCCAGTGAATGATGTCCTGAGGAAACAAGTTTCAAATGTGTCCCCATTCTTCACACCCTCAGGAATAGAAGAGAGGAATAAAAAAAAAAAAAAAAAAAAAACCCTACTGGAAGGGCTCCTCCATGCATTTCAAGTATTTGACAAGTTTGGAGTCCTGGAACAGGTTTTCAAGAACTACAACTCCCAGCAAGCACAGGTCCCACCATCCTTTCCTCCGTTTTTTCTACAGCTCTTCCTTGAAGGAGAAAAACTGGCTCAAATATCGATTGATGTGAGAGGCTCTAGTCCATAAAAGGAAGAACATATGTCATTTTTTAAACATACTTTTCTTTGACACAACCACAACCAATCAGATTACAGCTTTTCTTTTCAATTTCTTTACTCCCAAACAGTAAAACCTCAAAAGTCCGGACATGGCCTGTGTCTGCAGAAGAAGCAATGTGCTGCTAATGCCGCTTGCTGCGCAGGGTCCCGCACACAGCAGCATGCATGAAAGGCAGAGTCCACACACTGGAGAGGAGGAATTGAAGCAGGAAATCAGCTATCCTGGATGTTCAGAAAAGAAAACAAATGTTCTGAAACTGAACACAAGAAAGCAGTAAGCAGTCCATTCCCAAGCAGTCACGTGGATGCCAAGGAAGACTTCAACTTCTGTAAACATGGCACCTTTATGCAAATTAAGGAAGACTGCTTGTGGTGGTTAATTTCTTGTGTCAACTTGCCTGTGCTAGGGCTGCTCAAATAGCAGCTAACATGCCCTTCCTGGGTGTCTGTGGAGACACATGGGAAGGGATAAGGACCTAAGTCAGTAGGCTGAGTAGGGAAGGTGGGCACCAGCCTATCTGTGAGGGCCGGAAGGAAGCAAAAAGGTGGAGGATGGATTTTCTCTATGTTGGAGCTGGGACCTCTACCTTCTCCTGCCCTCAGAGATGGGCACGCAGGGCCTTCGCACTTCACACTTACTCCCTGGGCGGCCTGGTTCTTGGGCTTCAGGCTGTAACCATGCCTCCAGCTCTCCTGGGTCTCATCTTGCAGACAGCAGATGGTGGCCCTCCTCAGCCTCCGTAATCATGCAAGCCAAGCCCTTGCATAGGTATCGCTCAGGACGTCTACACGTGTCCTATCGGTTTTGTTTCTCTGGAGAACCCTGACTAATCCATCGGACAGATGAGAAAAGCAAAGCCTGTTTCTCTAGAGCCTGCTGTGGCAGGGAAGTCCACCACAGTGACTTGCGTTTAGCAGCGACTCAAAGGCCAGGACAGCTTTAAAGCAGGAAGAAGAAAGGTTTGGGAGACGCCCCGGTTGGAAACTTTTGGCATGGGGAACCAGTAGGAAGGTTAATTAGAAGGAGGGCACCCTGGTTAGCAGTGCGTACTTTACTTTCTGCAGTTAGTGCTATTAGAAGAAGGCACAGCATTTAGGAATGCTATTGGTTATTGTTCATGCCCTGGCTATTTTGTGCCAATTGTTCAGCTTTCCGGATTGTTGCTAGAGATAGCAATCCAGCTTCCTGCGTGTCTGGGGGGAGGCTGGCTTCCTGAACTGTCTATTACAGCCTGGGAGCTGGTTTCTCGGGCGGATGCTGCAGGTTGTGGGCCAGAGCTGTATCTTTATATGTGGTCTGGCCATTACCCATAAGCACATACAGTCTCTCAATTTCTGACAGATGGATGGACAGTCATCTCTGGGCAGCTGACAGCCATTAGGTTAACTCCCAGGGTTTATGCAGAGCTGCTTTGGGGGCAGCCAATTCCTCTAGGCCTCCTTGCCCAGAGTGCCTAAAGATACACCCGCTGGAGTAAGCACATCCTCAGCTCTGCACCAAAGAGGTGAGGAAGGACAGGAAGCATAGTGGTTAGGGTAGCGCTGAAGCCCTAGAAGTGTAGAGAAACCACTCTGGATTATCAGGCCAGCTGTCAGGGTCCTTAGTCAGCTCTGAGCAAATGTCGAGCTGCCGCTTCCCCCTCCTCCAAAGTTTCTGACTTAGCAAAGTAGGGCTGGAGGACAGACGCGACTCAAACTTCCTAGGTGATTCTGAGACGTTGCCCAGACTGGCAGCTACTGACGAAAACACGGGAGCAAATATTTAGCAATTGGGGAGAATGAACTGGGGGGGGGGGCGGCCATGACGTCCTCGATCTTTCAGCCTTGAGATGATGCTGCACGGTAGAAGCCGGAAGTGCAGGTGTGAGAACAGATACGTGAGCTACAGATTGCTGTGCCTTTCTGAGATGGAGCCTCGTCTGAGCAGCAGCCCTCGTTTTTATTTCTGTCATGAAAGCGTTGACCTCCTCCTTTAAAATACGTACTGTCTCTTATATATGTGTGATGAGTTCATGTGTTTTCAATCTATACTGACACGTTGCTCAGACGCTTTAAACGGAATAACCGAATTTTGACAATATAAACTCTAAAACCTCAAAAAACATCACTCGCACTCTCCACACTTAGTATCTATTGTTTATTTCTGGTCTAAATTTTCAAATGTACCAGTTTAATCTGAGTTGATACAATAGCACCCTCTGGTGGACAGCTACAGGAAGGAGCCTGGGCTTCATTTAACTTGAGAATTTTAATAGGTCATCTAATATACTGGCGCCCCCGCAGGCCCAGAGGAATGTTCTCGTCGAAGAAAATCGCAGCCAACACTCAAAAAACAAAATAATAGAAACAAAGCTGGGCCGGAAGCTTTGTCTCGCTCACATTTTCACTGTCCGTTTTTATACCCTCCCCAGGATATCCAAAATAGAATTTATTACCGCCAAACATGTCATCTCCCCCAAATTAAAATTAGGTTCATTTCTTCTTAAGCTTTCTTACCTCGGTGAACAGCATCTCCGTTATCATCCACCCAGCCAAACACCCTCCTGCAAGTTCACAATACACAGACATTCCCAGACCCATTTTCTCATGAGCCACATTGCCCTCCTGCCTGACACTGTTCAACAACGTGCAGAACACTTCTTGGTTATACATCACTCAGAATGACTGTTCTGTCTCAATTAGCAAATTAGCTCTTTGGCTGCTTGTACTATTCAATCTCCCAAAGTGCTTAGACAAAGTCCGCCATACCGCGAGTCAGCTCTCAGTGGCTTGTAGTAACGAAATGCACTGCCCTGAGAGGATGGACCCCGGGCAGCTACTGAACTGACGACGCGTCCACAGGCAACTTCATCTCTGTCTTCTACCATCACTGCTGGCTGTGGGGAGGAAGCTGTGCCACTAGTAATTGCAATCACCTTGCTTCGTCTCCTATTATGTGTACTAAGTTTGCATTGCATGAGCACCATTGACTTTTTTAGATGGATTGTGATGCTCATCTGGCTGTAACCTAAGAGGATCATTCACAGGTCTGCAGCTGGCAGTGATTTAAGTATTTGCCATATGTTATCTCCCCATGTGAATTTATGAGCCAAAAAGTATCAAAGCCTTATAGCATTCAGCCTCAGTGTAAATCTGCATAGACCCTCAGACACCAGATCCAAAACAAACCTTATTTTATATCACCATAATTTTAAACACAAATACAGCTTCGGGCCCTATGCTGTTAATGCTAGACTTCCTAAGCCTGCTGATACATGTGGCATCATTTCCCATTTCAAAAATAGAGAATATCTAATTAAATTTTCACGCAATAGAAAAATCATTTGAAGCTGTTCTGCAGCTTAAATTGTGCTTTGATCAATGGTGTCTGGGGCTGTTAGCTGTCTTTTTGTGTCCTCTAGAGCTTCGATGTTAGATCTGGGGTCCTGAGGGCTCGGACGCCCTCGCTCACCAGCCTGGCAGCCTCCAGAGCGCAGCCCCAGTGCACTGAGATCCCCCCGCTCCCATGGCCATAGTGGTGGACCACACACAGCCTGCGTCCATCTCTGGCCAGGAGCTCTTTCTGCAGCAGCACGCTTGGTCTACTGGGCCGCAAGCCCACCCTCTCCTTCACACTGTAGGCCCTGTGCAGGGAGGGCTCCAGAGTGCAGCATCTGGAGAAAATATCCCGGCTGATTTCTGCATCTGGGGACAGACTCCAGTCTCCTGTTTGCCTAGTTCCACCCAGGGTGACACAGGACACACCAGGGTAAATATACACCAGCCCACTCACATCCCGGACAAAGTGCTTCACCCAGGGGGCCTGCACTTGGAGTATTTGACCCCTCACAGGGAAAACCGATGAGTCTCCCACAAGCTCTCGGCTTCCCAGGCCTGAACAGTTGACCACGATGTCGAAGGTCGGTTGGAGTTCCCACAGGTCCTCCACTCGCCTGCGGAGGAGCAAGCCTCCGTGCGTCTTCAGCCTGGGGAGGAGAGACCACAGGGGGAGACTTAGTGGCCACCTGTCCAGCCACTCCCAGGAAGTGAAGGACAGGAACACAGGCACAAAGATGAGGGGACAATCCGATGAACAGACACCCCGAGAACTGCCAGGACCCAGGCAGATCAGATTCCAGCCAGTAGCTGCCTCATGACCTGGGAAACAAGGGATTCTTGAAAGTTGACTGCAAATGGAACTTAACAGTATTTTGAAAACCCCAAAGAAAGGACATTGTATGCTTCCCTCCTTTTTTTGTTTTTAACATTTGGTAGCGTTCCTGTGTCATTCTAGATGGGAAATAAAGATGAAGTTAATCCAGCACTTAAATGCTTGAGCATTTCTCCTTTTTTGTCATTCATTTAACACCTACATTTACTGCCGTGGGCATTTTCGCTCCCCGGTAACTGCAAGTTCTTTTGTATCAGCTGTTCTCCTTCACTAGATGGTGGCATAGGTGTCCCCTCCCCGTAACACAAGAGGAACACAAAAGATTTGCAGTGAGTGGGCTCAGTGATGGCTGTGGCTAGTCATTATTTTGGACCAAGTATCTCAATAATGAATGAAAAAGGAATTTAGATCTTAGAATCACTTTTTAAATTGTGGTAAAATACACACAACATAAAACTTACCATTTTGCCATTTTTAGCATACAGTTCAGTGATCCTGAGCACATCCATGTTGCTGTGCAACCAGCACCACCATCTGACTCCAGAATGTTTCAACATCCAGAGTGGGAACTCAGTAGCTATGAAATAGTAACCACCAGCAACCTTCTCATCTGCACCTTTTAATCTTATAATTGTACTCATAAGTCACTTGACATCTGTCTATCTATCTATCTATACATATCAGCAGTTTCATTCAACACATGCAAGTGGGAAGTCTAGACACAAGGCACTGCTAAGAGGGACAAAAATCTGTGAGCATCACGCCATTCCACAGGTGTGACAAAAGAACTGGGGGACAAATGTGAGTGGCTGGCAAGGTGAAGTACGTTCTAAGCAAGCGCGTGCTCTGCTTGCCCCCTGACAGCAATAGCGGTCAGGGCAGTGGTTCTGGGCACCACCTGCCTTTCCTTTCACGAGAAGGAAAACTAAGAAAAGACAGAAGCTTCAGGAGCACAAGCAGGGACATGGCTGAGAAGGTGGTAAATGATGGCCTGGCTTGATCTCTGACTTTAACTTACAGAAAAAGAGACTCTGAAGTTATTAAAATGCTCTACCTCCACCTCCTAGTCAGAAAGCACAAGTGAAATTTGTACTAAGATCTGTAGGAAACTGACTTGTGACACTGGCTCTTACCAGGTTAATAATATCCCTTAGTTATTGCAGGCTGATCAGGTCCGCAATCTCCTGAACAAGTGTGCAGCAAAGGCTAAATGAAAAGAGGCAAATGGAATGATTTTGGGGCTCCAGGAGGATCAGAGCCCTCTCACAGAATTTGAGATTCTCTTAGGGCTAGACCAAGACCTTCTCTGGGTCGCCCATATTTATTTGGTTATTAGAAGAAGAGAGGGGAGTACTCAAGAAGGGAAGAACCACTCAAGGACTTCTCCAAGTAAGGTATTAATTCACCCGGGAGTAAGATGCCTGAGGCTATAGTCTTTATCTAGTTGAGATTGGCTCCAGGGGTCCTTGGCTGTGATTATGTCTTATCCTTTGAGGCTTTCTGCCTTCATCCACCACTACAGGTTTTATTAGAGAATAGTGACTCACAGAGGTTCACTTATTACGAATCTGCCATTCTCAGACAAGGAGCCTAGGCCTTGGACGGATTCACAACTGAACATTGATTAATTGATTAATTTAAGTCCTGCTCAGGGCTGCTTCATAGTGGTCTCCATCAGGCTCCCTTTCTAGAAAATTCCACAGGTCAAGGAGAGCAGAAGAGAATAATGTTGCTGCTTGACTGTATCACAGAACAGACTTGAACTCCAACAGATCAACTTCTGATCTGTCAAACAGATGCATTTATTTATGTGTTTGTTTATTTCTGTTACTGGCAATTGAATCCAGGGTCTTGCACTGAGCTACATACTTAATTTTTTTTTTTCTTTTGAAACAGGATCTTGTTAAGTTGCCTAGGCTGGGCTTGAACTTGAGATCCTCCTGTCTCAGCTTCCCAGTATGCTGGGATTATAGGCATGTGCTTCCATGCCTGGCTAAGGCGTTCTAATTTTTCTGCAGCTGACTTAAGGTGAGCTCCTCCTTTCTGCACACTTCCTTCCTTTGCAGACTCTGAAGTGTCCAGTGTCAGCAACGTGAAGATCAGTTTGAAACCTCTGGGGTAAATTTCTGTATTCATTCAACAAATACTCAGAGGCTCTTCCTGGAAACATCTTGGACTAGGCAGGAAGAACTCCGAGGCTGCCATGGTGATCTGAGCCTGCTGTGTATTTAGGCAGAACCAATGGCTATTTCAAGTACCAGTGCCCTCAAATAGTAGAACTGAAGCTCTAGGCATGAGTCTTTTACCCTACACATCCTTCCTTGCTTGTTATTCTGAAAATCTACGGGAGACTGTGAATTTACCAGAGGGGAGAAAACCAAAGCAAAGAATCTGCAAACATCAACACTTTGGGGTCACAGAGAGCAAAGGAGTCCTTTGATATAACTAATGGTGGTTAAAAGAGAGAGTAGGCTGGGGCTCCTTCTTGCTCACTTTTTCCTGTCCTTTCTCAGTCTCTCTCTCTCTCTCTCAACAGCTCAGAGGTAAAAAGCAGTCTAGCAAATTTTATGAGCACAAGTTTTCAGCTCTCTCAGTGGAACAGCTGACAGTTTAGATTATGTTTTTTAGATGTATGACAATAATAAGTCTTTTTAAAGATAAAGTAACTTCACAAGTTGTTTCATTTTGGAAGGCAGCTATGCTCACCACTACACCACCAGTGCACACTAGGTTGTTTCATTTTGATTTTCTTAATATTAGCATGGAAGGAAGAGTAAACGAGGGCTGGGGATATAGCTCAGTGGAATAAGCGCTTGCCTAGCAAGCGCAGGGTCCTGAGTTCGATCCCCAGTACCGCAAAAAAAAAAAAAAAAAAAGAATAAGGAAGAGTAAACAAGAAGCTGGGTGCGGCGACACACACCTCTAAATCCCAGCATGCTAGAGACCAAGGCAAAAGGATGGTGAGTTCCAGGACAGCCTGGGTGATGTAGAGACTCCCTCTGAAAACGACCAAAAGAAGGAAAAGAACAGGAGGAGGAGGAGGAAAAAGAAGAATAAACTGTTGTTTTGTGGTGACACAGACCAACACATTGCAGTGTGATTCTAACCTTTAATGAAATAAACACCAAAAAAACTTTCAGGTAGGGTTTAGGGAACCTCTCTCTTTTACTCTACATATGATCTTGCCAAATTCTCCAACCTTTCTAAGTTTTAATCCTTCACCTCTGTGGGAAGATTAATGCTGGCTTTATAGGTATAACAGAAAATGCATTCCCAAGCCAGTGTATTTCAGTCTCTTAATTGCCCAGGTAATAGTCCTGTTCCAGTTCCAGTTACTTCTCTCTCTTAGAAACTTCTGGTCACTGTGATACATAGCTGGTCACTATGACGTACATTGTATGAACTAGCCCTCAACTGACAGGCCATTCTGCCTCTGAGATCAGAGCCTGATATTTTGGGAGTGATCCTCATCAGGACCTGTCAATGTAAATAAATCTGCCTCCAAATCCTGGGTGTCATTTCGGTGTTCCTGCTTGCTGTAGCACCTGGTGTGTTGGCCAGGAAGACTGGCCATGGCCCTCTCCGGGTCCCAGTGGGAAGGCCTACTCTCGAGATTTCTCCAGTCCCCTCAGAGGTCTGCAGGATTCCTGGCTCCCCCCTCGAGTAGCTCACATTGGACCCCAAAGGGAGGAGGACACAATCTGTCTGTCTATCTGTCTGCCTGTCTACCTGATTCTGGTAAAACCCCCAGGGTACCCCAGTTAGTCAGTCTGTCAGTTCTGCTTAGTTCAAACAGAAGAGGTGGATCAACTATTCACCCTCAAGGGAAGGGGAGTTGGAATGTTTAACCTCTGAGTGCCTGCTGAATGATCCTGTGAGTGAGTGAAATGGATCATGTAAACAATAGGCTGCTCCATCTGTGCACCAAAACTGGGAAGCACTGGTCAAGGTGCCTGAGGGTCCTCACCTGTGGTTCCCTGGTGACTGACATCCTCACACCCTCCTTAGTTAAATCCACCTACGCCCCCTCAAGGGGCAGGGCCAGGCAGGCCTCTGAATGGTCTCTCTCTGGGGGCACCCACCCTTTGTCTGTTTGCCACTGCTCAAGGGTGTATAACATACACCATAGGGAGATAGAATGGAAACTAATTAATTGAAACCCACAGTCCCTGACTACAGGTGAAGGGGCTTTTATGGAGTTAAAAATAACATCAAACTGCTCCCTGCATCTCCAAGATAAGAAGAAAAAAAAAAAAGGAAAAGGGCCCATTCTTCTGGAGAATTCTACTTGGGCACCCTCATCAGCCATTGCAGCAGCTGCCAACACCCATAGCTTCACTCCCCACTCCCAACTCGTCTATTTCCAGCCAATTGAACTGGTTCCAGCCAGCCATTGCCTGCATTCGGCCACAGAGGCCTTCCCTCCAGGGCCTTCTGCTTATACATCCATCCTTGTCAGATGATGTCATCTGACACTCACCCGAAGTGACTGTCAACAATTCCTTTTGAGTTCCCTATTTTGACTGAGGAAAAATTGGACTCCCAGCCCTGACAAAGGAGTTGAGCCCTGTTGGGCCTCAATAGATAGGACAGACTGAGCTCTATCAAATTGGGGTCCTGAGAGCCCATAGTCATTGTAAAAATGAGGGGCAAACCTGTGACTTTCCTGGTAGACAATGCAACAGAACTTTCTGCCTTCAAAAATTCCCTCTGTCAAAAAGTTACCATCACCAGGGCAACTGGGACTCCTGCCTCTCACTCCTACTGCCAGGCACAAACTTACAGCCTTGGAGGACATCTCTGCACCAAGCCAGTCAGCCTCCATCTTGTTTAACCCTGCACTTTCAGTTCTGACTGTTCTTCAATAGGAAGATGATGCTTGTATCAGCCTGAGATAGATAACCACAATCCTGAAGCTCTGAAAACTCTCCTCCCAGAAGTATGAACTAAAGACTCACCTTTAGACCTGGCCATCAACTATACTGCCTCACCCCCCTCTAACTGCTGTCAAGGTTACAGGAAACACAAACAGGCATCCATCCACACATCAGCCTGATAGACTGTTGATAACCTTGGGCAAGATCTCTTATTGTGCTGTCAACAATGCACCCATCACCTTGCACTCTGTGGTTTTGGACCCACACACCCTTTGTGGACTATTGTAGATTTTTAAAAAATGCCTTCCTCTGCTTGTAAGTTGCTCTCATGAGCTCCCTTCAATTGGGAAAATCTAAAGAATGCCTTCTTCTGCCTTCAATTGCCTCCAGACAGCCAGCCCCTCTTTACCCACTGATCTCTCTCCGGACCCATGCCTCATCCTGCAGCCCTAAGGAAGCCTGGGCTGACCACAGAGGCCTTTGAATGGAAAGACCCAAGTTCTGGACTCAAAAGTCAACTGACCTGGACTCAACCTCCCAGAGGTTCAAAAACTTGTTTTTTTAAAAACTACTTCTGAGTAATGACACAAGAGTTCTGCTATAATATCTGGCAGAAATTGTTTACAAGAAAGAAACTTGTTTTTGCAAATTTCTTGGAGCTGCTGGCTTCTATAGAATCTGGATCCCTGAGTTCATAAGAACAATGATGCTGACTCAGACTGTCAGCAGCCCTTGGGAGTAACCAGCGGCTTGCCTGTGCAAGTATTTGGATTTGGTCACTAAGGGCTGCCTCACCCCTTTGCCTCTGTGCTCTAACAGACACTGTTGTTCTGATCAAGAAAGCTGACACATTCACCTTAGACTGAAAACTAACAGTCTAGGTGCCACGTGCTGTACTGGGATGAACGGTTCTAAAAAATGGACTCCTGACAGATGCTGAGGACATCCTATTTACAGATGGAAGTAGCTCTGTTAGGAATGAAGTCTGACAGGCTACATACGCTCTGGTCATCTCGAACAAAACTACTTTGGCCAAAACTCTCCTGCAGAGATGATCTGCACAGAAAATTGCTTCTTCCTGTTGTATGGAAACCTGCCACTGATAAAATAATCTGGTCCAGAGTCCTAAGCCCCCTCCCAGGGATCCAATTGACTGAAAATCAACCCCAGCCAGAAAGACTTTATCCAGTATTTCTGGAAGATTTGTGTCAGACCAGTGTCCACTGTTTGTTCTGCAAGCTTAAGTTGCAGCACTGGCACCCAAACCCCTGCAGCCAGCTCAGGCTTCAGTGTCTGTGTCACAAGTTTCAGAAATCCAGCCTTAGAGCTGCCAGGAAATTTACATGGACAGCTCTTCTAAGGCTCACTTTAAAGAGACAACACACTCAAAGCCCTGTTCTGGTCACTCTGGACACTGATCAGTTCACATACAGCTAAAGCCTGAAGATGTCATTCACAAGATTGCTCCATACCTACTCCCCTTGATTTTTGTGTTTTTTCAGGCTGCTTCCCCTAGTCCTTGCTTCCCTGCTCTCCTTGCTAGCTGTAGTTTTTGTTAATTGATCTGGATTCTGCTTACCCTAGTCCTTGTTTTCCCACCCCCTGCTAGCTGTGGGGTTTTTTTTGCCTTAAACTCTATGAACAGTTGCCCCAGAAAATAGAACAATCAGTCACACACTTGACCAAGATTTGATGAGTGTCCAAGACACACTGAACACTCTCCTAAATCATATTAACTCCCTCACTCCCATAGTAATATTACAGAATAGACAGGCCTAAATTATGGCTCTTCCTAAAAGCAATTTAAGGAAAAACTCTATAATAAGATAATGTTGGGGACTTTGGCTAGAGCCCAACCTAAAAACAATGACAACTCTAATGTTACTTCTTCTAGTTGGGTCTTATCTCAAAAGATCCCATGTAATATGCCCAGCAAAGATTTGCAAGGGAAACTAAAAGAGGGGGGAAATGTAGCAGAAAATACCCCCCAAGTCAGTATGCTTCAGTTTATTAGCTGCTCAGGTAATAGTTCCTTTTCCAGTTCTGGTTGCTTCTGTCTCTTAGAAATGGCTGGTCACTGTGAGGAATAGATGTGGTCATGTAAGTACAGACTGCTTTCTAGAGACCTTAGCCCACAAAGGATGAAAAAGTCCATGATGTGTGAGCAGCTTCTCCAGAACAGGTGCTCTGGATGTGGTCCTATGACCCTGCCAGGAGGAAGGAGCCATGGTGCTGTATCCACCCCCACTGGGGTCCCAGGTCCCCTCGGTGTCCCCCTTCAGGGGCAAGGACTTGAGGCTCGAGGCACTGATTCTGAGAAGACTGAGAAGCTCGAGCCCCACCAGGACCACCTGAGAGTCTAGGATTCAGAGCGAGGAGGCAGACATTTCTCCCCACTGTTGTGTGGCTCAAGGTTTAACTCTGAGCCCAAGGCAGGGCCATGATCCTCAAGTTAGTTGGAACAAGAAAAATAGAGCAAGCCTTTGAGTTACTGTGTGAGAACAGCTTGGTGAAGGCAGGGCAGGTGCTACAAGATGCTATGTACGAAGACTTTATTAGACAGAGTGGATTTGTGATGTATTATGTAAGCATGATGAGGCATAGTCAGTTTTTAAAATTACTCTGCTTTCAATCTAAAGAATGATGCCTTATTAACAGTGATTAGAAAATTAATTATGTTCAGTCTGTTTGCCCAAAACTAGATAGAAAACTAAATTTCAGGAAGCAGTACTGTCTATGTGCACAGAATTACAGGGGGAAAAAAAGCCACTGCCTCTTCATGGTGTCGCTTTATGGTGCTATCCCTCAGATAACTTTTCGTAGAGTTTAAAAATGTTTTTTAGGTTTGCAAGGCAATTAAGTGAATAGAGCCTAATTTTAGCCTGAAAATGTTAACTCACCTGACAATTACAGTCCCCACTTATTTGCTTACAATGAAATAAACTGGTGTGGTGGGATGCACCTGTAATCCTGGTTACTAGGGAGGCTCAGGCAGGAGGTTTGCAAGTTCTAAGCCAGCCTACAAAACTCAACAAGGCTTTATTTCCCCCAAAAAAACAAACTATGAAAGTACTAAGAGTGTAGCTCAGTGGTAGAGCACTTGGCTAACACACATAAGTTAATAATAATAATAATAATAACAATAATAACAACCACATTTTATCTCGCACTTCTCCAAATATCTGCCCAGGCCTTGTCCACTCCATGAACTCATATTAATCATTTCTAGCCCTGCTCCATCATGGAGCAACCCCTAGTCCCTTAGAGGAAGCAGGCGTGTTGGTGAGGCCTAGGGACTGGACAAGCACACTCATTCTGGATAGGGGCAGCCATGCACCCTTAGTCCATCTAGCAAGTGGGGCTGAGGGGAAGAAATCTGCATCTGCAGCTGCCTTACGGAGCTCCGGAATCCATTATGGAAGCCTGCGCAGTTACTATACCTTACATGGCTACCACATCTACTCCTTACAAACCATCATCATTTAAAGCACAGTCATTTTCCACCTCTACTTGATTCTTGCCTAGTTAGGGAGGAAAGGGGGTGCTTCCGTTCCACCCTGTGTCTGGGGCCTTTTGCCTCCTTCCCTTTTGGCTGGGTGTGCTGAGAATGCAGGGGGTGCTCCGCCAGGCCTGCTGTGCACTGGGTGGGAGGAACAGGGACCTTCTCCACACAGGAAGAGACTGTTGTAAGATGAGTATGTATCAAGCTGGGACGACCTGTTCCACTGCTGGTGTACAGTACAGGTATGTGCTGATGTGCAGCTGCAGAGGTAGCTGCACAAGTCGGAGCAGGTAGGAGAACACAGATACAGGAAAAGAAAAAAGATAGGAGAGAGAGGGCCTTCCCAGAGAAAGGCACTGAGAGCCGTTATCAGAGAGTGGGAAAGGCGGTGAGGGGAGAGCCCAGCCTGGGGCCTCTGTGGTCAGCCCAGGCTTCCTTAGGGCTGCAGGATGAGGCATGGGTCCGGAGAGAGATCAGTGGGCTTGAACTACGGGCTCCAGCGCAGAAAAGCCATGCAGCCCTCTGGATGGCAACAAAGGCAGCAGACTCTGGTCCCTCCAGGAAAGTTTATTGATGTCAGCTGCCTGACGGGAGATGTATGCCCTATATGATTCATTTCCTAGAAGGGACAAGTGCGAAGGCAGCAGAGTGCAACTCCACCATCCACAGATACAAAATACGACCTGCAAGTGAGAAGAAACCTCTGGAGGTGTTTTGTTGGTTTGTGCTGGATATTACTGAGTATTATGGTTCTAATGTAATATAATGTCTTTGTATCTGGAAACTGGTTTACTGCTTTAAAGAAATGTGTCTGGTTGCGAAGTTGGCAAGGGGTGGATTGTTATGGTTTATACATTGTGTCAACTTGGGGAGTCTAGAGGTTTGGCTGAGTGACTCAGCAAGAAGCGAAGGTGCTTAATTTGTACACATCCTGAGCCTGTGGAAGAGGAGGGCATGGAGACTGTGTGAGAGCTACATCCCCACTGGGTGGGGGTAGGATGTTTACAATATAAGGGAACGGAAGAGGCTGCTTGCAGCCATTCCTCCCTTTTGCTGGGTGTTTACTTCCATGAATGTTTGCCCTCTGCCACGTGCCACTCCGCCTCTGAACCAGCCAAGTATGGGCTGAAACTTCCACAAACTGTAAGCTAAATAAACCTTTCCTTTCTTCATTTTGGGTGTTGGGTATTTTGTCTCAGCAAGGAGAGAAAAGTAACTAAGACACAGAGTATTACTGGAGAAGATTTTCTCCTCTGATTTTTAAAAATTACTAAATATCTAAGTTGTGATGAAAGATTTTTCCTGGGAGTCGATGTCAACTTGGAAGGGTGCTGAGGCTGAAGCCGCTGTTTCATGGCTTGCTGAGTGACATGTTCGTTTTTTGAGTTGGAACACTGAAGGCGGAACACTTGCACTGTGTGTAAGAGGCGTAGGAAGCAACAAAACAGACCCTGGGTGTGAGGAACAGGCAGGGATTGTGCAGCTGCCCATCTGGGTCTGCCTGGGGGAGGCGTGTGGGTGGCAGGACACAGTGTGAGCCCAGTGTCCCACCCCCTCCCCGCTGCACTGTCCAGCCCCCTACTGGCTTGGAATCCTTGCTCTGGAAGGCTTGTCCTGAGCTGAATCCTCTCTGACCTGCAAAGCCTGTCATGAGAGAAAAGGGGACGGATGCCCCTCTTCCTCCACCACACTGGCCATTTGGCTGGACATGGGCTCTCATTCTGAGCATGCAAATATTCCACCATCCAAGAAAATCCGAATTCAAAGCACTTCTGATCCCAAGCCTCTCAAATAAGGGATACTCAACCTGAACACAACTGGGGACTGGAACGATATTTCACAACCTGCCTGCAACGTCCAGACTAAACAAAGAGAGTTGTTGATAGGTCTCAGAAAGCATACTCTTGACGTGCTTCCCAGCTAGAAACAGAAAGGCCTGAAAACCAAGCCAAAATGCAACTTCAAGGCATTAAGGTCTGAGCTGAGAAAGGAAGCGATTTCATAATTTGCTTAAGTCCTCAAACTTAAGAGTTCTTATTCATGAGAAAAGAAAACAATGAAGCTAATTTTTATAAATAATAAAAATCAAAAGGCATTTATGTAAATATAAGATTTCCTCATCTAAAGAACTAAAGTAAATTGTGTCATTTTATGCTGGAAGCAAGTTCTCCAACTTCTCCTTTTGATAAGATGAGAAAATTAAGAAATGGTTTCAATGTGCAGATTTTATGGGGGTAGGGGGGTGAAGTAGACATTACACTGAAGACAGACATAAAACACATTCCCTGTGGACTTCATCTCTGTGACGCAAATGCTATCTTCAGCCTGTTTGACAAAGTCAGGGCCCAGCCATTGCAAGCAGCAAGACACAATGCAAAAGAGCCCTGTGGGACCCCAGAGGATTTCCAGTCAGTGTTTCACGAAGAGCTGTGAAGTTATTTGTGGCGAGGAGAGATATAGGAAGCAGCAAAGAGCCATTTAACTGACCTTTTCTCCAGCCACGGGAGGTAGACAGAGGTTTCACATTTCAGGGTGGTAAAAGCGTGACCAAACACATGTTGGGGGAATTTCTTCAGCTCTGCCTCAGTCATCTTTCGAAATCCCAGAACCACGTCAGCCCAGAATGGCACTTGTTCTGTAGGAATACTCCGAAATATCTGCCAACTCAAACACAGGGAGTGGAAATTTTTCCTGAAATTTTGTGAAATAATGTATTTCTGGTAAGCTCCATTTGACATTCCCTGAGGCATACGAAAATTTACCTCTTCTCAACACACCCAAAAAAAGGATCTGTTCTTCCATTCTCTGGGGCTCAGACAACTTAGAAGCTAAATTTCAGGTGTTTGCGATTGGAGGAAGAAAACATTTTAAAGCAACATGCACCCCAGGGTTATCTCAGAATGTGCAGTTCCTGGGTCCGATCCCTGTCCTGCAAATACTTAAAGAAATAAAGAAATAGCAAGACAGGCCTTTCTTAGGACCGTGCATTTTTGAGGAAAGATTTTTCTGTTTTCACAATGATTTACGTATATTATAAACAAATCATCAAAGGTTGGCCTCAATTTTGAACAAGAAATCTAAGTGGAAATAATTTGCAGCCCTCTTAGACATATAACATGCAGGAAGCAGGGGCACAGATCATGAGCTAAATTGCAAATTGTCAAGTTTAACTCCAGGACTAGAAAAAAGCCAAGGGTTGTGCAAAGCAGCCCTGTCACATCACAGTTTGTTGGCAGTGGACGAGTCTGGAATGAGAGTGGTTGATGACACGGAGCCTAACAATGTGACCAATAGATACTACACGTGTGCTTCGATTTATAAAGGTTGGGTTGTTTCCATCAGTAAATCCAACCATCACTGCTCTAAAATAGCAAGACTCAATTTGAGTGCTCATGATGTCGCCATGAAGATGTCAGAATGTGTATCTCTAACTGATTCATTCAAAGCAGCCCCAGGAAGGTACAAGTCATGTCACTGGGTAGTTCTGGTCTTGTACTGGCCATCTTCCCATCACCTCACTCTGCATACTCTCTGGTGTCTCCCTCAGGCCAGACATGCAGGCGGCTACACCTCCAGTTCTGCCCGCCCGCCCGCCCGCCCACCTGCCTGCCTGTCTCTCTCCCTCTTCTCTCCTCTCCCTCTCTCCCTGACACCAGTGTTATCCAAGTCAGAAAATGGCACTTAAACACTCATGTGCTAATGCCAGACACCAGACACACATCCCTGACTCTCTCTCCACCCTGCACCTTCTATTATCAAATCCTATCACATCTCCTCTTCCACATTTCTCAAACTCACCCACCATCCGTCCCTGCTCTCAACCCCCTACCTATCCCAACTGTCACCACCCTTCTTTCCACAAATCCATTCTCTACAGGACAGATGAAATATTATCAGTTGCTTCACTGTAAAATCCTTAAGTGCCTCCCATGGCTGAACTTTCTTTAGTGCCTCTGACACAGGCAGTGGACTAGGACTCAGGTCTATGCTGTGCTCACCTTTAATCCAGAATGCCCTCCCCTCACTCTCCATCATGTCTTTGTCCTCTCCGCCTCTACAATGTCACTACAACATCCTACACTCATCTTGAGCATTTCTCATGAAGTGTGTTTTTCTGTGTGGAGTCTCCTAACTTTTGAGAGCAAGTTTCTTTGCCGACACAGGATTCCATA
Source organism: Dinomys branickii (assembly GCA_004027595.1). Taxonomy (NCBI): domain Eukaryota; kingdom Metazoa; phylum Chordata; class Mammalia; order Rodentia; family Dinomyidae; genus Dinomys; species Dinomys branickii. The sequence goes on along the minus strand of PVLD010000267.1, from coordinate 21,811 downwards.
GCACTCTGCACTCCCCTTTGGCCACTCATGTTCTGTTCCTCCTCTACGTATGACCACAAGCTACCTGAGAGTGGGAACAAGTGCGTTTTCCTGAAAAAGTCACTTAGCACACATTTATTAAACACGTACTATGCACTAAGTAATATAACCAAGTTGCACACTGTGATATCCCTAGTACCTAAGAGAATAACTGGTGAATTCTGAATAAATGTTTTTAAATGCAATGAATAGATGGACAAGGCTATATACTTATACTAAAGATGCACAGCACATTTGTAAAGTTTTAATCTTGAAAGAACATATGAATTTTGTACATGGCTGTTTCCAAAATTATGTAGAGCCAATGTTTGTGAATTATAATAGTTCCTGTTGATTTTGGACCACAAAAAGTATGACCATAACCCAAGAAAAACAATTTCTATACGTGGCTGAACAACTGTTCTAGTGTAGTGACAGAGAAGTGTCCATCGTGGCTTGAGAGAGAAGCAAAACCGCTGTGTTGGGTTGGAGCTTCTGGGAAACTGCCAGCATCAATATAATGTTCATTTTTATTCAGTGAGGGAAGGCAAGAGGAAAAGGACAGACACCTTTCTGAGTAGGCATGTGCATACACAGCAGAAATGTCAGTGAGAAGCTTTCTCAAAAGGGAAGCTGGGAAATATTTCAAAATAGTTTTAGTGGTGCAGACATATAGTTTTAGGAACTGAGTAAAAGGCAAATACCCCTGTGGGCTGCTGAAGTTTGAAGGGCATAACTGTTTTGTCACACAGAGAAACACAGATGACATGTGTCTTGTGTCACATGATGGCAGCAAGACAAATTGGAAGTGGTAGAATGCTCAGTGGTTTGTTTAAAGAGATGGAGAGAGGGAGAAGTGGAAAGGTGGAGGGGATAAGAAGAGGATTAAGATGAGTTATGTCCCTGTAGCAACTTCCCACAAGGAATGTAAGCGTTCTGCCCCACACACAGGTACTAATAAACAGAAATGAAAGAGAAGATGGAGAAAGATGTTGTCATATTTTAAGTGATAGTTTGTGTTAAAAATACTGAAATGATTTATTTTCAAACTTTCATTTAAGCCAGGCATGGTAGCTGGCTTGGGAGGCTCAGGCAGGAGGATCATCATGAGTTTGAGGCCAGCCTGGGCTACATAGTGAATTCAAGGCCAGCCTGAACTACATAGTGAGACCCTGTCTCAAAAACAAAACAAAAAATGCAAACAAAACAAAAATGCTTTTATTAGTTATGTATGTCTCATACAATCACATGTTAAAAATCATACAGAAGTGTGCTATTTGAAAAATACTTTGCTTTCCCAAATGGCATTTAAAAGATGAATTTAATGACCTCCAAAGGAAACTTCTTTGAAACATCTGATTCTTCAGAGATAGGAAATAAAGATGTCTGTCGCTCCTAGAGCACTGCCCCCATTTCAGTATCATCCCTGTCCGCTTTCTGTCTCCCCACATGGCTCAGACTCAGCATTTACCTGCTCTCTGAGGTGTTTGGTTTGAGTCTTGTTTTTAGTTTTTTACTGTACATGTATTTTCAAATCACTACACATTCGCTGAGGAAACACGAAAAGGTATTTGTGATGAAAATTGATATGGTTATTTATTGTTTAAAAATCTAATACTAGAATTGGTCTTCCTCAAGTTCCTTAAAGTCCCAATGTCCTTTTCTGAATCCTCCCAACTTAATTCACAGCAGATACTCGAAAGGTATTTTATGTTGAACTGTATAATCCATCCAGATTCTTCTAAATTCTAAAATGACCTCCACTCCCCTCTCTTACCCAGACACCAGGTGAACCCCAGCATCTACAGCTTCATCAGAGCTGGCAATTGAGGATAGGTGCTCGAAGGTCTCTCTAAACCACCGCCTCTGTGTGTCGATGGGTGTATCTGTAGTCAGGAAGGAAGGCAAAGAGAGACAGAAAGGAAAACTATGATGATGATTATGCTTATGGAAAGCTCTTTCTTGGAAAGTAGGAAAAAAATAAGGAGTCATGAATGAGCATGTAGGTCAAGTACCCCAGTGGTGGAGGACACTGTGGCAACCAGCTTTGAATGCTGTCACATGCTGTCCAAGTGTGCTCACACAATGATTAAATCTATGGAGGGCAACAGGCCATACAGGGCAAGGCTTAACATGGGAGCCATCTGGAAGGTGCTCTTTGGCACAAGGTATACTCCCAAGGTCCCTGGAGGGTTCGCAGCCAGCCCAAGCAGCAGTGGGCTCACGGCTAAGAGATCCATCTGGACACATACTTGAGATGCCAGGAGAAAGCTCAGGGCCTCTTTCCTGGGGCTGAAAGCATGACGGGCAGTGGGGCAGGGAAAATTCTAAAGGGCCCAGGTCACCAGGACAGAAAACAAACTGCATGAACTTGGAAAGCCCAAGGGTCACAGTCCTAATACAAGGAAACAAGACCTGCACTGTGGAGGTAAGCTCTGCAGGACAATTTTCTCCACCAGGGCTGCAGTACCCCCACACATGAAATCATGGACGAAGTCAGCAAGTCAGCAGTGGGGACCACACCATTGCCCAGGCATCTCTGCTGGTGCACAAGGGATTGGACCTTGTTATGGTTTGAGTCTGCATGTCCCCCCAAATCCTCATGCAGTCCTATGGCGGCTTCTAGATTCATGACTGATTTATGGTCCAGTGTTAGAATTGTGGTTGTGAGTGCTATACTGGCCCTGGGGTGAGTAGTTTGCATACAGTGTAAGGGAGGGAAAGAGGCTACTTGCCGCTACTCCTGCATTTTGCTCTTGTTGTTTTTGCCACTTTTCCACCTCCATGAACGGTTGCCCTCTGCCATGTACCACTCTACCTTGGAACCAGCTGAGTATGGGCTGAAATCTCTACAAACTATAAGCTAAATAAACCTTTCCTTGCTTAATTTTGGGCGTTGGGTATTTTGTCTCAGCACCAAGAGAAAAGTAATCAAGACAGACCTGGACACATCTTCTGGAACAGTGACAAGCCTTTGAGGGAGGAAGGAAAGAAGAGGCATCGTTCCAGCCCCAAAACAGTAGTGTCCAGTGCAGGCAGAGAGTGAGCACAACGCACAGGCACAGAAAAATTCAACTGTGGGTGAAGGATGTGGCCATCTGGTTCTTGGGGGATGGCTGTGAGGGAGTCCAGGGTCACACCAGGGCCTGGGACCAGCAATCCTGAGGGAACTGAGGCAAAGGGGCTGCTGGGTGGGCTGCAGTCAGAGAGGCATCCCTGGAATTCATGGGATAGACAGAAAGACTCAGAGATATTCTACTCCGCAGACAGCCCCCTCAGGTCAATGAAGGCATATCAGCAACCAGCTTATGAAACAATTCACTTCTTACAGAACTGAGGAATATTTTAAATACTGGATGTACACTGTCATCTTTGCACATGTGCTGTTGTGAATTCCACTGTATTCCCAAGTGGCAGGCAAAGGCTACTGGCTTAGAAATATGCAGTAATAAATGATAGCTGCAGAAAGAGCTATGTTAGACCTCAAACAGATAATGCCCCCATCATCCAGGCCAGCGTGGAGGCGTATTGGATGCCTCCCTTCCTTCCCACCCCAAACTTAAAATAGTGGCCAAGATTCACAGGATGCAGAAGTCATCCCTAAAGAACAGACAATTTCAGCTCAACAGTGGGTTGAGCAAGCCTGGGGCTCTGATTCATGTCCAAATGTGGGTAAAGAAAACCGTAGCAGTGTGGGCAGAATAACTGCAAATGCCGATGTAGTGCTGTGTGCTGGGTGCTCTTTTGAATGCTTTGTATATAAATCCTTAATCCTCACAACCACCATATGGGACAGGTATGGTCCCCATGCAGCAGTGGTGGGGAACACAGGGCGCACGTGCTGCAGTGGGCTGTTTGTATCATTGAAAGCTCTCAAAGGTTCGCCATCACTGCCACACGGTGTTGACATTTGTGAAGACAGGAGATTTTTACTCTGGGACTCAACTGAATTATGTGTAGGGAAGAAACTCAAAGAGAAGACCAAAGTCTTTAGCAGGACCAGAGAAAGACCCTGGTTAGGACACCCAGGCAAAGCGAAAGCTCTGCCTTCCACAGTCTAGAACTTTCAGGGGAGCCTCCCTCTTTGCTGGTCTATGTGACCAGACAGCTTCTGACCTCTCACTGAGGCTGGCTGCAAGTCTAGGGGCTCAGGGAAATGGCCACAAGATGTGTAGACAAAAACAGGCACCTCGTGTGAGCGAGCATCCAGTTTCTGTGCTTGTTTCTGGCCAGGGAGCTCAAGCTGTGATCAAGTTCCTGATGCAGCCAAGCTCTTGGACACTGGGTCACTGCCCCCCAACCCTGACAGAAGATGGACTGATTCTCTGTTAGGTGGAACAGGGGCATCTGGAATGGGAAACCCCAAGCACAGGCAAAGGCAGCAATATGAGCTGAGAGCAGGAGCATAGGAAAAACGCAGGCTTGGTGCTGAGGTCTGGCCTGTTCTCCTCCATCCTTCTAGACTGCTGAGTCCAAGCTTTCACCCTCCCTAGGCAGCAGACTGGAAACTTCTTCCCTGGGAGCATGCCCTACACCAGAAGAAAGGCTTGAACATAATGTCAGAAGGTTTCCCCAGCTAAACGTCCCTGGCATCTCTAATGAAGCTCACAAGAAATAAGCTCTGAGAAACTCCTGTTGCCTATAATGCTCAGGCAGGCCAAGGAAACCTCTGTCATGAAAAATGAGGACATCATGCAGAAAAATGTAACTTGGAGACAACAGAAACTGTGAAGGGCTAGGCATGGTGGTGCACACTAGTAATCCCAGCACTTGGGAGGCTGAGACAGGAGGATCATTGGACGATTGAGACCAGCCTGGGCTACACAGTGAATTCAAGGCCAGTCAGAACTGCATAATGAGACCCTGTCTCAAAAAACAAAACCAAAACAAATAAACAGAAAAGGAAGCTGTGCATTATTAGTACCTTCAGAGTGATAAGCAGAACACAGAGCTCAATGCACGTGCAATGTGAGCAAAAAGAAACCTTTGCTTCTCACGCCGCTGCAGTTTGGAAATTGTTTCTGTACTGTGGCCTCACTGAGCCTTTCCCAACACACCATCCGCAGGAGGTCGAAGCTGCAGTACACTTCTGCGCCAGGCTTCAGGCAGATGGACTTCCGCCTGTCTATCAGAGGAGTTGCGATAGCTCTCTTACCTGGATACGCGTGAGGAATGAGGATCCCGGCAGCCACGTCAGTGGTGGTGTCCGGAGTAAACTTGTCTGAGAGGACGGTGACGGAGCACTGGGGGACCAGCTGGGAAACGCACACAGCAGTGGAGAGCCCTATCACGCCCGCTCCAACCACAGCGATCCGCACCGTGTCCATGGGCCTGCGAGGCGGGAAACGGGGCTTGCAGGGATGATTCTGTTCAGGCAGTGCAGCCCTGACCATTTTTCCCTGGGCCAGCAGCCTTTCAGAATGAACCCTTTCCAACTGGAGTCCCTTGTGAACCACAGTGTAGCAAAAGCCCTTTCCCCTAGGTACTCGCGTGAACGGTCAGGACACGCCTATAGCACACACTGGTAAGTCAGTCTGCATTTGGGAGGAGACTTCTCCTCCTTCTACCCTGTCCTCAGCCTTGTCCCTGTGGGCACAGGCTGGGGGAGGGCAGAGAGAGAGGAGGCCAAGGCAGGGAGAACTGCAGAACTACAGCCTCTCTCTCTATACTCACTGTGGGGCAGCATGAGAGGGAATGGCCCTGAGCAGTCTGGACCTCCCTCAACTCTTGGCCTGTACATGCTTTTTCAGATGGGTCATTCATCATCTTGTCTTCTTGCCCACCTCCCTGTCTGTCCCTGCCTCGCCCTCCGCACTCCTGCTCTGCCCTGGCTCCTGGCTGCCCCTCTTGGACAGCCTGCTTCTTGTCTGAACTCTGTCAGGAGCTGGTTCTGGTAATCTGGTAACCTACAGGGTAGCCCGTGCCTCAGGGGCCTCATCGGTAAGAAATTGGATAAACTCTTATTTCCTCCCTCAGGTATTGAACAGGGGAGGCCTGAGAGGCTGCCTGCTAAGGGACACCTTGTAGAAACACAAGAGACAGACACCCCACAGCCCAGCCTGCATATCCAGAGCCGGCCCTGGGTGTGGAAGCCGGGGTGGCTGAGGCTTCAGCACCAGGCCAGCCCTCACCTGGGGGCAGTGGAAGGCCACACCCCTCGCCATCCTTGCCGGCCTTGGGCCTTGCTGCCCTGTATATCTTTCCATGTTTGCTCCTGCTCTTTGTCTGATTCTGGTTCAAACCCTAGAGAGAACAACTACAATCATTCCAGTTAATCATTGCCACCCTTTGGGGCAAAGTTCCAGCATTAGGCCAACTGATAGGGCTCAGTCAGCCTTCAGATCTGCTGCTCTTGGCATAATCCTCCTTCTTCACGTGAGAGCAATGGTCAGAGAGAGCAGTCGCATGGAGCAAACCATGCCACCACACACAGAGATGCACCTTTGCTCAGGCGGGCTATGGGCAGAGCAAGCGGGGTGGAGTTGGCCTGTCAGTGGACTACCATCTGTTCTGGCTCTCAAAGTCTGTCTTGCTATGCATTTTAAAGCCTTGCAATGAGGTTCAAAGTCCATCATTTCTAATCCTCAAGCAGCATATGCATTTCCGAGGCCGCTGGTTAATCTAGGCAGGCTAGCTGAGAAAGAGCAGGAATACAGAAACAGAGGGAAAGCAAGAGAAAGGTTTGTGCCATACAGTGGGGAAGACGTGGGCAACGCAGCCCTGTGCGTGCTGCCCGGACGCAGAAGGCAGCCGCCCTGCCCAGCTTTATTCTTTCGTATCAATTTCCCCTGCCTCACGCATTCTCAGAGTACCGCAGCTCTAACACATTAATTTGGGAGTGAAAGCGATCTGGGGCTCAAGTAACCAGCTGCCAGAGGGGAGAGGACTGAGCTAGCAGGATAGGGTATGCCCTGCCACAGTGATCTCTTGACCCCACTAAGACACACCCCCAGCCCCATTAGAGCACAGACAGAATGAGTCGTGCACCCAGAGCAGGGAAATTTGAGTACCTTCCTCTGGAAAAGCAGCCTCAGACCACGCCGAGGGCTCTGGCACCAGAACTTGTTTTCCAGCGTCTGCTTGGTTGACTGCCCCAAGGGACAGCGGGAAAGCAAAACTGCTTCCCATTGGGGAATTTATTAAGGACACTGGCTCTAATCTTACTCTCCATTGGCCCATGAACTGTGTCTCTCTCACTGATTCCCTAGGTTAAAGGAACAGGTGGCCTCATCTTGTGAGCTCCCTGGAGCTGTGTCTCTGCGAGGTCCCCAGAGCTGGGTGGTTCCTGGCAGCCCTTGCCTGTCTGGCTCACAAGCCCTGCACCTCTCTGCCAGCCTGGGTTTTCTCCAGCTGATTTATGTGTGTGCTAAATAACGGGTGGTCTTTCCAGCATCCAGCAAGGTCCAGCCAGAGTGAACATCCCTTATCTCTGGACTACCCAGCAATGGCCACCATTCTCCCCTGAGTCCCTGGTTCTGCTGGTCAGCTTTGGGGCGGGGCAGACACCGGAGTGAGGGCCATACACAGAATGTTGATTACTACAGTGGTGAACTGATCTCAGCTGGAAAACTTATTCAGGAGATCATTTAAGATAGACCCTAAATATTTAAAGAAGGTGACTAGTGTTTGCTGAGTGTCTAGTACAGGTTGGGTGCTGTGCACTTTAATGTGAAGTTTAAGCTCAGGCTGGACAGGACACTGATTTCCAGGGAGGCAATTTGATGTCTCCAACCAATGGTTATAATACTTTAACTAACATAAAATATTTACCATTAGATTCTTGCTAGCATGAAAGTTAATACTAGGAGCTACATACTAGTATTATTTTCCCCCTTGTACAGGTGAGTAAAATGATGTACCAAGATGGAGAGGGGCCCGGGATCTCCTCAGTGGCAGAGCCCAGTCCGAGTACCACACTCCAACTCCCAAGTTCGTACCCAAAACTTGAGCTGTGGCATCAGGTGCCCTGTTGGTCTTACCTTGAGAGTCACCGAACTTTTGAGTCTGTTTCTTCTTTTGTGAAGCAGGCATGTAATGATGTAGTTATGTTATTTAATCTCACATTCCCATGCGGGACATTTGGTTGTGATCTTGAATTTTCAAATGAGAAGACAGAAGTCAGGAGAGCTTAGCTTGTTCAAGGAAGAGGGCTTACCGCCAGGCTTTCTTATTCACAGGCCTTCATTGTTCATCAAGGTCAAATTAGTTCAAGGACCTCGGTTAGAAAGGATTGAGCAGCAAAGTGATCTGTCTGAAGTTGACCTACTTGTATGTAGTTTTTTCTGTGAGCTTTCCAATGCTCTGGTAAAATAATCCTTGACGTATTTACAAGCAAAAAGAGATCTGATGTGCTGTGACTAGGTTCCAACTATTACAGATACAGAGCATTACTATTTTCCAAGTATAAACTCTAAAGGCTGCACATATTCAAAATCCTCAGGCAGGGAACTATATTTGAATTCCTGCATGATGAATATTTGTAAATTGCTCCAGTGAAAAGGTTTTTCTCTCCTTAAAGAAAGTTTGTTTTTCATAATTATACATATTCCAGTACAAAACATGGGAGTCAGGGATGACAGTGATTACCTCTGGTTCCCTGCTGAAGGAAAGCAGTTACTCTGAGGCAAGAGTGAAAGATAAAGTCTTTTCTTGCCTATTATATGGACTGAAGTCCAGGATCCCCGGTGCTGATCAACTGTCAGCTTTGCCCACAGAAACCACAAATCACTAGTGATAAATGAAAAGACAACCCAGCAGGACTAAAATCAAGTTTGGAGGGTGGGAGAGAGGAATCTGGTTGGCGTGTTGATCATGCCAACCCCACCCCCACCTCAGATCTGGCACCAGGATAACTTGGAAAAGAGCCAGACTGAGGGAGGGAGCAAGGTGGCCACTCAGAGACAGCCAGGGGTATTAACTAAGCCCATAGCCAAGCTGTCCTCCCCACTGGGCATGGCAAGTAGACAAATCTGACCCAGGCACTCAGAGAAACTGAAAACAGAACAGGGTAAAATTTCATAGTCCTGTACCAGCACTCCAGAGCTGGCAGGTAGCAGACACCGACGGAGAGAGAAGGTTCCTCCTGACACAGACAATTTAATAATAACAAGCCACTTATATTTCCCACGTACAAAGAGAATGTGGCACATGGAACACTTCGCACCCTACCTACAATTGTCAGTGGGCTCCCACGGAGGAAGGGGACACTTAGGAATGCCTAGCAGAGAAGGCAGAAGGAAGGAACAGTTCTGCCGCAAAATCAGAAAATAACAAAGCAACAGTGTGACTCCTGGGAGCTGAGAGAGAAAGTGCTCCCTCTTGTGGTTTCTGTGGGCAAAGCTGACAGTTGATCGGCACCGGGGATCCTGGTCTTCAGTCCATATAGTAGGCAAGAAAATGTTTTAGGCAGATAAGTATCTTTGTGTTTCTTTATGTAACTGCCATTTGTTACTTACTGTATTCCTGAAAATTAAATTCTACAGCTGATTCTAGCACTGCTTACGAAAACAAAATAGACTAGAAAAACTAGTGAAGGCATGGAAAAGTCTATGACATTGAGCCTCAAATCAGTCAAGATACTGGGACACAGAGGTACACACAGAGGCACGCCCAGAGCTCAAAACCAGGACACAAGTTAGGAGGGAGCTCGTTGTGGACAAGCAATTGTCTGCACAGGAGGAAATCGTGCGGCTAAGGGAAACCAGGCAGTGACACCAGAAGAACTGTGGAAACACTGGGCAGCTGCTACTACAACGTGCAGTTTTTTATTGTGATTTCCATAGTTACTTTGAAAGTTGTAGTTATGGTTATCTCTCGTTCTAGTCCTTCCCGTCCACTGTCTCACCTTCTTTCCTCCTCCCAACTCCTCCCTATCAATCTAGTAGCATTCATTTACACAGGAGACTATAGAAGTTTATGAGAAAATAAGAAGTACCCAGTGCTGTGAATTAAGCAGTTCCATTTAAGGGTCTGTCAGGGCAACTCTTAACAAAACTGGACTTAGAGGAACCAAACAAAACCAACAACAAACCCGTTAACAATCTCACAGTCTCCTTCAGTCTCTAAATATATTGCCACCCATCTGCACACATCCTCATGACACCTAAATAGTTTTTCAAACAAACCTCCCTGTGCTTACTCCCTCCTCTAGGTATAAAACAACTCCAACACAGTGCAACCTCCTATCTATCTTTAAATCTATTGACATATATCTTATCTTCTTCTCTTCCCATTGACGTACCTCCTTCCCTTACCCTTCATGCCTACATCCTCATACCTCACACATGCCAGCACAGTGTATTCTGTAAAGGGTATTAACAAATGGCAAAATTATCAAAACCAGTTTAAATGTTTATTACTGATATATGCTCAGTTCTGTTGACACTGTTATAACCAATAGAAATTCTCTCCTTACAACATAATGACAAGGTCCAACCTAATTAAACTGAAATCTTGTAAGGATGAACATTACCCCTGGGCAAAGAAAGCCACAGATATCACTGAAAAACAGATTTTTAACTAAAGATATCTTCATGATAACAATTATATATATATATGTGTGTGTGTATATATATATATATATATATATATATATATATATAAACAAGAAAAAAAAGGCAACAAAAAGCCCTCAAAGTCTCCTAACTCTCCCAAAGCAAAGCCAAGGGGCGCTGATGGAGAGGAAAGTAAACATGAGGTAGCAGCTCTTTACAAAATCATTAAAGAAGAGCTAAAGAAATTTGGTGAGTTCAAAAAGGACACAAGACAAAGATGGTGGAACTAACATAAAAACCAACCAATGTCGATATGGGAGAAACAAATAAAAACTGGAAAATCCACCTGGTATGGTGTAAGACATGAGTGATGAATTCACCAAGAAACAGCTTGCACAAATAGGCATCAGATACAAATGTCAAAAATGAAAAAATGTATAGAATTCACAAGTTCCCAAAATGACCACTGTGAAGACAAGGTTTCTGAAGTCAAGGATAGAGTAGAAAAATCATTATGAATTACTCAAAGAAGACTTAAAAATGATAAGAGAAGAAAAAATTCATTTGACACGTACTAGATGCTGAGAAAACTACCCTAAGGTTAATTGGAGTTAGAAAAAAGAAAGAAGACTGCACACATAGAGAAAAAAAACCCTATTTATAGAAATCACAATAGAAAACTTTAAAGTATGAGGAATGATTCAAAAATAAAATTAGGAGAGGCTTACAAAACACCAGTTAACTACAGTGAAAAAGGAAGCTTCCATCATAGTCCAAATCACAGTTGTCCAACAGAAAGACAGAATCTTAAAAGCTGTCAGAGAAAAGAAAAAAAATCATGTACAAAGTAAACTAAGAGGATTACAGCAGACTTGTCAGCACAAACTTTAAAGGCTGGGAGCACTTGGAGTGAAGTATTTCAAGGCCTGAAAGCAAACAACTTCTAACCCAGATCAACACATCCTGCGAAACTATCTTTCAAAATTGACAGAGACATAAGAACATGACACAACAAAGAACATCTTAAGAGATACATGAACACCAAACCAGCACTCCAAGAAATACTCAAAAATACTCAAAAGAGCAAAGTTAAAAAGTCAAGTATAATGAATACATCAAGCAGGATAAACACTTAAAAAAGGAAAAATAATTTTCAATGGAAAAAATGCAATGACAGGAATAAATTGATATCTTTGAGGAATGACTTGCAATGTAAATGTCCTCAACTCCTCAATAAAAAGACATGGATGGCAGACTGGGTCAACAAACAGAGTCCAACAATTTGCTGCATTCAAGAAATTCATTTAATGGCCCTGAATCAAGACCAGCAGTTTTCTGTAGCTGTTGGTTTCAAGCAGGAGCCTAAAGTGGTATCTTTCTATGGTCTGTTGGCCATTTCGGAACTTTAGAAATGTATTGGTCAATTCACTAGAAAGTAACAAATAACTAAATAAACTTTACGAGAGGACTTCAAGATGGCGACCAGGTAGGCAGCAGAGAGAGAACCTCCTGGAGGAATGCCACTCAGACAAAGGAATATAGGAATATAGCAACATGTGAAGGACAGAAGGGAAAGAGGTGGGTATCCTGAACTCAGGAAGGATCTGAAATGGGAATTGAAGCCCTCGGAAAGACTAAGCAAAACCTCTGCTGGAGGAAAGGATCGGCGATCCCCCCTGGTGCACTCGGGGAGAGGAGTAGGAGGAAGTCACTGCTCCAAGCACACCCATGGTGCGTGCCCTTGTTCCGGCATTCACAGCTTCAGCTTCAGAGGCCCATGCTCATAGAAGCCTTGCGACTCAGCCAGGGGAGAGTGGAGTTCCGAGAGCTTGTCCAGGGCTGGAGAGAGGAGGGCGCAGCCAGGAAAGGAGGCAATGACGGTCGGGAGCAGTTGTCGAACCCAGTGTGAGAATGAGAGGTTGCAACAGCCACTGGGGCAGAGTCCCCACCCTGCGGCAACCTTCCTAATCAGTGCCTGGAGAGAATCAATGCAACTAGTACACAGCCCACCACACCCAGCTCTGCACCTACCTCGAGGTGGTGGCCCCCTGCCTCTCTGCTGGGTGAGCGGCTACTGGTGGAGAGCAGTGGGGAACCTCAGCAGTGAGCCGCAGCAGCTCCCAGGGATCCAGTCGAGGAGCAGACGGGGACTCCAGCACCGCAACGGGAGGGAGGTGCAGATGGAGGTGGATCACATGGCTCCACGCCCTTCTCACTCCAACATCAGGCAGGAAGCACGAGCTGGGTTGCCGGGGCTCAGCTCCCACCCTGAACTCTCTCTGGGAGCACCTTGAGTCTCCGGGCTTGAACAAGCACTGCCTGTTCCTGGCAACAATGGGATGAATCCACGATCTTCAGGACTCACCCCAAACTATTAATGTGAGCACCAAGAGGGTCTCCTTACAGCTTGCACATATGAACCTTGCATGAACCCATAGCAACAGATTAGATGAAAAGCAGCAGACCAGGAGTCTCAAAAACAACAACATACTGTATACAGCAGACCCGAGAAAATCCTCCAGCTCTATTCTAGAACTAATCTTTAAACTCAGTTCATACCCTGAACTAACACAGTGAGAACGGGCCAGGGAGATTTCAAGCCCTTATACCAAGCATCATAAGTTCGTCCAATGCCCAGCTTCAAGGGGTGGGGAAGAGTCATACTAGAGATCAGGAGGAGGGAGGAGGAGGAGAAAGGCCTCTGGCATCAAGGTAAAGGGACAGAGCCGAAAGGGTCACCGAGGGCAACCCAACAGGGGAGTGTGCCCCACGGTTGCTCTGCTGTGGGCCCCGTGGCTGCTCCACTGAGGGCCCCGTGACTGCTCCGCTGTGGGCCCTGCTGAGGGTGCCCCACCGGCTGGACCTGCCCCCACCCATACCACGGTGATGGGGCGTAGCTGGGCAGTCCACTGTGAGCATAGGTGCTTTTCCACCTCCGACCATGGCAGTTTGTATACACCCATATATGCTATAGTATAGTCTGAGGCAGCTACATCTCTTCCCAAGGGGAGAGTCCAGGGGTATAGATAAACCCAGGAATACAGTTATTATCACAGGGAAGATGACTGATTGAGTGGTAGAGCAATGGAGATAAGGGAGGAGAAAACTGAATGATCAAATGGGCCATCTGTGTAACTAACATGTGAAGGTAACATTATGTAGGACAGCGTCCAGAGCTAATTCCCTTCTATGTTCTCTATAATTTGTACTTCCTCAATCATCTTTGTATTAACAGAAGTGAAGATAACTTTATGTTATGCAGCATCCAGTGCTGATTCCCTACTATCTTCTCTATAATTTGGTATTTCCTTAATGTTTGTGTGTTAACTAGTGTGAAGATGACATTATGTAATACAGCATCCAGTGCTAATTCCCTGCTATGTTCTGTATAACTTTGTATTTTTGATATTGTTTATGGCTTGTTCTGGTTCGTATGTCTCCATTCTTTTGTCTTTAAAATAAAGAAAAAAAAAAGAAATGCATTTAATCCAAAAAGAGATCTATGGACTCAAAATCAAAGGCTGGAAAACAATATTCCATACACCATGACCCCAAAAGCAAGCACAAGTAGCAACCTTATCCTCAGACAAAGGAAACTTCAAGCTAAAATTGATCAGAAGAGGCAAAAAAGATCTTTGCATACTAGTTAAGGAAACAATTTAACAGGAAGAGAAAACAATTGTAAACATAGATGCCTCAAATATGGATGCACCTAACTTTATAGAAGAAACACTACTGGACATAAAAGATCAAATAAACACCAACACAATCATAGTAGGTGACCTCAGTAGCCTACTTTCACAAAGAGAGAGACCGATTAAACAAAAAAAAAATAAATAAAACATATCAGAGCTGAACTACACCTTTGAACAGACTTAATAGGTATCTGTAGGGTGTTCTACCCTAGTATAACAGAATACACATTCTTCTTAATGGAATATGTAGAACTTTATCCAAAATAGATCACATACTGATCCACAAAGTCTGTTTAAATAAATAGAAAAGAAGCAAAATCACCCCACGTGTGATATCAAATCATGGTGCACTGAAACTAGATGTTAATAAAAAAAAAAAAACTACAAATATTTACAAACCATGGGAAACTTAAAACACACTCCTGCGCACTCAGTGGGCCGCAGAAAGAAATAAAAGAAGTAAACAATTCCTGGCATCAAAAAACTATTCCAGGGCAATGCACCAGATTTTATGAGACATGATGAATGCACACCTGAGGAAAGTTTATTGCAGTTAGTGCTCACATCAGAAAAACAGAGCTAGCTCAAATAAATAACCCAATGTTGATTCCCAAACAAGACAAGGTCCCAACTAAAAAGGAATGCTACCGGCCAATTCTCTTAATGCATACAGATGCAAAAATCCTCAAAAAATGTTGGTAAATGGACTGCAACAAATCATTAAAAAGATCATACACCATGATCAAGTAGGTTTTATCCTGGGGATGCTTGCATGATTCAACATGTGCACATCGGTAAATGTACTGTATCACACAAACAGAAGCAAAAGCAAAAACCATACTATCAAATCAAGCAGAAAAACTGTTGACAAAATTCAAAACCTATACATGAAAGCAAATAAAAAAGAACACCTGAAGAAAATAGGTAGGGGCTGGGGGTATAGCTCAGTGGCATAAGCACTTGCCTGGCAAGCGCAAGGTCCTGAGTTCAATCCCTGGTACCGGAAAAAAAAAATTGTGAAGAAAATAGGTATAGAGGGATCTTACCTCAATCTGAGAGAAGCCATTTATGATAAACCAAAGGTCAATATTCTATTACATACAGGAGAAACTGAAAGATTTCTCTTTAAAATTAGGAATAAGGCAAAAAATATCCAATATCACCATTCCTGTTCAATATAGTACCAGAAACATTAGTCAGAGCATTCAGGCAAGAAAAAGAAATAAAATGGGTACATATCAGAAAGAAAGGTATCAAATTATTACTACTATTTGCATATGATATGATCCTTCATATTTTGGGGACCAAAAAATTCCACAAAAGACTTCTAGATTTAATAACCAAATTCAGCAATGTAGCAGGATACAAAATCAACACACAAAAATAAATATCTTTGCTGTACACCAATAATTACACCAAGAAAGAAATTAGGAAAACAATATCATGTACAATACCATTACAAAATTAGATACTTAAGAATCAACCTAACCAAGGAAGTAAAAAAGCCTCTACAAAGAAAGCTGCAATATTCTGAAAAAGGAGTTCAAAGAGGACATCAGAAAATGGAACGATGTCACCTGTTCCAGGATAGGCAGAACCAATATTGTCAAAATAGCGATACTTCCAAAACTATTGTGCAGAGTTAATGCAATCACAAGCAAAATATAATGGCATTCATTACTGAACTAGAAAGACAATCCTAAAATTCATATGGAGCTAGAAGAGACCCAGAATAGCAAAAATAATCCTGGGTAATAAGAACAAAGTAGGAGGCATAATAATGTAAGATTTCAAGTTTTATTACAAAGCTACAGCAATAAAAAATATCATGGTTGGGGCTGGGGATATAGCTCAGTGGAATAAGCGCTTGCCTAGCAAGCGCAGGGTCCTGAGTTCGATCCCCAGTACCTCAAAAAAAAAAAATATCATGGTGCTGGTGCAAAAACAGCCATTTTGGTCAATGGAAGCAGATAAAGGATGCAGAAAAAACTGCGGTCATAGTCAGCCAAAACATACACTGGAGGAATCATCGCCTCCTGAGAAAACAGTGCTGGGGAAACTGGCTGTCCACATGCTGAAGATTCAGCTAGGCCCATATTTTTTGCCATATATTAAACTAAAATAAAAATGGATCAAAGACCTAAATATCAAAACAGAAACATTTAATCTGCTGGAAGATAAGGTAGGTAAAACTTGTAAAGATTTAGGCATAGGCGATGATTTATGAACAGAACCCCACCTACATAAGATGTAACATCAAGAATCATATCAAATTAAAACGCTTCTGCATAGCGAAGGAAAACACCAAAAAAGTGAAGAGACAACATCCAGAAGGGGAAAAAACTTTGCCAGCTACCTGTCAGAGGACTAATATCTAGGATATATAAAGAACTCAAAAAAATTAGAACCCCCAAATAAACTGAAGTGAATAGACACTTCTCAGAAGAAGTACAAATGACCAATAAATACATGAAAAAGAACTTGTTCCCTCCCCTCCCCTCCCCTCCCCTCCCCTCCTCTTCCCTCCTCTTCCCTATTCTCCTCTCCTCCTCTCTCCCCAGCCCTATTCTCTCACCCTCCCTTGGCATGTGCACAAAGAACAGGTCTTGTGAGCACACAGTGAACGACAGTCCACCTACAAGATAAGAAAACAGGCCTCTTAATGAAACCTACTTTGCTGGTACTTTGATCTCAGATTTCCCAGCATCACAAATAGAGATATATTTATTTCTATTGTATAAGCCACCAGTTTATGATATTTTGTGAGGTAACCTAAGTGAACCAAGACACGTGTCAAATCCACGTGTCAAAATCCAAATTCCTGGAATGTTAACTACATTTGGAGATGAGGTCTTCAAAAGGGTAATGAAGTTAGAATGAGGGCACTTGGGTGGGGCTGTAATCCATTATGACCGGGGTCTGATGAGGGAGACACGTCAGGGGTGAGCATGCACAGGGGGGCACTGACGAGCACAGCCAGTACCCGGGTGGCCACCCACGAACTGGAGAGAGGCCTTAGAGGAACCAGCCCCACAGTGCCTCGACCCTGGACCTGCACACACCAGAACTGTGTAGAAATGAAATTTCTGTTTAAGCCACTCTGCATGGGGAATTTTGCTATGATGGCCCTGGAAAATAAATAAAGAATATCAGAAAGAAGTCAGGCAGCGCGGAGGATATAGCTCAGTGGCACAAGCCCCTGCCTGGCAAAGGAAGTCAAGCAAATAACAAATGCTAAGAGAAAAAATTTGAATGACAGCAGAAAACAAGCTGAAGAAGAAAAAAGAAACAAAACAAGAAGCAAAAGAAACGTCTTCTTTCTCTCTTCTCTTATCCTAGTGGTTTTGTTTCATTTTGTTTTACAAAGGGAGAAATTTTTATTTTTTCTTTTATAAGTGGGAAGGCCAAGTGAAGCACTGAGTAATCACCCAGGGGGGCTGGGCTTACATAAACCGTATAAATAATTCAGATCAAAATCTCCTTTGTTTCCCTTAGCGATGCTTTTTAAGCTTATAACATCTATATACTTACTTTCTTATACTTTCCTCTGCAAATAACCCTAATACTTCATCTATTCTAATATAGTAGATATAAGGCAATATTCAAGAACAAAATTTCAAGATCAAAGAAAAAGAACAATGAACTTCTGACAAAGCAATAGCAAGGAATAGACCAAAACCTGTGGGCTATTGTCCAGTCACTCGCTCACTGCCGGGATGCAGTCCCTGCCCCCCCCCCCCCCCCCCCCCCCCCCCCCCCCCCCCCCCCCCCCCCCCCCCCCCCCCCCCGACAACTCAAGGAAGAAGTTTATTGGGCTCAAGTTTATAGGCCAGGGTTTGCTGGCTCCGAGGCAGGAAGGGACAGCAGCAGGGTGTAGGGAGAAGCAAGCTGCCCATGCCATGCAGAGAACGAAGGGAGGAAGCAGGGAGGGAGAGGCACCCCAGGAGGTGGGGGCAGCATGGTCCCTCTTACACCTGGGCCTCGCTTCCAGATAGTATATTTAACTGTAGCGCCCGTGATCCCATCCCTCTCCAAAGCCCTGCCATGAGCACATGCAGCTTTGCAGGGGAAGAGCTTATAGATTTAACCCACACTGGAAACTTACTACAAACCTGAAGTGCTTTCTCCTAATGGGTAAGATCATGACATAATTTGCAGTTAAATGTCCAGGGAATTACAGAATTTTTGCAAGACTATGGTTTTAAGTGGAGTTGGGAAAACAAAATATAGTAAAACAAAACAAAAAAAATCTTCATGTGAAGTATTTTTAAAAAGTGAATACGTTTACATTTTTTTTCCATTGGCAACAGGTCCAGATGGAACTTAATGTCAATTTTCTGGATGATCTAGTGAATGAAAATGTTTACAGTGCATTACAATGCCACACCTTTACTGTAGAGGACACTTACCAAAAGAATTCAATAAATTTGGGGAAAAACAAGAATATCAAACCAAAAACTCACTCCTAGAAGCTAGAACATTGTCCTTCCCATCCAGGCTTTCTTGGCTCAGAGATAGCCAAGATACCTTTTTTTGTAGCCCTAGATTCATACATCTTAATTGAGAAGAGAAGCATCCATTGACACGGCTTTTCTGATTAATACATGCCTGTGAGCTCGAGTCTCATAAAATGGGAAAGAATACCAGAAATAGAATCAAGAGGCTTTGTCAAAACAAACACTCTCACGTGTCCCCTTCCAAGTCGTCGAGGGCCCGGGGGACAAGGACCACTGTTAGCACCAGAAATATGTGCATCCCTAGGTTCCCAGGTGACATGGGAGGGGTGGGGAGAATAACAGAGAACAGCAAGTGTTTGAAACTCTTTTGCAGCTATAAGAAAATAGTATTACAAATGAGATTTCTCATCTTGCTTTTATTTCACTTACTTTTATAAAGATTTCTTACAAAATGTTTTAGAAGGATATATAAACAACATGCGGGAAATGGGAATAATATTCCTTTAATACAAAGGTATCAGCATAAAATGGTTTCAGGTGTTAGGTAGCATGCACGGCACACATTCGCCACCAAGAGCATTTTCCAGGGCAATCACTTCTAATGTTCCCGACCTAATACTATTAGTTGTGAGAAGTAATTTACTTGATCTATTTTTCTCCGCCAAGCATTTATCAGAGGCTCCCCCAGTCCTTCTAGAAGCGTTCGTGGTAGCACTGCACTCAGACAGGCCATAACTTCCACTAACAACTCGAAGAATTAAAATAATAATAATAGTAACTGACACACCAAGAAAGTAAGGTGCCCTTGAGAATAATTATATCTGACCCTTCTTCAGTGGAATTTGACATAAAATATTTTTATTCCTCGGTGGGGCCTTGGGTTGCTTGTGCTGGGTTGGGAGTTCTTTAGCTCGCCAGCTAGGCTTAACCTGGTAACTCGTTCTTTCACTCACTCCCAAACTACTGCGCAGCATCAGTAAACACCAGCTCCCGTCTGTGCTGTCACTCATGCGGGCTCTGTCCAAGCAAGAGCAGGCGCAGAACAAAAGACCCCACACCATCTTTCCAGACCCTGGGGTCTCAGCAAGAGCCAAACAACTGAGCCCCGAGCTGGGATTTGCCACTGAAGAACTATCTCAGTCAACCCTGCCCCTGCTCCCGTAGTTGGTATACTCCGAGCATTCAGCAAATGATGGGAATGGGGGAGCGAATCAGGGTCTTGATGAGCCAAAATTACAGAATTAGGGTCGGGAGGGAGAAGACAAGCGAGTGCGGTGGGAATGAACTGTTACTTGGCTGGGGCAGGAACGGTGAGGGGTGTCCGTCTGACTTCCTGCGGAGGTGTCGGTAGGATCTCTTTGCTGATTCTGACACATAAAGCACAACCAGTCTGCCTAGCAGCAACATGTTTATTTTTAAAAACGAAAGCCACATTAAAAAGTAAAGTCTGCACAACTATCCCTGTCAGCCACTATGAAGATATTGGGAGGTTTTTAAAGTAAATCTTTGTACAATGGGTATAAAGCACAATCAATCTTTACATAATTTAAATCCTTTGAACATATATATATATATATATATATATAGCTGGAGAAACTCTATAAAATAGATTAAGATATGATTTTTCTGATAAACCTACACATGTGGTACTTTTATGGCTCCAGGAATGCAAATCATAAAATGCGCAGTGCAGCTGTGAAGGGGTCCGAGGCCTCCACAGCAGAGGCAGCCTGGAGAGGCAGCTTTGTGTTCTGTTTTGTAGAAAGCTTATGAACTAAGTCTCATAAATACACAAGAAAGCTTCATCTGGGATCCGCAGCAGAATTTAAGGTGATTGTTAAGGGCATTTTCTGATCTTTGAAGGAAAGACAGGTCTATCCACTGACCTAGAAACCGCAGAAGATCCACAGTCAGGATCTGAAAAACACTGAATAAGTCTAAATGCAAAATACAGTGGAATGGACAAGTGGAGACCGGGCTGAATCTTTCTTCCAGGCTTGGTAGAAGGAAGGGTCAGGCAGTGCAAAAGCCCCATCTCCTTTCCATTGCCCGCCGGCTCCCAGCCCCACCACACAACCCCAAAGGAGCATCCAGAAAGTCCCCCTCAGCCCATACCTCCTCAGGGCTCTCCTCCCTTTCCCACACCCTTTGACCTTTTCTGCTGGGGATTCTATCCCAGGTAAGAGGGTTCTTCCAATCTCTGTACCCACTCTGCCTGGGTCCTCGCTACTTCCTCCCTGTGTGACCTTGGACAAGTTAGTTTATTTACCTGTGAAACTGAAATGAGAATAACACCTGCTTCAAAAGACCCTGAGCAGCTGAAATGAGTTACAGTGTTGGCCAGAGGCAAGCTGCTGGGAAAGCCCTGGGCCCTCGCTATCAGATCTGAAAAACAAGGTAGTTTTAATACTCTAGCACTTCCTGCCGCGGTAGCTTTTAAAGTGAGACATTTGTTTTACCTCCACGCTCACCTTGACTGCTGTTCTCTCTGTGGCCTGTCTGTGACCCTCTCTTCTGCTATAGGCTGATGCCCTCCCACCAGGCACAGGTCCCCAGCTGCCCTGCTCAAGGGACAGATTCCTGGCCGCTGTGCTTCCCTGCCTCCCTCCCCTCTCCTCCTTCGGAGAGGCTGCCCCTGAGTTCCCCCTGCTCCTCATCTCCTGCCACACTTCAAATGTCATCGCTCCCTGAATTCTGCTCCTCCATCTCCCAAATCTATGCTCCCAACCAGGGCTGCCCTTGAGCTCCAGACCCGGGGAGCCCTCGCCTTCTGCTCAACCCCCAACCCCCAACCTCCCGGTCACCGCACACAGCACTGCCGTTCTTCCTCAGCTGTATCCTGCTTCTCCTCCCGGGACCCCTCCAGCCCGCGAACAACTGCCCAGTCCTCACCACACCCAGCTGGTCACTGTTGTAACCTGCTCCCTTTTGCTACAAGACATACATGATGCAACTTGTCAGTCAAATGTCATCACATAGTTTATTGTAACTTGCTGTAACCTGCCCCTCTTGTCCCCTTCCTGGGCTGAAAATTTGCTTAAGCTATATGACTAAACTTGCTCCGCTCCCTGTTCTGTATGCGCTGATAGAGTGTTCCTAGCTGAAACTTGACCACCACCCCTTAGTCTGTATCTGCTGATAGAGTGAC
>PVLD010000266.1:271750-326436 GCA_004027595.1 Dinomys branickii | reverse complement strand
GGGGGGGTGGATAACATATAGATGGGTGGATGGTGAGTAAATAGGTGAATGGACAGATGAATGAATGAATGGATGAATGGATGGGTTGATGGTGAACACATGGATGGAAGGACGGGTGAATGGATGGAACCAAGACCAGGGCTATCATGCACCCACGGTAACAGGCCATAGCTGCCTTGCCTGGATAGTGTGACCTCATCTTAGGATGCAGAAGGCGGGAGCAACATGGTGAGGCCTCTGGGCTGAGTGTGTGCGGACAGCGTGGTCCAAGGGAGGAGGAGAGGTTTGACCCCATTTGTAGAATCTCAGCAGTCTGTGGATCGGTGCCATACTCCATGCCTCAGAGCCCCACGTTTGTCACAGGTCAGGGCCGGTGTGGGACTCCTGGACTGCACGGGGTGGGAGGCAGGTGTTTGGGGCTTTGGGCCGCCTGGTCCCTGTGGTAGCAGCTCCAGAGCAGCCACGGATGTAAGTGCATGAGCAGGGCTGTGTTCTGGTCTTACTTACGGACACTGACATGTGGGTTCCAGGTAATTTTCAGGTATGGTAAGTGTTATTCTTTTGATGTCTTTAAAACCATAGGAGGCTGTATGGGGGCTCGGAGCTGGCGAGCTGTGTGCACACAGCAGGGCTGGGGCTCAGGGCCCCGCCTGGGGTTGGAACAGGGCAGGACAGTGTGTGTGTGTGGCCTGGAGCGGGTGCCCCCTGGGCTGGGCTACTGTCTCTGCCACCATGGGGCCAGGCGTCTCTGGGGACGCAACAGCAGTGCAGGACTCAGCTGGTCTCCTGCCTGGCCTCCGCACCGCTCACACATGCTCGTGTGAAAGCATCAAGGAGCTGGGTGCCCATCTCCAGGCCCACCTGGCATTAGGGAATCTGTCTCGCCTGCCCAGGGGCGGCGTCTGCGTGGAGCGGAGCCCCATGGCTGTGTCCTCGGCTGTCCCACTCAGCAGACCGGCACCCTCCTCCCTGGCTTCCTGCTTTCCTTTTGTCTGACGACGACGCATTAAGGGCATGACTTTCCTGCTGCAGGTTGCAGATGGGCAGCAGCCTGGGCTTCTGTCCACGGATAGGAAGCCTGAGGCCGGTGGAGGCTGTCAGGGGCCAAGAGCGGGGAACAGGGGCTCTGGGGTCACATCTGGGCAGATGCTCTGCCCTGGCAAACCCACAGGGGTGGGCTCTGTGCCGAGCACTCGGGCTCTACCTCCAACCCCTACAAAACACAATCGGAAGCAGAAGCCACGGCCCCCAGCCTGCTGCCCTGGCCACGGGCACGGTGCCCTTGTCTGAGGCAGCAGGGGCCACGGCGGACTTGCGGTGGTCCAGCTCCAGGTGCAGCAGGCCACCCGAGCCTTGTTCTCCTGGGGGATGGTGGGTCCCACTTCGGTCGGGCCTCTGTCTCTGCATGCAGGAGGTTGTGCTTCCCAGGAGAGAGCTGCATGAGGGCATATGCAAGTGTGAGCGTGTGGGCCTGCGGGGCGTGTGGGACATGCGCGGTGTGTGAGGTGCGTGTGCCAGGGCGAGAACTACCAGGCAGCAGAGCCCAAAACGCCCCTCTTCCTTTGGAATCCGGGCTGGGAGCTGGGGGCCCGTGGAGCACACGTGTGTCACATGTTGTGTGTGGAGTGTCACATGCAGAACCCAGCGGGGCTGGTTTCCAGGCGTGCTGGGGTCTCCTGGGAAACGAGCTGGCAGGGGAGGATGTGCGTGCCAGGTGACGAGTCTGCACTCCATACTCACTGTATGGAGTAAAAAGTGGATTCTCAGGAGCACAGTGAGGTCCTGTGCCCGGTGGGCAAGGGGCACCTGCCAAGCACCGGGCAGATGCTGGGGATGCTCTGGGAGGGAGGTGGGTCAGGGGAAGGGCCAGTCCTCTGCTCTCCGCTGTCCCTGCTGCCTGAGTCCCCACCCAAGGCCCCCAGGGCCCCTCTGGCCTCCCCGCTGTTCCAGTCCCAGGAGCCTCTGGTGCCCTTGCGAGTCCTCTGCCCACAGAGGAGCCCTGGGTGCGGACCCAGGTGCCAGGACACCATCCGGGACACAGCTCTCTGCCTCAGAATCCGCAGGGCCACACAGGATTGGCTCCCGCCACCCTCTGGCCCCTCTTTCTCTTTCTGCCACCACAGGGCCTGCACCCCCCTCAGCTTCTCCTCCTGCACCCCGTTGTCTGGAGCACCCGCATGGGAGGGCGGACCGGCTGGGCACCGCAGGGCTGCTCTCGGCTTGGCCACAGTGGCGGGGACTGCAGCGTCTCCAGCCCGTCTCACCCCCAGACAGCGGGGACCACGGTGACTTTCCTGCTTGCCTGCGCCGGTGGGCAGTAAAGTCAGGAGAGTTTTGCCACCTGTGTGTTGCAAAGTGGGCACTTAGTAGGCGCTCGGGGAATGAACGTGACTTTCTGGGTTTGCTGCTATCATGGTTCAAGCTGACACCAGCGCCTCATTTCCTCCCACTCTCCCTCCCTCCTTCCTTCCCTCCCTCCCTCTTTTTCTGGTGGTCCTGGGAGTGGGACCCAGGCTTTTGCTACTACCCAGCTATGTTCCCAGCCCTTTTTATTTTTTATTTTGAGCACAGTCTTGATAAGTTGCTCAGACTGGCCTCAGACTCATGACCCTCCTGCATCAGCCTCCTGAGTAGCTGGGGCGACAGTGACAGCGTGTTGTGGTGGATGGTGACTCCTCTTGTCAGTGAGCAGGGGGTGCAGGGAGGGCCCCCATCGGCCCACCAGGGCACTGCCTCAGGGCCCCAACCCTGCCCCTCCTGTGAGTCCGGTTCTGTGGGAACAAAGCAGCCAGGTCGGCCCCTCTCCGCCCTGCCCATAAAACCCAATCAATGAGGCCCCTTTTCAGTTGGTTGGATCAGTGACCCGGAAAATAGCTCCCCCGCAGAAAAGGAAATGATAGTCAATAAACGGCCCGTCAATGGGAAAAATCTGTTAGAGAGAGTGCAGTAGGGGCGCCCTCCGGTGTTAATGGAGACCCCTGGCCTGGAGCCACCAAGCGCAGCCGCATTTAACCCTCCAGGCCCCTGCACTGTCTCCCAGCTCATCTCTCTACCTGACTCTCGGGGTGCATTGTGCCTGCCCCTGATGATGGGCGTCTGTCTGGGCTCTGCCTGGGACGGGGCCCAGAGATGGCACAAGAACCTCTAGCTTCCTGCCCTCCCCGCCCTGGCAGCTGCCCTGCCCTGGTGTCAGTGCCCAGGGCTGCGGGCATCTCATCACAGGCCTCCGGATGCCACCTTGCCAGCTGGGAAGGAAGCCTGCTCTGAGAGCCAGGGGAAGGCCACGAGGATGGCCTGTGGCATCCGGGTGCCCGGCCTGCTCAGTGCATCAGAGGAGCTTCAAATGCCTGCCCTCCCAGGAGGGCGTCAGGCGGGCAGGCGGGTATCCTGGTAAGAACCTGGGGGCTGGGGCGGGCCAGAGAACCGCTGGTCTGGAAGACATGGCCCCCACCCCGCCCACTGTCTCCACCAGCACCAGGCTGCGAGATGGCTTCTTGACGTTCTCCTTCCTCAGCCTCCCAGAGATGACAGGCACACACCACCACACCCGCTGCCCTGGCCCCTTTGATTTGGCTTCGGGTGGAGCCACCTGCCCGCCAGCTCTCTGTCTAGCGGCCGCTCTGTCCTTTGTTGCTGTTATGGGTGCTGTCAGGATCTTGGGTGGGGCTTCATGACTGGGCCATGGCATTACACCATCGGGTGCTGGTGGGTGGCACTGGGGGCTTCCCAGCCCCCACGAGGGTGTTTGTGCCACCAGAGCCCAACGGCTCGGAAGGGACATGAACCTGTTCCTCCGCCACCTTGGGCCGCTCAGAGGGGCGACACCTGGGGGCCCTGAAGGCTGTGCGGCCTTGGGAGGAAGTGAGCAGCTTTACGCAAGCAGCTTCCTCCTTCTGTGGTGCATGGGGGTCCGGGAGGGGACCCAGCTGCCCCAACCGCTCACCCTGAGGGTCCCGTGGCGGTGATCGTGGACACAATGCCGACTCAGGACCTGGGCGCTGGCTCTTCTGGGTCTCCGGGTCTTTAGGACACTCTGCTGAGGCCCCAGGTGGCCATGAGCCCAGACCCACCCCACGTCCCCCCTGATGTGTGACTGCTGTCACTTCAGAGGCTGTGGGGACAGGGCGGGCCCAGTGCGGCCCAAGCTGGACCCTGTCACTGGCTCGTGGCAGCAGCTCTGTCCGGCCGTGTGACTGTGGTGCATTATGAAGCCTCTCTGAGCCTCAGCCTCCTGTCAGGGAAACGAGGCCCAGTGCTTCTGCGCAGTGCTGCTTTCAGGATGAGGTGGGCGCTGCGCTTGGAGGACCATGAGTTCACCCCAGGGGGCCAGCACAGCGGGACCTGGGACAGAACAGTTGTTACACACCCGGCCTTGTCATTCATTAGCTGATCTTTTGGTACTGGAAACTGAAGTGGGGTTGCACTACCACTGAGCTGCATCCCCAGCCCTTTCTGGTTTTTATTTTGAGAAAAGGTTGCTCTGAGGTGTCCAGTCTGGCCTGCAATATTCAATCCTCCTGCCTCAGCCTCCTGACTGGCTGGGATTCCGGGTGTGCACCGTCACCCCCAGAACAGGATCTTATTTGTAAAAATGAGTGTTCCCCGTTAGAAACTGTAGGTTATTTGTTGAAAAATAGATACCCATGTCTGGTAGTGCATGCCTGTAATTCCCAGCACTCTCTGGAGGCTGAGGCAGGAGAATACCAAGTTTGCAGCAAGACCAAAATGCTGAAAAAGTGGGGGGGTCGGGTTGGGTCATAAGACAGAGCATAGCATGAAGGCCCTGGGCTCCGTCCACAGACAGCCTTTTATTTCCAGGTGAACTGATGTCTGCCGGACCCTGACAGCTCCAGGCCTTCAGGTCGGTAGTTGCGTATTGCTGCCACCAGGTGGCGCTGTTGGCAAGGCCGCTGAGAGGGCCCCTGCCGCAGGGGACGTTCGGGGCACAGCCTGGAGAGACCCAGAGAGGGCGAGCGCTCTGCCCACCGTCACACAGGAAGCCGGGCAGCGCGGAGGCTCCGAGGAGTCCTGTCCCAGCCTCTGTCCTTGGCTGGTGGCTGGCGGGTGGGGACGGTCACCTCGTTCCGGTGGCCTCTCCATTGCAGCAGGGCTTGCTGGTTCCCAAGTCCAGGGGCACGCTGGCCCGGGGCTCAGCCTGCTCCCGCACAGCCAGAAGGACCAGGTCTAGTGTTACATCTTACCTTCGTAGATTTTAATTTTTATGAGTCCACGTCTGCGGCCTGGCGCAGGATTTCTCACCTCAGGCCCCGCCCCGTGGTGCCTGGCGACTCCTATACCTGCTGCCTGCGCCTCCCTTTCCACCTCCTTGGGGAGGACCCCGCCTGCAGGTCCTGCGGGGATGCCAGGCCTCAGCGGTGGGTGCGGGAGGATCCTCGTTGGGGACGAGGGTGGGGCCACACTGGGGCCTCGGAGAGGGGAGGGGCTGCCAGGACCCGGCCCTCGGGCGCAGGCCGCAGCCTCTGTCCCCTCTGCATCCTGGGCCAGGTGACAGCCCTTGGCCCGGCGGGTCCGGGGGCAGGGCACTCTCTGGGCCCCAGCCGCCCCCTCCCGCCTCTCCCGTGGGCGGGCGCCCGGCCCCCTCCCCCGCCAGGCTGCCGTGGAAATGTGGTTTTTGAATTTGGGAAGTCTCCATTAAGTCCTTTTATTTAAGGAGGATGTCATTACCACGCGTCCCGGAGGACGATTACGCTCCTATTAGGCGGCCGCAGACTTCCTAGGAACTGTCTGGGGCCCGTTCCCGGGAAACGCGAGACAGGAAGGCGGGAGGGGAGGCCTGGGTCACGGGCCACCTGCCGCTCCTGGGTCGCAGCCCCAGGGCCCCCGAGTGCCCTCTGCTTGCCACCTCGGGCCTGAGTGCGGCCCCCACCCGCCTGGCTCAGCTCAGGGGCTGGGGTGGTTCCCACCTCCCCTGTACCTCTCAGCTGGAGCCCTGTGAAAGCCGCCCTTTGCATGACCTTTGCTGTGAGCCTGGACTGTGGGGACCATCTGCACCCCAGCAGCGGTTAGGAGGACCAGCACAGGGATGGCGCGGCCTCAGCCTCCTGCCTCGAGCTGCGTCCCAGGCTCCTGGGGTTCTGCCCTTGCTCCTGGGAGGACCGGGGCCTCAGGGCCTCTGCAGGTGCATATGTACGCCTGTGCACATACCTGCATACATGCACATGCCCACAAGCAGTACGCGCACATGCGCACACACACACGCCAGCGCGCACACACGCCTGCGCCCACGCCCACGCCCCCTGGCAGGGCTCCCGAGGGTCAGGAGCTGCGTGACGAGCAGCCCACACTGGTTTGGCCCCAAGAGAAAGAGTAAAGAACCCAGACGCTGCCTCTTAAGGTCAGCAAGATCCTGCCGGAAGGGGCCCAGCCCCTGGGCAGCAGGTGGCCCCCATGCGACTGTCCCGGCCCGTGAGTCTGCAGGGTGAACAGATCCCTGGCTCCCTGCAGTGACTACTGAGGCAGGACCGGGCCTCCAGGCTGTGTCCGTGGCCAGGCCCGGCTATGGCAGGGGCGAGCAGCTCTGGCCTCTCCTCTCCCTGTTGACAGTGGCTGGCCTGTCCTCCAGCCCGGCCGCTGTCCCGGGCAGGAGTCACCTGCCCCCCGGGAGGGACAATGAGTTTCTGGGTCCTCTGCGCCCCGGCAGCCTCCTCCAGCGCGTGCTGCCTCAAGTGCTACAGACCCCACACCCGCTCCTTCCGACCCTCTGCAGCCTACCCCTGCACATGCGCCATGCTGAGCTCGGCCCAGGGACAGGAGACCTGTGGCCCAGTGGTCTGGCACCCACACCTGCCCAGGACCACGCTCCCTGCCTGTCTTCCTGGGGCCCCCCAGCCCCTCGGAGCAGATAATGGGCTCATAGCTCTGGGGTGTGTGTTGTGGGGGCTGGGGAGCCAGCAGCAGTCACAGGATTTTTTAATTTAAAAAAATTTTTTGGTGTTTTGAGACAGGGTCTTACCATGTAGCTTGGGCTGGCCTCGAACTTGAGGTGATCCTCCTGCCTCAGCCGCCCAAGTGCTGGGATTCCAGGCGTGTGCTACCACGCCCAGCTGAAATTAAACTTTTAAGTTTGGAATAATCTTACATTTACAGAAAAGTTGCAATGATATAGCTTTACCCAGTCTCCCTTCTCATTAACATTTGACACAACCAAGGAAGTTCTGTGAAACCCAGAACTTTATGTAACTGATGAAACTCCCATCTGCATTTGGGCCCTACCACTTTTCCCATTGAAATTCTTTTTCTCTGCTGTGTCTAACTCCTAGAGCACACACAGCTTGGAAGCTGGTGTCCATCCAGCAGGTCGCAGGACGAGCCGGGCAGATGTGCATCTATAATCCCAGCACTCGGGAGGCTGAGGTAGGAGGATCACCTGTCTGGGCTCCGTAGCAAGACCTTGTCCTCTTGAAACTATGATAGTAGCTCCTGGCCTTAAACTCACTTTGTAGCCCAGGCTGGCCTCAAACTCACAGTGATCCTCTTGCCTCAGCCTCCTGAGTGCTGGGATTACATGTGCGCCACCATGCCTGGACCTTAGTTTTTATTTCTAAACAAGGTCTTGCTAAGTGACTAAGTTGCCCAGCCTGGGTTTGAAATTGCAGTCTTCTTGCCTCAGCCTCACAGAGTGCTGGGATGTAGTTACTTTGTTTTTATGAAAGAAGGTCTTTGCTACATAGCCAGGCTGGCCTGGAATTCTGGTCCATCCTCCTGCCTCAGCCTCCCAAGTGCTGAGATTATAGGTGTGGGCCACTATGCCCAGCATCTTCAAGGTTTCTTTTTTTTTTAGTTTTAATTTTAAGATGGACTCTGGCTAAGCTGCCTAGACTTGCCTTAAACTTGTATTCTTCCTCCCTCAGCCTCCAGAGGAGCTGATTTTACAGGCTTGGGCCTTTGCACTTGGGGAAGATCCGAGGATGTTTCATAATCCCTCCCAAGGGACCAAGAGACCTTTGTGTTTCCACTGTCTCCTTTCCTCCCTCCCTCCCTCCGTCCTTCCCTTCCTTCTTTCTTCTTTTTCGTCTCCTTTTTTTTTTTTTTGAGATAGAGCCTATATATATAACCCAGGCTGACCTGGAACTCCTGGTGACCCTCCTGCCTCAGCCCCCCGTGTGCTAGGATTTCAGGTGCGCTCACCTTGCCTGGTGCTTCTGCTGTTCTCTGAGGCGCTCAGTCCCTGCCAGCCTTGTTTTCTCTTCTGGGACTGGCCCTGCGGTGGATTCTGAGCAGAGCCCTCATCTCTGGGCTTGGTTACAGTGCAGAACAGCAGGCCCTAGGGTGCCCCAGCCAACCCGGGAAGCCCACTGAGCAGCACCAGGGCCTTTATGGTGGAGGAAATTAAAACTAAATTGAATTAATTCCGTTTCACTCTGAACCCTGCTTCTAGAGTGCACTGGACATCTGCTTAAACAAACAACCAACAGACTTGCTGCTGCTGGGCTTTCACTGCAAAGACAGAACTGCAAGGAGCTGCTCAAGCCCCACCAGGCCGGCTCAGCCGAGGGACGGAAACCCACTTTTCCCGGCGGCCCCGCTGCCTCTCCTCCCAGCGCCCGGTGCACCCAGCAATTGGGGCGCTGATCCGATCCCAGCTTCCCCGAGGCCTGGGCTTTGCTTCCTGTGGATTCCAGACAGATGAGACTTCTGGCCATGCTCCCTGGCGCCGTGCCCCTCTGGGTCTCACAGGTCAGGCTGAGCGCGGGATCCGGGCCTCATGTCCTCCCAGAACAGCCCACTGCACGAGCCCCATGGCCGTGGAGTCACAGTGGTGGCCTCAAGGGACACCCTGAGGCCCTGAAATCCTCGGGCCTTCATCACCACCAGCCCGGGCTCCCTGCGCAGCCGTAACACATGAGCTCAGCTGTGGCTCTGGGCTGCTTACCGTGTGGGGTCCCTGCAGCACCTCACACCCACACCTGACTGCCCTCGTCCTCAGAAACCCAGCACTGCCTTTCCTCTCTCCCTCCCAGTTCCCTGCCGGGTGCTGCCCCCAATTCTCTGAGCTTCTGCACCCCGTGTGGCCTCAGCCTGTCCTCCATCTGCCGGGGACACAGAGTAGCCTCTGCACGGGCTCCTTGCTCACCACCTGAGCTGCTTCCGCTGGGAAGCCTGCCCCGACGGCTCCAGGTGGGGGGTGGGTGGTAGCGCCGCTCTTTGCCATGCTCCCAGGGCTCACTGTTCTCCACCTCTGGGGCATCGGACTCACCCAAAGGACTATTCAACAACAAGCTGCTGGGAGTTGGACCCAGGGTACCCGCCCACAGAGCCACGTCCCCATAGACAGAATCTCCTAGCAGGCCTTGAACCTGCAACCCTCCTATCTCAGCCTCCCAGAGCACTGGTCTCAGGTGTGCGTCCCCACGACTGGCTTCTGCTCTGTAGGCCTGGGCGAGGGCAGCCAGGTTGTTCTCAGAGGACCCAGGAGACAGCTTGCCACGGTAGCCCTTCAACATGCCTTGTCCTCACCATGTGGTCACCCCACAGTCACAGTCCCCTCTTGTGTCCTAGGGCCCAGCAGGGAACCAGGCTGCTCACTGGGTGGCACCAGGCAGTGACAGGTCCTGGGGGCCCTGCCCCTGCATTCCTGGGGGGGGTCCCCCTGCACCCTGCTGCATGCTTGAGGACACATCTGTCACTGGAGCCACAGGCTGCACTGAGGCCTGGCCACTGACACCTTGGGGGCGCAGGGGCCCCGAAGCTGGTGCCCCTGGAGGTGGAGGTCACAGCAGGGGTCACCGAGGGCAGCCATGCAGGTCCCCGTGGCACTGGCCCACTGTCCCCTTACAAAGCCTGCCACCTTGCTCTGCTCGCAGCTGGGAGGCCGGCCTGGGCAGGGAGCTGCATCCTCGAGCATGAGCCCCTCTTCTGTAGAAGGGGCAGCAGCTGTCCCTTGCAGCACTGCCGTGAGGAGCAAAAGGTAACATAAGCCAGGCTTCAGGCCTAGGCCCAGCAGGAGCGGCCTCCGTCTCATCAGGGCTTCAGGAAAGGATTGCAAAGCCAGGTGTGGTGGTGGGCATCAGTTGCACTAGCCCGTGGGGGCTGAGGCAGGGGGATCGCTGTGAGTTTCAAGCCAGCCTAGGCTATCCAAGACGGAAAAGAAAGAGGAAGAAAGGACCTCACATTTTATCATCCGAGCTCCAGGTGTGGCCTGACTTCCTCGCCCCCTCCGACACTGGGACAGGAGCAGGGACAGGGAGCAGCTGTTTCTCTGGCACTGAGCCCAGTTGTGACCCAGACCTCAGACAGCGGAGAAGCACTAAGCCCAGAATCACCCAAGCACCCCGAGCCCCAGGGCAGCAGGCCAGGACTTAAACCCAGCGTGCAGTGGACAGGCCACAGCGTGGGCAGGATGGTGTTGAGCCGCGTGTGGCTGTGCGCCGTCACAGCCAACACTTTCTCTTCCTGTCACAGTCCTAACCCTGGGATAGAGCTACCCCAGGAGGGCCGTTCCCTAAGATTCCATTAAAATCAGATGAAAATGTGCAGTGCTGAAATTCCATCCTGGGAAAGCGAGACTCCCTGGGCTCGGCCTGAGGGATCTGCCCTTGGCCGGGGTCTTGCTGGCAGGGCGCAGGGGTCCCCAGAATCCTGCCCACTGGGCTGGGGTCTCGGGCTCTGGGTGGGGTGCAGCAGGACGGGGCACACGAGCTCTTGAGGCGAAAGTGTAGTTTTCACCTTTCCCAGAGCTGCATGGGAGCTGGAGTCCTGCGTGCCTCAGTTTCCCTGTCTGCAAAGCGAGTAGGGCGGCCAGGTGTTGGGGACCCCCAGGCCTGTTCTAGGGGCCTGTGAGGGCTGAGCTTCCTCTCTTCCTGCCCCAAGGACACTGGCCTGGGCTGGTGCACCGCTGACACGCCTGGGAATGGCCGCTCCTCCCTGGCAGAGGCCCTTCACCCTGAAGCCTGGGGCCTCGCCTGGTCCTCTCTCCCCTGCCCCCTTCTTCCGTTTCCGCCTCATGGGACCCTGAGGACCTAAAAACACAGTGGAAAACAGGCCCACAGATGGCAGATCCTTAACCTGGGAGCCGGTGTTCAGGAACTTCCCCTGCTTTGAAATATTTGCACACAGTAGGAGAGGGAACCAGGCCCAAACAGGTTTCATCTGTTTCATGTGTGCCTTGTACACACAGCCTGAGGGATTTTTGTTCTGTTTCTTTGGGTTCTGGGATTGACCCAGGGCCTCACCTCACCTGCCATTTGCTCTGCACTGAGCTCGTTCCTTCCCCCTTTGAGACAAATTACATAGGTCAGCATTGAACTTGAGATCATCCTGCTTCAGTCTCCAGAGTGGCGGGGATCTGGGGTGTGTGTGTGTGTGTGTGTGTGTCTGGGCCCTTTGCGTAATATTTTAAAAAGTAATTTTGCGCATGAAACATAGTGTCCTGGTGTGGAATTTCCTCCTTGTTGCTGCTCCAAGGTCTTGGGTCTGGAGTACTTGGACCTGAGGCTTGGGGCGATGTAACCATGTGGGTGGCAATGCTTTTTGTAAGGAATCTGTCTTCTCTCGGGAAAAATGGCTTGAGGTCCATGGGCCACAGGGAGCAGAGCTGGGAGGACCACAGACTCTGTGTGCCCCGATTGTGGTGCCCGCTCGGTGCTGTGGGCCGCAACTGGGGTGCAGTGCTGCATGTGGCCGGCCGCTTCTCCCCCTGGGGCTGATCAGGAGCCGAGAGAGAGGAGACATCCCCTCCCTCCTGTGTGTGGACCTGTCCCTCATGATGACGTCATTGCTGGCACCAGCCGCCTGCTGTGGCTGCACTGCCGGCCCGGCCTCCGCCGAGGGATTTACTGCCCCTGCTTTTCTTGGATCTGACTGCGGCAAAGTTGGAGAGAGGGTTTGAATTTATCCCAAGGAAATAATTCCGAAGAAGACAAGCATCGCAGGCAGGAAGGTGTGTGGTGAGCAGTGGTCTCGCCGGTCAGCAGGAACCTGGACCCTGGCATGGGTGACCACATTTCTCCCTGTCCCTGCACATGCTCTGTGACCCCGTAGGCCGCTGTCTCAAGTATGTCGTGAAGGAGAAGAGTGAGGCTCTGTACCGAGGTCTTTCCTCCTTTCCTCCTCCCCAGGCTGGGAGCCGGATCCAGGGCCGGATCCAGGGCCGCTCTGCCACTGAGTCCATCCTCAGCTCTTCTTATTTTTCATTTTGAGACAAGGTATCATTAAGTCGCTAAGTTGTATAGACTGGGCTCAAACGTGGGATCCTCCTGCCTCAGCCTCCCCACTAGCTGAGAATACAGGCATGAATCACCATGATTTTCAAGGCAAAGTCTCAAAACCGAGCTCTTCCAGCTACACCTCTGGGACGATATTCCACCAACCTAAATTATCATTTGCCTTACACAGTTTGCTAAAAACGCTTTTTTTCCCCTCTTTATTTTTGGTGGGTTGAACCCAGGGCCTTGTGTGTGATAAGCAAGTGCCCGCAAGTGCCACACTCCAAGCTGGACACCGGCTCCCAAGACTGAAGCCACCAATCTCTGGCTTCCTCTGTGCTGGGCACTGTCCCTCAGTGCCCCCCTCCCCCCCATGTCCATCAGGTGACCCCAGTGCCGCCATGTCATTTTAAAGACCAGAGGCCAAGGCTCCAGTGCCAGGTGTGCTGACACCATGATTATCCAAGGCCCCCAGACCCACATACACACGGGGGTGGGCGGATGGGTGGCTGGGTGGCTGGGTAGATGAATAATGGGTGGTGGATGGATGGATGGATGGGCAAATAGTGGATGAACAGGGAAACACATCAGTGATGTCACTAGGCTTCTCAGCTCCACAGAGCCCAGTCCTGGATATGGGCCCTGGGCAGGGGCTGGTTAGATGGCAGATGCGGTCTGGGCCACCACAGCCTCCAGGTCTAGGGACCGTGTCCTGAGACAGAGGACCACACACTGCAGCTGGGGGAACACATTTTGTGATTCATCTGCCACCCTAGAGCCCCATTTGAAACCTGGAGAAGCCTCAACCCTCTGACCAAGGTCTGCTGGCCCTGCCAGCCTCTGAGGCTGCCTGATAAGCCAGGCACTGGCACCGCCCTGGTGACACTGGGCTGGGTGATGCTGACTGAGCGGAGAGACATGACCTAACCATCCGCCTGGCCCGGCAGCTGAGTGTTGCTCTTATCTGCCTCTCAGCAGAGCTGTGGGCTCAGGACTAGGCTGCCCCAGAGTGGGACCAACACCTGGGCTTTGCTCCAGAGTCCCGGGAAGGCTTTGGGTTCAGCTGGGTTCAAGAACCATGGGAAGGGTGCCCCTTGGAGCTGGGCTCCTGCTGGCTCTCCCAGCACCCCAGATTTCTGCGCCTGGTGAGAATGGGGCGAATCCAGTCTCTGCAGAGCCCCTGGGGGACAAAGGTGAACTTGCTGACACTCACTCGCTCACTGGCCACTGTGCGTCTCACTGCCGGCTCCCTGAGGGCTCCAGGGGATGCTTCTATTTGCGTTTCTAAAGATGATTTAAACCCAATTTTCTAGGAACAGGGATCCCTTCTGAGGCTGGGTGGGGACCTGGGGCTGGGCTCTCTGGGGACCAAGGATGCGTGATCATTCGCCTTTGATTTTTCTGTGTTGTGGAGGAGAAGCCCCACTCCCACCATACACATACACATGCACAAGCGTGCGCGCGCACACACACACACGCACACACACACGCACACACACACACAGGACAGGTGCTCTGCTCCTCGGGAGGGCTGGAACCCACAGGGAAAGGAGGGTGGATTGGGCCTCTGCCATCGTGGGGCCCTGTCTCCTCCCCAGGCCAAGTTGCAGGGCTGGGCCCAGAGCACAGGGCACAGAGCTCCTGGTGCAGACTGTCAGGGATAGGGCTGAAATTGGGGTTGGAGTAGGCTGAGTCAGATTTGTTTCCCTGAGAACAGGACCTCAGTTCCCTCTTGCCCTGCACTCACAGTTGACAGCAACGCAACCACTAAATCAATCTCACTCCCCAGGGACCCTGGACCCTGACCCTGTGGCCTCCGGGGCAGCAGCCTCTCCCAGATGTCCCTGGCAGAAAGTTGAGTGGGAGCCCAGGTCCGCCAGCAGCACCCTCGTGGGGGCCTGCTGTCACTCAGTGTCACCTCTCACCAGGAGGACTTGTGGCCTGGGGTGAGGACAAGCCCCCAGGAGGGCGGGCCCGAGCCGGGAGACTTCCTGTTGCGGGGGTGCTGGGGTGCGGGGGCCATGGGAGGCTAGGGTGCAAGGTTGGCTGGCCTGCAAGGCTAGAGGCCTGCAGCAGGATGAGGCTCTTGACAGAGGATCTGTGGCTCTCCTGAGCGGCTTCGTCCCCGAATCCCCTCTGCGAGGCCTGGGCGTGTGGAGGACACAAAGCTGGGCTGCGTCTCTGTCTGCCGGCAGGAGGAAGTTGGCTGCACTCCTGACAGCACCCGTCTGGCAGCCGTGAAATATGGTGAGGGCTCCTTCCCAGGGGCAGAGGACACCGGCTCCGACCCTGCCCCTGAGCTCGTGGCTGCCCCACACGCTTGTGTGTGTGCACGTTCAGAGCCGTGTGGATGCGTGTGTGTGGGCGCGGCCCTGTCATATGTGTGCTGCTCTGCCTCTGCAGGGAGTTGGGCAACCCCTGGGCCTGGGGAACCACACAATGGTGGGAGCTGGGGGAGGGGAGGCTGAGCCCGTAGCCGCTGCCCTCTGCCCTCTGCCCCTCTGACTTGATGCCCTCTGACTCAATGCCTGAGATGCAGCCGCCAGGAGATGTTCTGGCCCTGTGGCCCCTGAGTCATCTGTCTTCCAGGAGGAGCGGGAGGTGTCCCCGTCCTGAGTCTCTGTGGCCAGCAGTGCTCCACATCTGGGCCACAGCTGCTGTGTCATCCTCGAAGGCCTGCTCTCTCCAAGGCACAGCAAAGCGGAACCGGTGCGAGAGCTCTGAACCTGCTGGGCTCCTCCACAGGCTGGGGTCATGGAACGTGGACTCAGTTTTCCTCTCTGCCCTAGGGCCAAGAGCAAGGGCAGCCTGGGCTCAGCCACGAGAAGGTGCATGAACGTTCAGGAAAGGGCCTGCCTGAGGCCAGACACAGGCCACACTAGCAACACCTGCTAGGTGGGCACAAGAAGTGGCACTCTTGGCTGTTTTGTTCTTTGAGGCAGAGTCTCTACGTAGCCCAGGCTGGCCTTGAACTCACTATGGAACTCAGGCTGGCCTCGAACTTGTGGTGACTCTCCTGCGTCAGCCTCCTAAGTGCTAGGGTCACAGGTCCGGAAGAATCATATGAACATCTCTACGTGCAAAAGCGATGGAACCTGGAAGACCGTCACCCCAGCTCCGACCCAGGGGGAACAGGCCCAGAGGGCGGAGGGTCAGGGTTAGGCATCCTTGAGGGAGGGCTGCAGGCAGATGGAGTTCACAGCCCAGCCCCTCGATGTCCTCACCGCCCGTCCGATCTGCAGGGGAAGCTTCAGGCTACCCTGAGCTCCCTATCTGTCTAGACCGCTCCGGAAGTCTGCGCCAGAGGCCCGGCACGGTTGAGATGTCTCTGCAGAAGCCGCCACACATTTCCGTGTGACCTGACAGAAACCATTCCTTCCTCTGTGACTGCCCCCTGCAGAGGCCAGCGGCCGGGCAGACAGCCTGCCGCACACATACTTTTCCCAAATCCCCTCACTCGGCAAAGCCTGCGCCCAGCCCCAGAGCCCTGCTCTGTCCGTCTGTGAGTGCGGAGTGATGTGATGTCCCCAGGGGCCCGGCGTGCGCAGGACCGGACCGGCTGATGTAATGGTAGAGGGCTCTGGGTTTCGCCTCTCCAGGGCTGGATGCTCCTTTCCCGATGACGGCAGAGCTGGTGTTTGGCTCAGTGGCTGAGAGGTTAATTCTCAACAGATGGGAGCGTTTCCCTTCCCCTCTGCTCCCTATCGCTTGGCTGCTCTGGTGGGGGGGGGCAGAGCCTCCCTCCACCCCTCCTTTCCCAGCCCCCCTCCCCTCTCAGGGGTCCCTAGCTACGGCTCCTGCCCAGCACCACACTGTGGGCTGCGGCAGGCAGGGCAGGCTGTGTTGGGAAGGCCAGCTCCATCCACACTGCAAGGTGCCTGGCGTCCTGGGCGTTGTCCTGTGCCAGCTTTGCATCTCAAGCCATAGGCACTGCAGGACGAGCTCCAACCCTGCTGCTTCCCTTCCCAGGGCTGCAGCTCGAACTCAGGGCAGAGCCGGGCGAGAAGGCGCACACCCCTCACCCCAGCACTTGGGAGGCCGAGGCAGGAGGGTCACTGTGAGTTGAAGCCAGTCTGGACCGCACAGTGAAACCCTGTCTCAGAAAAATACGTAGAAATAAATAAAAATAAAAGAGCTATGGGACACAGACAAGTGTGCAGTGCTCTCAATTACTGATTTTTTCTTTGAGGTGAAATTCACTTAAGACACAGGGACCTCTGTTAAAGCAAACAATCCCGTGGCATTTCCTGTGGTCACAGTGTTGAACAACAGATTCTCTGTCTGGGCAGTTTCCTGGGTCATCCACTCTGTAGTATAAATTAGTTCTTCATTCCACCTCACAGCCAAGTAATATTCTGCAGCATCGAACAAACATGCTTGCTATGCCCTCACGGTATCTGGGCTCCTCCTACCTCCTAGCCGTCATAGATAATAGCCATACACATTCCTGTGCTAATTTTGTTTGTGTTGTTTGTGTTTCTTTGAGACAGGGTCTCGCTATGTAGCCCCGGCTGGCCTCAAACTCACGGTGATCCTCCTGCCTCAGCCTCCCGAGTGCTGGGGTGACGGGTGTGCGTCACCACGCCCAACCCCAGGTGTTGGCGTAGACATGCGTTTTCATTTTTCTTGCGGATAGACTTAGAAATGGGTCCCTGGGTCACGAACAATTCTAGGGAACCACCAGGCTGGTTTTTGAAGTGAGGATCCCATCGCACAGGCCTGCTAGCAACGTGAAGGGTCCTGTCCACCTCTCCTTGTGCGTTGTCCTTTTCCTGCTCCTCTTTTGCGGTGTTGCAGTCCTCTCTGTGGACACCGTTGCATCTCACTGTGGCTTCAGTTTGAATTTTTAATTGACTGGCGATGTTTCGGTTTTGTTTTTTTTGTGGGGGGGGTACCAGGAACTGACCTCAGGACCCGGCTGGGTCTCCGGTGTTGAACACACTCTCGCTGTGTGCGGTCTTCCCTGGGGAAACGGCTCTGGCTCGTGGCCTGCGCTGGAATTGGGTTCTCTTCTTGTTGTTGCCTCGTGAGAGTTCTTCGTCCTGGCTACCAAGTGTTTCTCAGGTGCACAGCGGGAAGCGTTTCCTCCCGTCTCACCTGCTGTCTTCTCACTTCTTGAAAACGTCCTCCGATGCACACAGCGGCCCAGCCACGGGCTGAGCAGCCCCGGAGCCGGCCGACCACGGCCTGAACACTCTGAGACCAGGAGCTGGCATGAACCCTTCCCCTCCCCTTTCCCCTCTAGGCTGTGCATCCCGCAACAGAAGGGACGCGCAGAGCCGGGGGGGCAGCGGCCAGCAGCACCCAAGGAGCCTGGGCTCTGGCTGGGACGGGCCTGGGCATGGTGACAGAAGAGCCAGAGAGCCAGAGGGAGGCGGAGGTCAGGAGGCCAGGGTGCCACGGTGGCGTCTGCTCTGGGCCTGCGGTACTGCGAGACCCTGGGGGTGACCTGGGGACACCTCCGGGCAGAGCTCTGGTGTCTGGGAAACAAGGAGGGGGCACGGGGCAGCTGGGAGGACTGGGGGCAGGTCCAGCACCACCTGGAAGGGGGGGCAGGGAGGGTGTGACCTGGGGACAGCTTGAAGGTCCCAGCTCTGGCCTCAGGGAGGGGACAGAGCGGTTGCAGGCCCACCTCTCCTGCCAGAGCCCCGGCCCCCTTGGGCCCTGGCCGGACAGTGTGGCCCCGCGCCAGCCCCGCGCCCCCTAGTCCCTGGGAAGGGGAGGAGATGAAGTCATGGAACAAAGGGATTAGCGCACATTTCTTTCCTTTTCCCGCAATGGAAACTCGGAAGCCAGCGGGAGCTGGGAGGGGCGGGCCAGGCGCAGCTTTGAAACTGCAGCCTCTGTTGTAACCCAAGCGAGCTCCCAGCTTCCTTGCTGCCGGGTGGGTGCGACTTGGCCCCGCCGCAGCCTCTGCAGCAGAGTGACCCCTTCCCCGGCAGCGCCGGCCCACGCGCAGGAGAGGGCTGCTGGAGGGAGGGGCAGGACACACAGTGAGGCTGGGGGTTTGATTTCAGGCTCGGCTCGGCCACTTCCGGGCGAGGCCACCTGAGACCAGCATGGCAGCTGTCCTGAGCCGGGTCTTACCTGGGAGGGCCGGTAACGAGTCGCGCCCCCTGGCACCTTTGACTTCTGGGATTCCAGTTGCTCACGGTCAGCTGTGATCCACAAATATGAAGCAAAACGTGCCAGAAGTAAACAATGTGTGCGTTTTAAACTAAACAGTGCATTGTTACAATGATTGCATCTCATTGTCAGTTACAGCGATTACTTGCTTTTGCTCTTCGAAGTCACTCCCTCCATCCTGAGACTGTGACGCCCACAACTGGAAACACCAGGTGGTCACTTGGGCTCCAGGTGGTCACTTAGGTTTGCCACAGTGCAGGCTGCACGGCAGGGCCGGCTGGGAGAGCTGCTCGGTGGCAGGAAGCAATGACCGAGGCCAGGAGGCAGATGAGAGCCCTTCCAGGTCCCACCAGGGTCCCCCCTCTTCCCACTGGATGCACCTCCCGCCAGCTCCAAGAGAGCCCCTTCCTACAGGCCCGCCCTTGAGCGCAGGAGGCCCTGGGGGACACAGACAGCATCCGCCACAGCTCGTGCTGTGCTCAGTTTAGACACAATCTCATTTTCGCGTGCAGAAGGACGCAGGGTTTCAGGTTCCACCGGAGGGGGGCTCCAAACGTCTCCCCCAGGTAAGGAGGCTGCTGTGCCCCCCCCACCCGGCACGGCCCGTGGCTCTGCTGTGCGGAGTGGCAGCCCGCCCCCTGCATCCCTCACCCCTTCCCACCGCAGCTCCCTGCCTGGGCCCAGGGCTTCCTGCCGATTCATGAGGGACCCGGCTCCGGCATGTAACCTCCACGAACACAGGCGCACGCACACACACACACACACAGGCCTTAACGCGGAGGGGGCCAGGAAGAAGCCCGGCAGCTCCTGGAGAAGACTCAGGCTTGGAAGTTCCAGGTCCCCCTGAGGTTTGGGGCTGCTGCCTGCTGCCACACTCACCCTGGTCCGTGGAGGCTGAGGTGCAGGCTCCACCGCCCACAAGGCCGCCCTCCTCTCTGTGCTTCTGTCTGTCTGTCCTCACATTCTCTCTGATTCTCCCGCCTCTGCTTTCCATTTCCCTAGGAAGAATCTAAGGCAGAGAGAGAATGCGGCTCTGGGACAGAGCACGAGGGGCCCACAGAGACGGCTGGGTCTGGACAAGGACTGAGAGCTGGGTGCAACCTGGCTGAGAGCAGCGAATGCAGCTGCCCAGTGTCTAGCAAAGCCCCCCCGGCCTCAGTTTCCTGGTCTGTGAAATGGGCATCATGGTATCTTCCCTACGAGCAGAGGTGAGGGCTCCAGGCTGTCAACTGTGCAAGGGGCTGGAGGTACAGCTCAGTGGGCTAAGTGCTTGCCGCTAAGCACTAGGGCCCTGAGTTCGATCCCCAGTCCCGGAAAAAAAAAAAAAAACTGTGCAGTTCGCTGGCTGTGGCGGGCAGGGAGAACAGGCAGAGTAAATGCCAGGCTTGGGCGGCGCTGTGGTTTTGAGCCCATGCAGCACTGAGTCCCCAGTAGGAGCCCTGTGCCCTCAGCTGAGACCCCTTTATCCTCCTGACTCACACCTGGAGTCCCTGGGCACAAGTAGGGGCCGCCTCCTTGGAGCGGAGCGCTTGCCCCCCAGCCCTGTCCTCACATGGCAGGTGGTCACTGCATGGGCCACTTCCTGTCCAGCCCAAGACACAGGAGGTTAAGGAGCTGTCCTGTGTCACCCAGCGAGCTGCAGGCAGGCAGTCATCCCTGTCCTCGAGGTCCCTTCCTTCCTGTCCGGGTGGGGGCAGGGGCCGCACTGGAGGACAGAACTGCCAGGCCACCCCACAGCCCCCAGCTTGGCAGTGGCTCCTCCCAGGACGGGCGGAGAGAGGGGTGGACTTAGTCACCCCGCTCCTGCCCCAGCG
Source organism: Dinomys branickii (assembly GCA_004027595.1). Taxonomy (NCBI): domain Eukaryota; kingdom Metazoa; phylum Chordata; class Mammalia; order Rodentia; family Dinomyidae; genus Dinomys; species Dinomys branickii. The sequence goes on along the minus strand of PVLD010000266.1, from coordinate 306,332 downwards.
CAACGGGACTTTCCGGCGGTGACACAGCCCCTCCAGCTCGGTCTGGAACAATCCATGGGAGGAAACACTGAATTAAAATGGAAAAACAGCGTTCCTGAGTTACTTAGTGCCTGGCCCGGGACCCGGAGCCACTGTCTCAGGAAGTTCCTGAGCGCGTGCAGGGGCCCCAGGACCAGGCTGCTGTCCAGCTGTGGGGGCAGAAACCCGGCGGGCAGAAGGACTCAAAACCATGCCTGTGTAATTCACCCTGCCGTCCTCGACGCTCACCCCCAGGGCCCCGCCCCCTCAGGACCGCGCGGGGTGGGTGGGGCCGCTGGGTGGGCGGGGCCGCGGGCACACCGTTTGGCAGTGGCTGCATCTGCTGTACCTTTTGCCCAGACCGCGGGGCCTCAGCTCCTCCCCACGTCGTTACGGGGCAGGGGGCTCAGCTGTCCTGGGGGCAGCTCCGGGTTCCCAGGGGACAATGCTGGTGCAGCCCTGCCCTGTGCAAGATGAGACCAAGGGGGCCTGTGGGGTGCAGCTGTTTCCGCCTGCACTGAGACACCTTTGTACTGTGGCCACTGTGTGTCTGTTCGGGGTCCTTCCCCTCTTCTCTCCTCTCACATGCAGCTGGGAAGCGGGAAATGCACAGATGGGAGGAACGGCGGTCTCCAGACCTTTCGGTAAACGGGGATCCTTTTCTTTAAAAAGGAGGAAAAGCCCTCTGCAGAAAAATTAAATTCTTCCAGCCAGGTGTGTTGGCGCACACTTGTCATCCCAGTACTCAGCAGGCTGAGGCAGGAGGATCACTGTGAATTTGAGGCCAGTCTGGACTACACAGCGAGACTCTGTCTCAAAAAAATATAAAAATGGGAAATGCTGGGGAGGGTCCACAGCTCAGAGAACCTGGGCTGGCGGTGCCAGCCTCACTTTGCCCTGCAGCGCTATGATGGGGGTGCGGAGGAGGACCAGGGTACCTGTAGCCAGGAGCTGGAGGTCACCTGAGGGCTGGCCTGGCTGCTGGGCCTCCAGATGGGGAACAGGGAAGCTCCCTCTGGCGTGGCCCCTGGAGGCATAGGGCGAGCTTGGCTGGAGCGGGGAAGTGCATGTTGGACCCGGGGCCGGTACTGCCGGAGCAGAGCCCTTTGACCTTCCTGCCCTGCCCCCTCCCACTCCCCCTCTGCCCGTCGCCTGAGCCCACACCCACAGGTCCCCTGCCCTCTCCTGTCTGGAGCACACACTGAGCCCTGACCAGTCCCCCTTGAGGGCTGATCCCAAGGCGCAGGGAAACCCTGGCACAGAGCAGATGCTTATTTAACACCTCTGCCCTTCCTTCCCCCAGCAGCAAAGACATTGCTTAACTGAGAGATTGTGAGGCTTGTGCCAGGCCTGGGCAGGCCTGGGAATGCTGGGCCCCGGTTCAGGGTTGGAACCATCACCAGTTCCTGGCTATGGCCAGGGATGACACCAGCTCTGCGGAACCAAGCCCAGAAGGAAGACGGATCCCAGAGGATCTGAGGGTCTCTCCTGGTCCTTCCCAAGAGGGAAAGAGCTGGGCCCAAGCCTCGGGGAGAGGCAGGAAGTAAGGGGGTACAGGCTGGCAGTAGGCAGGCGGCCTGCGTGTGGCAGCCAGGAGCTCCGCCACAGGGCGAAGCTGTTCCAGCAGACAGCTCAGGAGCCAGCTGTGTGGAGCGGTCCCCGTGCCTCCATCCCTGACTGAAGAGGGGGCGTCTGCAGCAGCCCCCCAAGCCTCCCATGGAAGAGCTATGCCTCTCGTCTCTACGTCAGAGCAGAGACACCTCCGCTGTCTGTGTCAGCACAACATTTTACCGTGCTTTGTTATTATTGTCCTAAATTTCATATCCTCAAGCCAAGCATGAGCCCAGCACTCAGGAGGCTGAGGCAGGAGGATCACTGCAAGTTGAAGGCCAGCCAGGGCTATATAGTGAGACCCTGTCTCAAACAACAACAAAAAGACGAATGGGGATGGACGAGGGTGGGTGCTGCATGATCAGAGTCTGAGAAACGGCATGAGAGCAGCCTTGGGCCTGCAGGGAGAGGGTCAGGGAGCTCCACGCTGGTGACCACAACAGGAACACAGGCCATGCGGGGCAGGCATGGGGTGGGGCCTCTCTAAGGCTGCTGACTGGTTCTGAAGAGCGGGGAGGTGACATGGTCAGGGGCTGGGATGCAGGATTTGGAGGGCACCAAGACCCAGTGGCCATGGGGACCCAGGCAGGTGTGCTCAGCAGGAGGCACCTGTGGTCATCAGGGAGGCAGCAGGTATGACCAGGAAAGACTGCCATGGGAAGCAGCCACTTTGTTGGGAGACCGGGGTCCTAAATGAGCTTTGCCACTGCCGTGTCCCGACCCAGTGATGAGAGGGCCCAGGTCCCAGCAGCTCACAGTAAGCCTTTATTTCATTTTAGTTTTTTGAGACTGGTCTTGCTGTGTAGCCCAGGCTGACCGCCAACATGTGGCGATCCTCCCGCCTCAGCCTCCCAGCGCTGGGATCATAGGTGTGCCCCGCTGCCCCGTGGTCATGTCCGAAGGTTATGGGGTCAGCTTTGGCTTTGCCCCCTTTGTGCCCCTTCTGGAGCCCAGGCTAATGGGGCTGCTGCACCCAGCCTGGCATGGAGGGGGGAGGGTAGCACAGCCTGTGGTGACTGGCCCACCCCCCGCCCCCGGCAGGCAGGTGTCATTTCTTACTTCTGCTCATGCTCTGCAAGGCCTGCAGGACAAGGCTGTTGTGACGAGGGGCGTCCTGTGGAGATGGCGTAACGGGACTTGCCTTGGCAGGGTGGGCTGCAGGGACAGAGGCAGCGACCAAGAGGCCTGGGGAGGGTAGCGCACCAGTCTTCTGCAGGAGGGAGGCCTGGAGAGCTGGGGACCCTGGTTTTCTGGGTTCTATGCTTGGACCCTACTCAGCTGAACCCTGTCGTCCCTCGGCTCCCGGCTGTTGCTGGGTCTGCTTTACTCTGCTGGCCCGGTGACATCACTTCCGGTCAGTGCCCAGGCCTGACGGATGCCTTGACCCTACACCCTGGCCAGATCTCCTCCCCGCTCCAGCTCCCCACACCCTGCCTGGTTCCGTTTTGTCCGCTGTTGGTGTCTTGAAGAAATGAGAGGTTCTCCAGTGCAAAAGACATAGGCTTGGGGAGGCGTCTTGTCACTTGCCAGTTTGTCACTACTCACTGCCACTTTTTCTGGTCACTTTATTACTGACGTTGCACACCTGAGTTTCATGTTTCTGAGCTCAGGCTGGGCCGTCCGGGTCATCGTTGCTGCCAGAATACAGGCCTGGACTCATCCCGGCCCGAGGGACTCCGGCGCTGACCGAAGAGCTCGCTCCTCGGTTCCTGGGCTTGGACTACTGGGTGTCCCATTGCCTAGGGAAATTAGAAGACAAACTTTTACAGCAGGGGTGGAAAACGGTGAATTTACACAGGAGGAAGGGTTTTGTTATTTTTTTTTAAAGAAATTTAGTCCTTCACAGAATACGTTCAAATTATCCTTTCATCTACTTGATTTCTAGTGGCACGTGCCACACCGCACTTCTGAGTCTCTTTTTCTCCCTAACAGATGGCTCTGAACCCTGAAAAGGAAAAGCAAAACCACCTTCCATTTGGCTGTTTTCCTCCCCCCCATTAGGTTCTGGGGCTCAAACCCAGATTTCATGCCTGCGAGGCCAGGGCCCCCCACGAGCTCCGCGGTAAGCCTAAGGCCTGCTGGCTGCTTTTCCTTTGCCATTTCGCCAGCAAAGGTTGAACCAGCTTCAAGCACCTGCCTCTGATCTACACTCGTCTCCCACTTAATGCTGGGCCTGTGTTCTGATAACACTTTATTAGTCAACCTGGAAGTCTTACAAACAACTCGTTGTGCGAACATAAGCTTGGAGAGTATATGGATTACTCCAAGGAGCCTGTTGAGGGAACTAGGAGATGTGGGGCCCACAAGATGTACGAGGCCACTGCCACTTGAACACAACATGCGGTTTTACAGCAGACTTCTAATATGTGGAGATGTATTCCAACAATAAGAATGTAGTACAGTAAATACATCCTCCAGTAACATTGCCATTAATTATCGAGCATTAGGTACCGTACACAGCTGTAGGCACTATGCTTTTATGGCTGGCAATGTAGGCATGTTTACACCAGTAGCACCACAAACTCACAACTGTGTAATGCACCATTGCTGTGTCACTGGGTAAGAGGAGCTCTTCCACCCCACTACAGTCACACGGCCCCTTCGCCCTGTGAGTTGTGTATCACATGACCACAGTGTATCACATGGCCTTATAGCACTGTACTATAGAGTTTTCATAAAGGGATCCTTCTTACTCTTAACTCTGTGATCTGGAAAGTTGCACACTTAATCTAACAATTAAAGATAATGTGATTTTTAAAAAGAATTGTGTTTTATTCGATTCTAATGATCAGATTTGCACCCAGCTTTGGAGGAATCCAAGGGGATCTGCATGTAGAGGAGTCTTTCCTTTTCTCGTTGCTTCTGGACAGCAGGCGGCGGTCAGGGGACCACAGGTGATGATCAGGTTAGGCACGAGAGTTCTGGCTCTTAGCTCTGCAGAGAGCAGGGTCCAGGAGCTCTGCTTTCTCACTGATTTTACTGCCCCATTCCTTTCTTACAAGGTGAACCGACTTGGTACGGGAGACCGGCGTCACCTAAGAAACTGTGTGACGTCTGCCCTAGGAAAGAACCGCCCGTGCTCTCTCTGGCCAGCTCGCCCAGCAATCATTCTGGGGTGGGAGGGGGAGTCCTTTCTGCCACGAAGGACTAAACCTGCTTGCAAAGATCCCAACTCTTGCAGACCTCTGGCCATGACACCAGCTGGAATTAGAGGCCCTGAGCAGAGGGCATGCTGGGCAGCACGTCTCTTGCCAGGGCTGTGGTTCCCCAGGCAGTTTGGCCACCTGTCTGTGGGTGACTTCTCCAGGGGCCGCAGCAGTGCGTGTGCCACCCCTCAGGCACTGGACAGTTGAGACTCCTGTGCAGTGCTGCAGGGCTGACATGTTCCTCCAGGCGGGGCTGTGTCCTTGTCCTGGGTGTGGATGGAGTCCTTGGCGAGCACAGGGCATGCGGCTGGAGAACCTCCCACCCCAGGGTCTGTCCTGGGCCCCCAGTTGGTCCCTCGTGTTACCTCCTGCACCTGGGACACAGGAGTCACTGTCCGGCCTGGGCTCCATGCCTGGACATCGAGAGGGCTTCTGTCTGGAAATCCCGGTGGGAAAGGAGTTGCTGTGTCTTAGGCCTTTGCTAACCTGTCCTGGTCACTCCCTGCCGTGAACTTAGCCATTAAGTGTGGCCACCCAGGTGAGCTGGCACGTGCGGGGACACAGGACTGCCCAGGCTGCCTCTGTCCTCTCCCGATCATTGCATGGGTGTGGAGACTGCCAGCCCCAGGGTCGCCACCCTCACTTCTGCCCCTGGAAGTGCTGAGCGCGGCAGGTTCCACCCCAGCCTTTGCATTATGAGTCGCCAGGGGCCCCATGCACCTTGCCCTGCAGGCTGGGTGGTGTCCAGGCCCCGGGGAGGCCAGGCTGGGCTGCAGAAGGGGGGCAGGAGGGGTGGCGGGAGACCCCGAGAGGTGGCTTCCCAGAACTCCTTCCAGGTCCGCACACCTCAGCGCCGGCTTCCCTGGGAGGTGGGCACCATGGCCAGGCCAGTTCTCACTCTGAGCTGGGGGAGGCAGGGGAGTCCCCATCATCTGCATCCTGGCTGTGGGGGGAGACGGGCTGGCCCCCCTTCACCCGCTTCCACTTCATTCTCCGGTTCTGGAACCACACTTTGACCTGGGGAGGAAGTCAAGGGACCTGGTCACTCGGGCTCAGGGTGACCCAGCCCCTGTGGACGCCCAAGGGACCAGGGCACCACTGAGACATGGGTGGGAACTGTCACCAGCTGCCATCTCCAGGCTCTAGAAACTGAGGCCCAAGGCGGACACCTCCATCTGCCCAGGTGAGGCCCCAGGTGTGTCCCTTCACAGAGGCACGGTCTGTGAGGTCCTGCTCCACAGGCCCCTCCTGGGCTGCCCATCCTGCCTTGCTTTAGGGTCCTGGGCTGCAGCCTAAGAGGAATCCAGAGGTTCGGGGTCTGGGGTGGGACAGACGGGGTTTGGAGCTGTCTTCTGGCTCAGTGTCCAGCACTCAGGACGGTGTCGCCCCCAGGAAGCAGCTGTTACACCCTCACCCATGGGAGCCCACAGAGGCCCAGGGACATTTGTCTGAAGCGCCCAGGAGTCTGTGGCACCCGGCACCCCCTACAGAGCCGATCCGAGGTGCAGATTCCAAGTCTGCTCGCCCTGGAACCTGCGTTCTGGACAGCACCTGGTGATGCCTGTGCCCACAGTGATGGCTCCAGCCATCATGGGAATGGCGGGGACCTTTGGAGACCTCAGATGCCAGGCTCCATTGTGAGGGCTCCCTGGCATTTCCACCCCCTCAAGAGACCCTGCATGCCCGGGAGGGCATGGGCACCTGGCGCTCGGAGAGGTCCAGGTTCACGGCGATCTCGTATCTGCGCAGACGCGTCAGGTAGTTGTGATGGGAGAATTCGGCCTCCAGCTCACGCAGCTGCTCCTTCGTGAAGGCTGTCCTCTCCTTGCGGGCCTTGCTGCCCTCTGCCTTCCCACGGGGCTCCTGCAGGTCTGGGAGGGAGGGCCCCAGCCCACAGACCTGTGAGTGGGCCAAGTCTCTCTCTCCTGTCCCCTGCCAGGGATGGGACCCAGGACTTTGGCACTGAGCCACATCCCCAGCTCTTTAAAAATGCATTTTTTTAAAATTTTGAGGCAGAGTCTCAGTGAGTTGCTTAGCTGTCTGGGCTGGACTCAGACTTGCCTCAGCACCCCAGAGTGCTGGGAACACAGTCCCTCCGACGCTGCGGGAGTGCTGAGGAGGAAGCTACCACACCCTCTCGCCCCCTGATGATGGGAAGGCGTTTGACTGTATGGAAAGCTGCTCTCGGCTACTTCCTGAGCTATATCTGCAGCCACCCCACAGGGCACCAGTAGCCGAGGCCCACAGAGCAGACCCACGCACTCCCTGGGCACCGGAGGGCCTCGGCCTGCCTCAGACCCTGAGGCAAAGACGGCGGCCCTGTGCTCGTTCCTGCGACAGCCAGGCCCCAGAGCTGGGGGCCAGTGGCAGCAGCCTTTGGGGAGCTGGTTGTGGGAGCAGGTCCCACCTGCCCTGCAGGGCCACACTGGGAGAGACAGGGCGCCTGGGCTGGGGGCTCCCAGGGATGCAGTGGTGCTCAGTCCCAGCTGCTAGGGCCCAGGATGCATCTCCCTGCCAGGCCCCCACGCCCAGCCCACTTCTTACTGCCTGCCAGTGCTTTGAGGGGTGGCTGCATTTCACAGATGGGGACAGACTCAGTCAGGGTGGCCTGGGTTCACCCAGCATGGCGGGGCAGGGCCCAGGGCTCTCTAAGGGTGGTGAGGGGCAGGGGATGCCCGAAAAGAGCCCAGCCACCAGCACAGGGGCCCGCAGTGCCTGCCGTCAGCCTGTGGTCTCTCCTGTCACGGTCCTGGTCCCCCAGACCCAGAGACCAGGGCTCGGGAGTCGGGCGCTGTGTGAGAGCTGCACCCCCAATGGACACTGTGTCCCTGCCTCAGACCAGAGCCACACGCCCCCACAGCCCCCTGCCCTCCTCTCCATCTGAGTGCTCTGCTTGGTTCCTTGGCCTGGGCTGCTTGCCCGTGCACAGGGAAGGGGTCAGGATTTGTCTCATCACCTCCTGTTCCAGGGTCCCAGCCTCCCCATCCCCTCTCTGTCACAGCTCGGCAGTGGACGGCAGGACACTTTGAGGAAGTTGCTTAGTCTCTCTGGGCTCCAGGATCCTTCCAGGGCTGTTTTGAGGAGACTGGGTGAGGTGATGTGTGTGGAAAATGCTCTTAAAACCTTAGGGCTAGCAGGGCTGTCATCCCAGCATTCCGGAGGCTGAGGCAGGAGGATCATTGCAAGTTCAAGACCAGCCTGGATTCCATATGGAAACTTGGTCTCAAAACAAACAAAACAAAACAAACAAACAAATACCCCGAAGGTGCTGCCAGCCCCAGAGATGCCGTGGGAAGGGCTGGAGTGAAGCAACTGCGGTGTGTTGACTGATTCTCGCCGCTTGGAGCTCACTTAGCTCTCAGTCCTTGCCTGTGGCGGCAGTGGGCACCGCCACCCTGGGGGTACTGTTGAGAGCTTGTTGCGCTCTCCCTGCGGATGTCCCTGCTCCTGGACCCAGACACAGGGAGGATTTGCTAGCCTAGCCCCGGGTGCCCAGCGGCTTCTGACCCAGACCCTCTGACACCAGCCCAAGTGTGCAGCGGGGCGCTAGGCTTGTGCTCTGCTGGAAGAGAAGGTGGCTCTGTCTGTCCCATCGGGGTGTGAGGGCTAACGTCACAGATGTGGCCGAAGCAGGGAACCCTCACCCCGGGCAGCAGAGCGGGAGAGGGGAGTGAAGCCAAGCTAGCGGCACAGATGCAAAGCAGGAGGCCCCTATGCCCCCCTGACGTCACCGGCGCTGGATACCGTGGAAGAACCCGCGGTCCTGTGACTTTCAGACCCCGATCGCTACAGGCAAGGTGGCCGCATGAGGTCCCCTGGGTCGAGGCCGCCAAGGAGGCAGGGGTGGGAAAAGACCCGCTTGCAGGAGCTGGGGGCCAGGATGCAACACAGCGCCAGCTCAGGAGGGGACACGGTCGAACTGCCCACACCCGCTTGGCATCTATCAATCCAGGCTGAGCAGAAGAAGAAATGAAAGACTTCTGAGGGCAAAGGGAGGAGAGATGTGGCCTCTGTTCCCAGAACCCAGGTCTGTGGGGAAAACGCCCAAGATCCCACAGTCGGGAGCTGTCAGCATAAAGGACGCATGCACCCAGGCGCCAGTCAGAGCTTCATGCAAGACTGCTGAGCCTCTGCACAATTCAGAAAATAATTCCATCTACAATAGCATAGAAAAATAAAATACTTAAATGTGAATTTAGCCTGGCGTGGGGGCATACCTGTCACCCCAGCACTCAGGAGGCTGAGGCAGGAGGATCACTTTGAAGACAACCTGGGCTGCATAGCAAGACCCTGTCTCTAAAAACCTCAAAACTTAAAAAAACGTATGGAAAGCAAAAGAAACAATCTACAGAGTGGAAAGGAGACTTATGGAATAGAGGGAAAGGATCGGGAACTGGTAACTGATAGGGACGAACGTTCAGAATACACAAAGAACTGCAACCTGAGAACACCAAAGCCCCCATATAACCCAATTAAAAATGGGTGGATACTCTGGTTTCTCTTCAGATCGTATAAATCTTTCGCCTTTTACTAAAGATTTCCGTGGAGAGGAACAACTCTGAGTCTTAAACTAATTTTGTAAGAACCTGAGGGTGGGAATATAAACTAAGAGACATGAAGGAAATCTGTTCAAAAGCAAGGAACAGATGGGATGAGGGAAAGGAGAAAAGAAAGAGGCAAAAATGTATGTATGTATATATGTAGACACATATGTGCAGGAGGGCTAACATGGTTCTACTATTGTATTATATCACTCAATGCTAAGGAATAGTTGACAGGTTATTCGATCAGTCTTGTATGTCTGTATGTGTTATCCTGAGCACACACTTTGAAGATATCAATTTGCAAAGCAGCAACTACTGTTGGTTTTCTGATGCTTTGTCTATAATTCAATTCTGATCATACTGCTATTGTACTACTTTGTGCCTCTTTGTTCATGCTTTCCGGTTTCTTTTGTTTTTTTTTTTCCTGTTGTTGAGATGATTAATTGTTTGACCAATTTCGCATGCCTGTATCTGTGTTCATGAATATACACTTCGAAGATATCAATAGGTAAAGCAACAACCATTGCTGAGTCCATGTCACATTGTCTGTAAATCAGTTTTGATTGTACTATTTCTTATGCTACTTTGTGTCTGTTTGTTAATATGTTTTTGTGCTTTTACTTTTAAAATAAAAAAAAAATGGGTGGAGAACCTCAGCTTCTCCACTGGAGAAGAGAAAGGTCCGGCAGCGGCCCCCACTGTGGGAAAGCAGACGTGCACTGGGGGTCGGGGCTCTTGCGTCCGGGTGGGGCTGTAAAGCAGGCAGCTGGGGGCTCCTTGAAGACCAGGGTCACCACGGGACCCGGCGATCCACTTCCCGTATGCACCTGAAGCGTTCAAAACACTGGACTCTGCGGCCCAGGATGGTTCCAGCCTTGTTTGAGATTTTGAAGCCACCCACTTGTCCATCAGCGGGTGAGCAGATAAAGAAAACATGCGTCCGCTGCAGGTGCGACTCAGCTTAAAGAGAAGGAGTCCCCTTACGTGACAAAGTCCATACATCTGAGGACATCATGCTAAGTGCCATAAGCCAGTCACACAAAGCCAGATCCTGCAGGGCTGTGTCGCGCCAACCCGTCACGCTGCATGGAGCAGCGTGGAGGCCGGCAGTGGCTGGGGAAGGGGACAGAGAACCCCCACTCCCCGTGGATGTGGGATTTGGACGCTATGGGGCGCTTGTGTGCAAGGATAGTTGAAACATTTTAGTAGGGGAGAAGATGAAACTGGAAAGGACGGCTGGGAGTGAGGGTCAGAGTGTGCAGGACTTGGAAGCACCGGTGCAGTGTGCATGTGCACACATGTGTGTGTGTGCGTGTGTGTGTGTGCCAGGCCAACCTATGCCCTGGTTCCTATGCTTGGTGGCGGGTGACGGGTGGGGGAAACATTGGGTTCAAGGCAGGATCGAGCCGACTGTGTGCCTTTAACCTGGAGGGTTTGGAGTTCAGCTGGGGGCCGGGCAGTGGAGGGAAGTGGGGCACCAGGAGCCCCGGAGATGTGCCCCAGGCTGAAGCAGGGCAGGGAGGGCAGGACAAAGACTGTGCAGAGGACATGAACCGCTGATGACCGCAACCTTCCCTTGAACCCTGCCAGGAATTCACTGCGAAATCCCTCCTTGCCATAAATTAAAGCCGACTATGGTAGCAATGACAGTTTTGGGGAACCAGCAGTGGCCTCGCAGCTGTCCTGCCAGCAGGGGTCTTGAGGCTGCCCGCCAGCTCTGCCTGCCAGGGAATGGGGCAAGCAGGGCTGGGCGGGGAGGCCCAGGCCCTGGGGAGCAGGGGTGAGGGAGGTGGTGGCGGTGGCAGCAGCGGTGGCGGTGGTTGTGGCAGAAGAGGAGCCACCTCTGTCGATGCCTTCAGCTGCAAGGGCCTGCCTGGCTGGCCAGCCCCACACCCACTGACCAACCTCTCCAGGGGGTTTCCAAGCCCAAGCCCCTCAAGGATGCCTGCTGGATTTCAGAGCAAACTGAGTACAAGTTCCTATGTCTTGTGGCCCAGACTCAGCAGTTTCAGTGTCCCCAAGGAGCACCTGTCACCCCTGTGTCCTAAGGGCCAGCTGGGGACCCCACTCACGCTGCTCACAACACTGTGCATGGCCTGGGCTGTGAGGGCGGTTGGGACCCTGCCAGGCCCTGCACAGACACGGGTACTGGAAGCGCTGCATTATATCCTCATCTTGCAGAAGGGGGACTATCAAAGGACACCCCAGGGTGCGGGCGCGGCTCGAGGGGGACCTGGTTTGGTCCCAGCTCCCCATCCTCAAAGAATCCAGATGAACAAAGTGGGACCTTGAATTGCAGAGAGGACATAGCCGATGACTGGGGCGGGGCGCCCAGGGGCCCGGGGGAGCCTGATGCTCCACACTGTGGGTTCCAGCTCATTGGCTCCCCCTCCATGAGATTCCACAGGATGCTTGGCTGGGACCCCGCCGGGCTTCCTGCTGACCGGGGCCTCGAGGACAGAAACCATTTCAGTGCTGGTTGGCTCCTGAGAGCCCTGGGGGCCTCTGGGGTAGGGAGTCTCCCTGGAGCTGACCCTTTGGACAGCTGGGGCCCCGAGCCGGGCGCAGCACCAGCAGCCACAGCCAGAAGCAGAGGCGGCCCTGGCAGGCGAGGGCAGCTCACTCGACAGGGAAGCATTCTGCCTGTGCCAGCAGGCCCTTAGCTTAGCTGGTGTCATCCTGGTGCCTGGGTGTTGGTGCCCTGGAAAGGGCTGGACTGGCTGTGTGGTGGGAGTGGGCACAGCGGGCACTGCGGAGGGGCAGGGATGCAGAGCTGCCGCCCAGGGACATGGCTGGGGCTTTACTCACAGGGGATGTAACAGCCTTCCACTGAGCGGCTGGGTGGGACACCAGGGGTGGTGTCACCCAAGTCACAGGGTGGGGGGAATCATGGGCCCCATGTCAGCTCAGGATGGCAACAGAGCTGGGTCTATGGGATGTGAGGCCTGGTATAAAGTCACCTGGGTCTGCGGGGACCTGTACACAGACACCCTGTGCTCAGGACAAAGGGGCTGAGCTGCCGACTCCGTGCAGGCCTGCTCCTGCTGAGCCCCAGCTTGGTCTTCAGTGTACCAAGCTGAGATACTAGACAGGTGCTATGCCACTGAGCTGTGTCCCGGCCACGCTGAGACACTAACTTTCCCCAGTCCTTACCTTGCACACGTGGGGGGCCCCAGAGGGCTGACCTCCTGTCTGAATGCCTCCACCGCCAACAGCCCATGGCCAGAGCTCCCGGCCAGATCCTGCCCCCTGAGCAAGCCGCGTTCCCCCAGCCGGAGCCGGGCCTTGCCAGTCCCGGGCGCCTTCCCCGAGGGCTGCTGTCCGCTGGGCCTGCCCAGCCCAGCTCTGCCCTCGTTATCTCCTGGGCAGCCACCCCCAGCGGCAGCCGCGTTGCAGCCCCTGGCCCGCGCGCAGGACCCTTACGGCTCTGTCACTTAGCCCTGTCCCGCAGACCCCAAATCCGCTAAGCCTGCTCGCCCACCGCTCCAGTGAGAGGCCCTGGCTGGGGCACCTGCAGCCCCCTCACTGCCCGGGGCCTCAAGAGCCAAGCGGAGGCCCCGTCCCCGGGCGCTGAGATGACACCACGAGATACCCATGCTCAAGACCCAGGCTGACCAGGAAGCAGCTTCCTGGCTTCGCGGCACAGCGCCGGCTTCCCCAGGCCACGTACCTGCTGCTGCCTTCCTCCTCCTGGACAGCTTCCTCTCCGCCTCGCCGGCCGTGCTCCCCTGCACCCCGTAGTCCTCGCCGGGGCCTCCCGCGGCCTCCACCAGGCCCGGGCTGCTGGCCACCGGCTCCCTGGAGCCCCCCACTGGGCCAGGGTGTGGCCTCTGCCGGGACGAGGGGACGGGGAGGTGCCAGTCGGGTGGCTGTGGGAAGGTGGGGTGCGGCTCCCTGAAAACGTGCTGCTCGCGGGGCAGGCTGTGTGGGGTGGTGGCCAGGCAGGAGGCCGAGAGGTCAGGGTGTGCGGCTGTGGCCGGGAAGTCCGGCTTCTGGTGGAAGGAGAAGGGGGCTGGCAGGCAGTGGGGCAGCCCTGAGGCCTCGCTGCCTTCAGCGAAGGCGTTCCGCAGGCCGTCCCAGAGAGGGCCCGGGCCTGGGAGGCTCCTCAGGCAGGGGCTGCCCGCGGGGTCCATGGGCTCTGCTGCCCACCACCACGGGCTCCCTGTGCCCTAGGGCCACAGGTTATGGAATGCAAGAACAAAAGCCAAACAGGAAGGGAAAATGCTCAACACCGAATATTCACCCCAGGGGCCAAAACCCCAACCCAAATGACAGCCTGCCCCGCAAGCCACACACATGTGCGCACAGGTCCCGCGGCCTCCTGTGGCCGACCGCGGGCCTGCTACCGGGGCCCCTGGGGTGAATATGTCCAGGACACCAGCGCACATGCCCACTGGCGGGCCAGGCGCAGGGAGCAGGACAGAGCCTGGAGCAGTGGCCGGGGCCCAGGGCGGAGACACTTTTAAATCCTGCGGTGGGGAGAGAGTGACAAATTTCTGTGGTGAAACGTGAGAGAGAGGAGGGAGGGGCAACTGTGGGTCCCCTCCAACCAGAACCGCAGGCAGGGGCTCCTCGCCAGAAACCTTATCCTCCGGGTAATGGGATTTGCAGCTGGGGCTTTTAAAGGAACATTGTATTTGTTTTAAGGAGTGAGAAAACCCATGCTGTAACAACACACACACACACACACACACACACACACACACACACACTGTCTTTGGTGTGACTCTTCCAACATCATAAAGTTATTTTTATTGCACTGTTAACAAAATTCTCCAAGTCTTGGATTTGGAAAAAGCCAGAGTCAGACCCAGAATCCATCAGAAGCCAAACTCCTGGGAGGGGAGGCCAGAGTGCCGGAGACAGCTCTGTGGCGCGAGGACTTCAAGTTCCTTCTGCGGCTGCCTGGGGAGGAAGGTGATTCCTTCCAAAAAGGAAGGAATCCTTTTTGCAGGTCCCAGCGGCCCACTCTGTTCTGGAGTACAGGGAAAGATGCTCCCGGAAAACACTCCTTCCTCTCTACTTGAGTGACTGTCGCCCGGGTCAAGGCCTTTTATTTTATTTGCTTTTTGAGACAAGGTCTCCTGTGTAGCTCAGCCTGGCCTTGAACTTGCAGTGACTCTCCTGTCTCAGCCTCCTGAGTACTAGGATGACAGGCGTGCACCCCCATACCTGGCTCTGGTTAGTAACTCATAAGAAAGCAACCTGATTCTTTGTGTTCTTTAACTTCCAGCTTATCCACTAATCATGAAGCTTGTCAGGGAATCCCCAAGTTTTTCTGGGGCTCACGCCTCGGCGCCCTGTCTCCAGCCCATCCTTTGTCTCCATTTTGGTCTCCAGAGGTCCAGGTGCCCAGGGTGTGGGGACAGGCATGGGGACCTTGGTCCCCTGGGGTTATCCCCAAGGACATTCTTAGTGCATGGTCACATGGGTCTCATGGCCAAGTGCCATCTCAGTGTCCAGCAGCCAGAGTCACTCACCGTGACCACTACCTCCACCGTGACCCATGGTCACGGCTGCGCCTGGGGTTGCTGCCGCTTCCTGAGGATGAGGTCCAGCCCCACAGTGCCCGACTCCTCTCCGCCCTGCATTTTCCACTGCCAGGGCAGCAGGATGGGGGCCTCACTGTGGGGTCTTGTGGACCTGTACCAAAGACCCCAGGGCCCCAGGAGGGGCTGCAGTGGGAGGAGGGAGCAAGGGGCAGCTGAGGCGGCTTGGGGCAGCCTGCTGGCCTGGCCAGAGCCTGACGTCAGCTCTCCGGAATGGCTCCTTGGGTCCCCCACATCTGGCTCTGGGCCCCAGCCCAGGTCACGGCAGGGTGGCCCAGAGGTCAGGAGGTCACCGGCACGGTGGGGTGCCCTGTGCTCCAAGCCCACCCTGGCACCCCGGTGCGCTAGCAGCTGCTGATGTCTGTCAGCCCCAGGGCGGCACCTGGGACTCTGTGCTCCATCTCTCTGACAGCCCCTCCTGAGCCTGGGAAAACAACCCAGCCTGCAGCGGCCCATTTGTCAGGGGCAATAGGCACCCAGCTCTTTAACCTCTGGGCGGCCACAGGTCCTGGGAGCCAAGAAGCACAGTGGCCTGAGGCCGTGCAGGCGTAGGGTGTGGGTGGGGTCCCCAGAGCCACTCCTGGGCCACCCAGGAACCCATGAGATTCTGTTGTCTGTTGTGCACGAGGAGTGCAGCTGTCCTTGGCATGGCCTTGGAGGACCCGCTTCTGTGCCCGCTGTCCCCGGAGGGAGTGCAGGGTTGATGCGTGGCGGCCTGCGGGAAGACACCCCATCAGGGCCTTGGGAGCCACGTGAGTGAGAGTGCCCGCCTGGTGTGGCTGCTCCAGCACAAACACTGAGGCCAGAGGCTGGGGTAAGGACCGTGACTTCCCCCAAGCCTGCACTGGGGGCCACCCTGCCCCTCCAGGCTCCTTCTTCTGTGGCCACGCAACTGGGGCAAAGTCACAGTCCTGGGCGTGTGGACAGTGAGGGTCTGGGTCCCCGACCTGCCACTGACGCAGTGATTGGCTCTGGCTGGGCGTCAGTTTCCTCCCTCGAGAGACAGGAGCAAACCCCCCTCAGAGGCTATGGGGAGAAGTCAGGTGGCCCCAGTGGTGGTGCTGAGGGTACCTGAGATAGTGCCCTCACACAGCCCCAGAGGAGCTCTGGGAAATGTTTCTGGGCTTGTGGAGGGGACAGGAGGAACCCTAGGCAGCACCCTCAAGATAAACCGTGTATCAGAAGGGACCCTAGGCCTGGGCAAGACCCTGTGGGGCAGGGTGCAAGAGGGCTCTGGGACCTTGGAACAGAGGTGGCCAGGGCAGGCGCCTGCTCCTCGGAGGCCACGAGACCCAGGGTCACTGTGCCGCTGCCCAGCCCCAGGCTTCCCGCCCAGGTCTCGGCAAAGGTGGCGGAGGACGCTGTTCCGGCCCCACACCAGAGCCACCTTAGGTCCTAGTGGATGTGCCTGGCATGGTCTGTGGATGGTTCTGCCTCCTGGGCAACCAGGGCATCAGCACTGGGGAGGGGGCAGGATGGAAGAAGGACAGAGGGGCTCTTTCCACTTCCTGCTGCACCCAAGGGTCGCTCTGAAACCCTCAGCAGCTGCCCTTAGGGCTCCGACCAGCACCTTCCCCTTGGCCGAGCGGAGCTGTAGGAGAGGGTAGCAGTCTGGCGGCAGCACCCACACCAGGCCCCCAGTTGATATCTGAAGCTCACATGTAACATGCGTTACCTCTTTCTTTTCTCAAGATGGCCTGGTGCTGGGTGGTGGGGAGGTGGCCAGGTGACCGGGCAGGAAGCGCCGGATGGCTGCGCCACATCCCAGCCCTGAGGCCGGGCCTGGCCCCAGGGAAACCACCTTTAGCGAGCTGGATTTATGGAGTGTGGGTACTGCTCCTTTTCCCTCTCTGTTTACCGAGCAGTATTTTTAAAAACCCAGAGCGGCAGTGTGGTGACTGCATCTGAGTTATTGCTGGCTCGGACGGTCCCGGGTGACCCCTGCAGCTCCCTGTTGGTCTGGGCGGGGTGGCCCCGGGGGTGGGTTGCCTGTCCCTGGTGTCATCATGGATATCAGCTCCCTCCCCAGGGGCCAGTGTGTGCCACGGAGCCAGAAACCATAGGGCCCTTTGGTCTGGGGCTGAGAACCCACAGGTGTCCCAGCAGGTGAGGACTGGGTCCACAGAACTGGGACAGGGACTCAGGAGACAGAGGACCTGGTGGCCACATATGAACACTGGCTGATGGGATCGGATCTTTTGTTTTTCAACAGAAGCCGCCACTCTGTCATCTTAGCTGGGAATCTATCAAGGTGTCCCCGTGGATAATGAATTGGAAAAGCTCAATCAATACAAAGCAGTTAGCGTGCAAGGTCTCTTGTGACTGCTGACCCACTCTCAGACAGCAGCCATCACCCAGGCTCCCGCTCACGGAGGGGGATGTGAGGCCGAGTTGGAGGGGGCACAGGCCTGGCACGGCACGCAGGGCCCTCGCTGGGCAGCTCTCCCTGCACCCTTCCTCTGTGTTTGAGTGGATGTGGGTTCCTCACACTCATTCGCCAGCTGTCTGTTCTGGCAGTGACCTGAGAGGCCGAGTGGGCTTCGGTGATTCTCCTTTCTCTGGAGAGGCTGGGCCTTGTTGCTGCTCGATGGAGGCCGCTGGATGGCATTGTCCAGGCTGGGCCTGAGCGGATACCAAGCAGCTCGCAGAGGGGCTGGGGTGGCCCTGGGCCTTACTGAGTAGAAAAGCTGCCCGCCAGTGTCAGTGCTCCGAGGAGGTGTTTCCAAGAGCGGCTCAGGCCTGGTCTGGCCTATCTTAGAGTCTGAAGGCCCCGCTCTCCCTGTTCACTGGCCATCCAGGTGCAGCGTTTCTCTGTGGCCCTTGCTGCTCTTTCTGGTCTTTGTCCACCTTGGCTCTGGGGTGGGGAAGCAGGGACCAGGGGGGCGGAGATACCTAACCAGCCTCCGGTCTGTGGCGCCCGCCCCTCGGCCGAGGAGAAGCCGGCGCCAGGGCCTCGTTGGAGGCTGCACAGCAGAGGGGCTGAGAGCTGGGCTTGCTGGCTCCAGCCTCTTTCTTGACAGCCACGGTGGCCCGCAGTGACCCCGGTGATGACCGGGAGCAGGCAGTGGGGGCTTGGGCTGCACTCCCACCCTGGGGGTCGGAGCTCGGGGCCACGGGAGGAAACCGCTACACGCAGGTGGGCCAGGCCGGGCAGCCGAGACACGGGGGAGGGTTTATGGTTTCCTGGGCGGTGGAGCTTTTCAAAATGTGGTTGTTCCATGCACAGGCTCCCGGGTCTCCTGGTTTTTTCTTTTCTTTTCTTTTCTTTTTTTTTGTGGTACCGGGGATCAAACTCAGAGCTCTGCGCTTGCCAGGCAGGTGCTTATGCCACTGAGCTAAATCTCCAGCCCAGGGTCTCCTGTTCTAACCGAAGAAATGGACGACAGCGTAGCTGGGGCGGCGCTCAGGACGGTGCTCAGGATGGTAGGTGTGGAGCTGGGCTCGGGAGAGGCCAAGGCCGAGGGCCTCACATGGGGCCCAGACACACGGGCCAATGCCACAGAGCCGAGACAGGCCTAGGCCACACACATGTGCCTCTGCGACAAGGGCTCCCGCCCCACACAGCCCACATGTCACACTTGTGTGCACACACCGACACAGCCAGAGGCTTCACCCAGGGGCTCCCGACAGTGCACGACGCCCGGGCCCGCCGAGGCACACACGCTCTTGGGCACACACGAGGCTGCTTCCTCCCTCCCAGATCGTAGGGGGCGGCCCAGTGCTGGGCGCTGGGATCTGAGTCCCCTGCACACGCATGTGCACACGCTCCATGCCCACCCGAGCACTAGGCGCTTGTGGGGCACATGCTAGTGTTCAGCCCACAGCCCAGTCCCGTCCCACAGCCAGGGGCTCATCTCCCTCCTCCACCCTCAAAGCTTTTCGAGCCCTGGGCATGGAGTCCTGCAGCGGATCCCAGGAGTGGTCTCCTTTTGGGAAAGGGAGAAGGGAGAGGAGGAGGAGGGGGAGGAGAAGCAGGGAGAGGGAGGAGGAGGGGGGGGAGAAGGACGGGGGAGAGGGAGGGAAGAAGCTCAGCTTTGCCAACGAGGCAGCCTTTGGACACGCGGCGTGTCTATAGCGCCATCTGGTGGTTTCCCTGAGAACTGCAGCATGCCTGCCGGTTTGCCAGAGCAGGGAGAAGTGGGCTCCCCTTAAAACGTAGGAGGGTGGGGTGGGGGTTGGCAAAGCCCCTGTGGGCTCCAGGTCCAAGGCTGCACCTGCAGGAAGATGGGCCCGCTGTGTACCAAGCCCGCCGACCGGCAGCCCTGGCAGACCTGCCCACCTACCTGCTCTGAGCTGCACCGGGAGCCAGGTGCATGGAGCCCAGCGGCAGGCAGCCATCCCTGCTGCCAGCCTGTGATCCCTTCCGGGGCAGAGTGGGAGACGCTGGTCAGGGCCTGCACTGGCCACGGTCACCCCTGAGGCTCCCCAGAGGCCAGAATGCTGCCTGCTGCTGGTGCCCTGCCTCTTCCTGCTGAAGGCTGGTGTGCCCAGGCCGCAGAGTGGGGAGGGACCCGCCTTGCCGGGGGACCAGGGCAGGTGCAGGGCTGGGTGGCTGGGGCGGGGACCCAGTGCTGCACCTGGGACCTCCACGCGCACAGCTGTCTCCTCCCAGAGCAGTGGTGGGCAGGGCAGTGGTGCCCCCTGGCGCCCTGTCCTGAGGGCTCCACAAGCTGCTCCTTCCTCTGGGCTTCTCTGTGGCAATGTCTGCTCGTTTGTGCCCCTGTGTGCAGAAATGAGAGGCAGCTGGGTACAGGATGGGCTGGGACCCAGCATCTTGTGAGCCCGGGTTTGAAGCCTCTCAGGGCCCCTTCCTAGCTGGATGCTCTTGGGTAATACCCAACCTCTCTGAGCTAACGAGCTACATGGCAGGGCCATGCTGGAGATGCTGGGCACACACAGGGCCCACGAGGATGCAGCAAGCACCAGCAGGGGCCGTGCTGTTGGGCGGTGGAGGGGTCCTGGGGACAGGAAGATGGTGGCCCTGACTACAGACAGAGGGGGCGGGGAGGCTGGTGGGGTGCAGACTCTGAGTGCCCAGACCTGGGCTGAGTCCATACTGTGGCCTCCCTGCAAGACCACCCAGGTGGCCCCTCGCTGTCACTGCCATCCTTGGTAGCGAACTAAGCAGCTTTTCCATGGGCAAATGGGCCCTGGTGGCTGCCTGCAAAGCCAGGGAATCCCTGGGTCGGGAGCCCGGCCACCCCTCAGCCAGGCCAGCTGCACAGGGGATGGGATGGGCGCAGCAGGGCATGGGGACATAGAGCCTTGCTGTGGGGCTGCTTTGGCAGCGCTGGGGGTTCAGGCAAGGTCCCAGGGCAGCGTCAGGCGAGGATGCCTGAGGTGGGCTGGTGAGGCAGCTGGTGGGCTGAGGTCTCCTTGGGCGCCATGCTGTGTCGTCAATAGAAGCCACAGCTGTCACCAGTCGAGGGCCACAAGGAAGATGCCCACACCTCTGCCCAGTCCCTGCCAGGGTCATGATCATCGTAGTCTGTGTCCCCTGAGGCAATGTCCTGGGGCCCAGCAGGAGTCTCAGCCCCCGGTGGCTCAGAGTGGGGACCCAAGCAAGCCCCCGGAGTAGGCTCAGGGTACACGGGGCCCTGGCGCCCTCACTTGGGTTCTCCGCAAGCAGCCTGGCTGGCACGTGAGAGGAGCCCTGCAGGTTGCACTTTTGCGCCCGGAGCTGCTGGGACGGGCCAGGGCCATTTGTCAGCGCTGCCTGCCCCGGTCTTGGAGGCTGCAGCCACTGTAAATCAAATCTGGGCCCCCCCCCCCCCCCGGTGACTCAGCCACTGCATGAGGCCCACCTCGGAGTCAAGAGTTAAAGAAGGGGGCTGGAGAGGTACCTCAGTGGCACAAGCCCCTGCCTGGCAAGCACAAGGTCCTAAGTTCTAACCCCAGTACAAAAACAAAAAAAAATAGAATTAAAGAAGGGCTGGATGTGTAGCTCTGGGCCAAGGCCCTGGTTCCACCTCCCGTCCAAAAATTAAAAATGAGAAGAAAAACCCGAGCAGCACTACCTCCCCCACGAGCTCCGTGTGGGAACGACAGAGAGGACACCGGGTCCTCCCCCGCGGCTCTCACCCTCTGTCCCGGATGCTGTCCCCGCCCTACCACCCGCCCCTCCCAGCTCTCACAGCGGCTCTCCCCATGCACGGGTGACCACACCTGGGACTGTGGCCTGGACAACGGCTGCTGAGTCCCTCGGAGCAGGAGCAGCCGTCCACATGCTTTGGGCCTGGCTGGGCAGGGCAGCTGGGCGGTGGGGACTCCTGGGGGTCTTTGGGGACACGGCCCCTCCCTTGGCGGATGAGAAGACTTCTGTGGCCCCGCGGGGCCCCAGGCTGCACTGGCTCTGCCGCAGCTGTGGCTGCACAGTGAGCACAGGCCTAAGACCACCGTGATGCGGCCTGCTGCACCCTGCCTGTTGGGGCCCCGCCCTGCCGTGCTGTCCCCAGCCCAGGGAACCGTGCTTCCCTCCGCTCCAGAGGCTCCCTCCTGGCTCATTCTCTACTAGCAGCAGGGTCCTGATGGCGTGTGGTGGCGTTGCAGAGGACAGTGGCCCTCAGGACAGGCACAAACTCTGGACCTTGGTGGTCCTGGACCCTTTTGAGAGAAGGTGCAGAGAGCAAAAGTTAAGAGCACAACTCCGCTCCAAACTAGATGGCACATACCCGTAACCCCAGCACTTGGGAGGCTGAGGCAGGAGGATCACCAAAAGTGCAAGGCCAGCCTGGGCCACATAGTGAGACCCTGTCTCAAACAACAACAAAAATAGCATGACCCTGGCTCTGGACTCCTTGGTCTTAAATCTGCCATGCCACTTGGCAGGCCTGAGGCCCAGGGCACAGCACTGGTTTCCCAATGCCTCAGTTTCCTCCCCTGTGACATGGGGGCACAATATCCCCACCCCAAGAACTCTATGGGAGGGTCCCATACACTGGGGCATCCGGGCTGCCTGCAAGCGGCGAGGGGAGAGGATAGGGACCCTTCCAGTACCCAGGCCCAGGGCAGAACAGGCTCTTTTGGGGTCAGAGTGGAGGGCTGGGGAGGCATGGCCAAGTCCAGGCAGTGGCGTGCAGCCACTGGGCCTCGCAGGCCATGACCTGGGCGGGGCCTGGCTGGCCACGAGCCCGGGGCTGCTGGCCTCATGCTGTGTCCACACAGGGACCTGGACTTTCCCTTCCTGCTGGGCCTGCGGACGGTGGTACAGGTCCCCCAGGGGTCCCGATCCGGCCAGCTTCAGCTTAAGGTAGGCAGGGCTCTGGGCTCTCCCTCGCCTGCCACCTCCTCACCAGGTGGCCCCACAGGGCAGGGGGCCTCGACTGAGCCCTCACACTTTGATGAAAAGTTTCAAGCACCCAGGGATGGGAAGGGGTGCATGGTGACCCCTCCAGTACCCACTACCTCACAGCTCCGGCCACTCTGGCAGCTCTGCCACCCAGTGCTGACACTGCTGGGCTTTCCTCCTCCTGGGACAGGAAGGCCCTGGGGCTGTAGGTCAGGCCTGCAGGAAAAGGCTAGAGAAGAAACCGCAGAAAGTTCTGGAAGCCGCCAGGGTAAGGCTGGAGGCAGGACACCTGGCGGGTCATAGATGCATTCGGGGTCCATCTGCCACCAGGCGGTGGCCATGGAGGAGACCGCGCCCTAGGGAGGCCTCAGCGACCCCCAGGGCAGCCAGGCGAGGTCCTGTCCTCCCAAACCCCAACCTGCTCTCCATGACACGGGGTGCTGGGCCATGAGCTTCGTGGCTGGGGTGAAGGCCGGCCCCGTCCCTCGTCGCCTCCGGAACCCCTGCCCCTCCGGCTGCCACGTGCGGGTGACTCTTGTGTTATTGCTAAGGGTTAAGAAGCTCGAATCGATAAAGCCCATTAATGAGAGCCGGACCCTGGAAGGCTGCAGATAAATCCCCATAGAGCAGCCCTCCCCTCCCCACCCGGCCACCACCTACGAAAAATGCAGAGAAATCCTGAAGCGGTGACTCTCTAATTGCCTGTAAAATAAAAGGTAGATGGACGCTTTATTACAGATGGAGGAAGTCAGGAATATTAAGGTAAAATGTCAAATAACAATTGATTTTCCTTAGACATAAAGGGGGATTTATGGCTTCCTAGTTACTACCAATGAGGGATTATTCAGAGTTCTGAAAAGTATGAGGAGAAATAAAGATTAAATCGAAGATGAAATCATAGGGGCCTTGGGGGTGGTGACTCCAGGGTCTCCCAGGGCCGGGCCGTGTGGCCTTGGGCACACGGGCAGCAGCTCAGGAAGGGTAGGCTGGAGAAGCTGGTGTTGGGGTCCTGGCCAGGGTCAGCGGCTGGGGGGCTGGGTTGCCCAGCACACTGCTGGCAGGGACGGCATGACCAGGATGGTGTGTTCAGGACAGGCTCGGGAGGCCGCCCCGCGCCGCCCCTCAGCGGCACCTCAGCCTTGCTCTCTGCCTGGGGCTCCAGCCTCCACCCGGGGGGCCCAGCCTTGGGACAAGCGGAGGGGAGTCGAGGGAACCAGACACTGTGCCCACTGCAGGCGGGAGGGAGCAAGGGGACAGGACCCATGCCCTCTGCCTAGGGACTGAGGGGGGGCCGGCAGGGCCGTGGCTGTGCGACCTCCGCACAGGAAGAGCCAGAGGGCCGGGGCCTGGGGGACCCCGCAGTGAGGCCCAGAGCTGTCGCTGTTGTCCCCGTGCTATGGGTTTCCAGTGACCCCCATCTCCTGAGAGAGGTCCTGGAAGGAGTGAGTGGTCCCTGGACAGCTGCCTCCCGCAGAGGCCTGGCGCCCCACGCCCTGCCGCCTCTGTCCTCGTGATGCGTGGCCAGGGCACTGCCCCTCCTCCCTGCGTAGCGACCCCTTCCAGTGGCTGGGCCAGCGGTCACTGCATCCCCTCCACCACTCAGCCACAGCTGGGTTTCCCGAGTCACAGAAGGTCACAGACCCACACTGGGCCCCTCAGGGCCTTCGGGTTCAGACAGGACTTGGGGCTCCATTGGGGGTGGCTCTCGGTGACCTTGACCCACTCATCCTGGGCCTGGTTCTCCCAGTGTGGTGCTGGGAGGTTTGCAATGGAAGATCTCGGGGTTCAGGGCCAGGAGTCCACTTCAGGGCCTCCTAATGCCCCGCCGGAATGTGTGCATGAGTATGTGGGGTGCTCAGTCTTCTATGCTTTGGGTGTGGTGCTAATCCAATAAATGCTTAGGAAATTTCTACAGATTAATTTTTACTACAAAAAATCATAATTGGCTGCTGCAAAGGCCACCACCCGCCAACACTGCCTGCTGTATATCTGCAGAAGCCGGGCGGGTGCTGCCCATAAATTCCCATCCTCAGCAAGGCAAGGGAGGGTACCGTCCTGATTTATGCTTCATTAATAAGCTCAGGGCTGTGCCAGCCGCAGATTTATGGCTCTGCCGCTCCGCTATTTCTGATATTTCATCTGAGAAGATTCCAAGCGCAGTCTTGAAGCATGGGCAGTGGTGGGACCAGGTAGCCAGAGAAGGGGGACACGGCTGTCCCCAGCAGGAAGGAGCCCCAGAGGTTGGGGGACTGGCTGGGTCAGGGCCAAGCCTGCAGACCGACCTGTGCTGGCCCAGTGATGGTTCATTCATTCAATTAACATTCAGTGATTACAGCCAAGCTGGGTGTCACAAGTGGTGCTGGGGACACAGCAGAGGATGTCAGGGACGCAAGGGTGCAGGGTCCCCCCAGGGAGGCAGAGCGTCGGGGTCACCCGAGAGGGCAGAGCCCAGGAGTGAGGAGGACAGAGGATGATCGCTGAGGACAAGGGCTGCGGCAGACACACACAGACACACAGACAGACACACAGACTCACAGACAGACACACAGACACGGAGACAGGTACACACGGACATACAGACAAACACACAAGGACACACAGACAAACACACAGACAGATACACAGATGCACACGGACACACGGACATACAGACAGACACACATGGACACACACACGGACACAGGGACACAGAGGCACACAGACAGACACAGGACCAGAAAAGCAGAAACACTGTCAGACTGGGTGTGGACGCTCAGCTCCCAAGCGCAGAGCTGTCCCTGCATCCCTGGAGGAGCAGCGCAGAGACATGGGGCCTCAAGTCAGGGCGGCTGGCAGGGTGCTGTCCTCCCCTGCTGCACGCTGTGGCTGGGGGCCTAAGCACTGCCAGACTCTGGTGGCTGGTCCTGTAGTTTCCCTGTGCCCAGGGCCGGGCCCCCCGGGCGTGGGGAGAGCCAGTGCCCCTGCTATGGGGGACGGGAACCCCGTGCCTGCTGCCCAGCCCCCGCCGTTGTCCCTCCTGTCCCCAGACTGTCTCTGACTTTTCCTGTCCAGCCTCCACCGAGGCCAGGCCATCTGGGCCTGCGCACCAGACGGGTGTAAATGTCTGGCCTGTGACCCACGTGACAGGCCAGCACTGAGGAAGGGCTCTGAGGGGTGGAGAGGGACGGGGAGGAGGGCAGGCCCTGCAGGGGCTGGAGGGGCCACGAGAGGACCCCTTGGCTCTTCCCAGTGCCCGCTCTTCCCCCCAGAGAGGCCGGGGATGCGGAGGGCAGTGGCAGGTGGGTGGCTGGTGGGTGGCTGTGGAAACACTGGCACTAGGCCTAGGCCCTGGACCTGGGGCTGTGGGGCCACACAGCTGTGGGGGTCACGGAGGCCACCAGAGTGGGGATGCCGGTGCCCCCGCTGCCTGGGGGCCACGCAGAGTCCCAGCTTCAGGTTGGCCTGCAGGTCTGGACACCAGGGAGGGGTCAGGAAGAGGCCAGAGGGGACGGAGAGAGCTTGGAGGATGGGTCGGGGCTGCAGAGCAGGGGATGGGGCCAGGCCTGCCTGGGTCCCCGCCCCACGGAGGTCTCATGCCAGCT
This sequence comes from Dinomys branickii, assembly GCA_004027595.1. Classification (NCBI taxonomy): domain Eukaryota; kingdom Metazoa; phylum Chordata; class Mammalia; order Rodentia; family Dinomyidae; genus Dinomys; species Dinomys branickii. Next base: position 280,595 of record PVLD010000266.1, on the reverse strand, counting down.
GCCCGAGGTGCTGGGTGGAGCTGGGCACCGTCTGTCGACTCATGCAGCACTGCTGTGGGCATCAGGGCCTCAGGAAGCAGTGGGACCCCGGGAGGGGCCCCAAGGCGGCCATACCCTGTGAGGTCCACATGGCCTGAAGCTCCCTGTCCTCACCCTGGGGACGGAGATCAGCCCTGAGGTCGCTAGAGGGCGCTTGGAGCCCTGGCTCTGCAGAGTGGGATGGGGTGATTCCCTCTCACAGGGGGACCTGGGCCTTGCAGGGGGCGCCACAGCCCCTGGCCCTCACCCGCTGGCCACCCCCTCTCCTTGTGGCTACAGAAAGACACCCAGCCTCGCCCGGCGCGCCCGGGGCAAGAAAGTCACTGCCTGAGAGGAAAATAAAGACAACGGTGCACACTGCCCCACCAACTCTGCAGACTTTTCTCCAAAATAGTGGATTCTGCTTCCATATGAATATTGTTTTCCCCAGCTGCCTTTTCCCGTCTTCTTTATTGTTCACGGGGCCGGGGATGAAACCCTGGGCTTTCACACTGAGCTACGCCCTGGGCCCGCTTTTATTTTCAGTCTCCCTAAATCACTAAGTTCCCCAGGCTGACCTGGAACTTGTGTTTGATCCTCCCGCCTCAGCTTCCCCGAGACCTGGGCTGATGGGGATCCACCGCGCGCCTGGGCGTTCTATTTCTCAGTAAACTGCAGGTCATGTTAGGAAGCAGCTAGATCGTCTTCTTTTGTAAACGATGCCGAAAGGTCTTAGTTTTGCAGGCCCCGGGCGAGCTCCTACTGAGACCCTGGGGTGCTAACTGAGGCGTTCCAAGCCCTGCGCCCTGAAACACTGACCCCCTGCCGGGGGCGCTGGTTCTCGAGGTCTAGGGTGAGGACGGGCACCAGTGCTCAGAGGAGACCCCGAGGGTCCAAACTACGCAGCAGGTTCCACCTCGCTGTGCTTTGATCCTGATCGGGCTGCGGGTGCCGTTCTACCGACGGCCACAAGATGGCGCTGGGAGCTTCAGTTCTCACGGGCACCCCAGGGCCCCGCCCGCCTCGTGGTGCCGTCTTCCCCGCGGGAAGCGGCGGGACCTTTCCCGACTGCTCTGTGCGGGACCCACTAAGGCAGAGCCACTTGGGCTCTGGGAGTCACTTGGGAGGCCGAGGCAGGACAATCTCTGGGAGTTCAAGACCTGCCTGAGCTCCATTGTGGACCTTATCGCAAACGCCCAAGTAAACAAGCTTCACGAGCCCGGGGGCCGTTGTCGGAGGACGGCGGGCAAGGCGGATGGGGCAGCGCGGCGGCCTGGGGGCGCGGGCCGCTCAGGCTGCCTCAAAGGCCGGCCCCACCTGGCCTCAGCGTTCCCTGCAGTGAGAGCCCCACGGCCGTGCCGGGGCCGGCTAGGGACCTCAGAAAGGCAGTGACACGGCCGCCACCCCCGAGGGCTGGGTCCCCGCGGAGGCCAGGGCGCGTCGGGCGCCACACTCCTCCCACTCGGGGCCTCGCTGCCAGGCCTTTGTCCAGCCGCTTCTGTGTGGACGCAGTCGGGGCCGGGGAGGCGCGGGGACCTCCTCTGGCTCTGGTGGTCCTGCGTCTCCGTCTCACATCCCAGGGGGCAGGAGGGTGGGGGCGCTGCTGCAGGAGGCGCCGAGGGGTGCGGCAGGACATCCGCCCTCCTTGTGCGCGTGCGCACGCGCTCATCTGCTATCCGGAAAGCCCTGCCCACAGTGCCCGGCTGGGGGCCCTGGCCAGGGGCAGGGGCTCGGCTTGCCGGGGGCTGGGACAGGGGCACACGCCCTCCGTATTGCTCCATTGCCTTCGCATTTTTAGACACATTCCAAACTTTTCAGCAAATTACAGTGTTTGCCGAGCAGCCGTCTGGCCGGGAGAGATGCTATTTATAGCGGCGCTGGGGCGGAGCCAGCCTAGCACCGCCGGCCGAAACTGCGCCAGGAGGTGGGTGGCGTCCACGCCGGCGGAGGCCAGGCTCCTGGTGGGCAGCAGGCCGGGGATGGGCACACGCGCTTGCACCAGGGGCTGCCAGGGAGCCGGGACCCCAGGAGCCAGGTGTGGTGCGGGGACACGTGCGGCCACCATCTCGTCACAGGTCCCCGCCTGGAGGCCTCGGCCACCTGGGGCGCGTCAGGCTGCCCTTGAGCCTCGCGTTCCCCTTCTTGTAAAGCTGCGAGTCCGCCACTCCTGTGCTCCTGCTAAGCACGTGGTGCACTTGTTCCCAGGGTGCTGTGATGGGGCACCGGGGAGGACGTCATTGCCTTGAGACGTGCAGTGTCCAGGTTGGGGTCCAGAATGCGGACGAGGCCCGCCTGGTCACGGCCGCTTACAGCAGGTTATTTGTTTCTGTGACAAGGTCTCACTATGGAGAGCTCTGCACCACACCCAGGAGACTCACGGCAATCCTTCTGCCTCAGCCTCCTGAGTGCTGGGGTCACAGGTGTGTGACACTGAGCCTCCTTCCCAAAGGGCTTTTGCAGCACTGGAAGGTGCCCGTGGCCTCGGGCGCGAGTGAAAGATGAGCCGGGGAGACCGGGCTCTGGCACCTGGTCCCGGGGCTCTGCTCCCCACCGCACCGCCTCTCTCGGGCCTCATGGACTCAGGGCTGCCTCTGCGTCCCCCGCTGTCCTCGAGAGCTCGAGTCTCCTTGTGCTCCCTCTCTGTTTCCGCCTGGGACTTCTCATCCCTGGGGCAGGGAGCCGCGGAGCCAAGGTCTTCAATCAGGCTATTCTTTGGGCTTCTTCCTTTCCTGTGTTTTCTGCAGTTGTGTGTCTGACTTCCAGAATTAAAAAGAATCCTGGCCACACTGAACGACCTGGCACAGGCAGGAGGGGCCCAGAGCCACCGCAGAGCCACAGGGGACATGGTCACCTGGGCCCCCGCAGCCCCAGGGATGCACTGGGAGAGATGCGCCCCTTACGTCAGCACCCCACCTGCGACCATCTTGGGAGCCAGCTGCTCGCTGGAGGCTGTGCGGAGCGGGAGAGCAGCGCAGTGGAGCCAGTGTTGCGACTACAGGGAAGGCAAAATGGGGATGGGGCTGGTGGCCATGAGGGGCCCAGGAAAGTAGGGAGTGCAGCCAGGACACCGGGGGGGGGGCTAGCTCAGGCAGCGAGTAGGGCCAGCGCTTCGTGCAGGGGCTCTGGTCTCGCCACACGCCAGGAACAGGTCTCCTCGGATGGGAGGTGAGTGCCAGGCTCCACACAGAATTGGGCCCTGCTGCCCCCTCCCTGCCCTGCCACACAGCCTAGCTCCTAGCAAAGCTCTGCTTGCCTTTGTGTCCCGCCTCAGGACCTTTGCACAATCATTGCCCCCCACGACCTCGCAGTCCCCCCCGTCCTCTGGACCCCCGCTCCTGGTCAGGCTACATCCCCACCTGGGCCCCGGCACACAGCGCATGGCATCGGTCTGCTGCCCCCATCCCCCACTGCCCCCTCAGCCAGCTCTTGCTGAGGCTCCACCATGTAACGACCACCCTGGGACACAGGTTCCATCCTCAAGTCCAGCAGCAGGGGCAGGTGTTGTGGGCCAGTGTGGCTCGGTCTGACCCTAGTGCCTCTTTTCCATTGCCTGCTTCCCACGGGCAGCAGCAGGGCTCCAGGGCTGACAAGCAGCTCTGAACACCACCCACCTGATCTCGTGTCTGACAGCAGTGTGGCAGCTGGGGGTCAGGCCTGCACCCTGGCTGCGCACCACACCCAGGAGAGCTCTGCAAGTGAGCAGCATTTGTTAGAGGGAGCACGGATGGCCAGGTCATGCTTTGCAAGGACAAGGCTCCTCCCCGGCCTCTGCCTTGGACAGCTTGGTGGTTCTCCTCATGCCCCAAATGTCCCTCCAGCCCCTGCCAGGGCTGGCACCTGTGACAGACATGCTGAGCTTCCCTGTGCCCAGGGCCCCGGGACCTACGTGCTCCCTGCTCACCCAGCCCCATGCCGGCCCACAGCAAGGCCCAGCTCCACACCTGGCTGGCCTCCCTGAGGGCGCCCGTCAGTCTGGTCCAGGACGAGACCGGTTCTGTAGCTCCTGTCTGCCTGGGCCCCGGCTGGCTCTGCTGGCAGCCAACACGTGTCCCTGACCCTGGGTGCTGGTGGGATTGTTGGGGAGAACTGGAAAAGAAGGCCCTGCAGTGTGTGCGCGATTGGCGGGGAGGCTGCATGGCCGTGTGAGGCCAGACACCCCAGCATCCAGCCCCGGCCTGCAGCACATGGAACAGCGCCTGAGCTCTGGGCGTGAGGGGGGTCACACCTGCTGTCCCACATGGACGGCTCAGCAGAATAAACAACCAAGAAGGAGACTGAGGGGAGACTGAGGCTGTGACTAGAAACTGGGACAGTGAGGACAGAGTGGGCTGGGCTGTGTGGCCTGGAGTCTGGACCGAGGGGACGGGAATGTGGTGCCTGTACAGTCCTCGAAACTCTCCCGTGGGATGGAAACTTTTCAAAGTACACTACTTTTTGTTTTGCTCTTGTATTTGAGAGAGGTCTCGCTATGTAGCTCAGGCTGGCCTCAAACTCACCGTGATCCGCCTGCCTCGGCCTCCTGAGTGCTGGGATTACCACCGCGTCAGCCAAACTAAATTTAATAACAAAAGCCAGTGGGCGAGGCCCTACGTCCTCTCTGTGGTGCTATCACGTGTGCTTGCAGTCCACAGAGACCCATGTCCCACCCTCAGTCACAGACGCAGGGTGCGGCGCTGCGCTGCTCCTGAGCTCCCAGCCACCGTTGTGTGTGTCACTGAGCTCGGCTCCCAGGAGAGAGGCTAGTGGGACACACTCCAGCTGGGACTGCAGCCCGGCCACACCCATGGGCTCAGGAGCTGAGGCCCCTGGCTGGGGTAAACCGAGGCACCCGCTCAGGCAGCATGTGTGAAGGGCCTCCCGAAGACCACTGGGTTTCATCTGCGCCCGGCCAGGGGCGTCCTGTGCCACTGGGCCTGGATGTGCTCAGTCACGGTCCGCAGGCCTCTGCCGAGTTGCGGAGCCCGGTGCTGTGTGCCGTCCGAGAAGCCGCCAACCACGGATCAGGAGAGGTGACGCGCCTGCCACCAGGCTCTCCCAGGACCCCAGCTCTGCCGGAATCCTGGACTGCACAGCCTCAGCCCCAGGGGCTGGGTGAGTGGCGGGAAGCGACCCCTGGCCACCTGCCCTTTTGCTGTCTCAGTGTGGCCGCCCTGGGCCTGCTCCTGGGTGCTGCTGTGACTTCAGTGGCAGCAAGGCAGCTGCTCCCCACGTCAAGGAGGGGCCACCTGCACCACAGTCGTGAGGAACAAGTGTGGGAAACGGCCTCCGGCAGCCTCAAGGGCCAGCGGGGTTTCTGGGCTGAGGAGTCAGTTACACCGGGGCCACCCAGGCTCGGGGGTGGTCCCCAGATCCCTGAGCCCCCTCTGCCTGCATGGTGGGATGGAAAGGCGGACCCAGCCCCTGGAGTTCGAGGACCTGTGTCCCTCTCCAGGGGGTCCTGACTGCTCACGGGGCTCTCAGGCCCCCTGGGCCTCTTGGGATCGGCATCGCCAGAACCAGGGATTTTCATCTTGGAGCCCCTGGCCCAGCTGGGGCATGGTGGGGGCTGTCTGGTGACCCAAGGCCTCCGTCCTCCCCACAGGCCCAGCCAAGGCCCGCGGCCACGAGGGACTTCAGAAGACCTGCTGGGGCTCACTCAGTGCCCGTCCAGCCAGGGTTTGTCAGGCATGGCCTTGCCTTTGTCTTCAGCCCCGCAGGGACCTGTGCCTGCACCGTGCCACCCACCAGCCTCACGCTGGTCTGAGTGAGAGGAGGCGGGCGGCCCACGCCAGTGGAGCCGGGACCCCGGCACTCGCTGCCACGGTCGCTCCATGGAGCCTCCGGCCCCGTCTGTCAGGTCTGTCTCTGTTCCACTCCTCCGACCACGGCCTGGCCGGTGCCTTCCGCCCTCTGCCCTCCTGGGTTGGATTCTCTGACACCGTCAGGTGCACACGGGACACAGCGTGTGCTTGGTGGTGCCCGGCATGGCTTCCGGCTGGGCTTCATTAACCCCATACGCTCAGGCATGGGAAACAGCGCGCGGGGGTGGGGGCTGGGCTTGCGGTGCCCACCGGCCAACGTCTGTGCCCATGTTCTGAAATCTGGAGACCTGTGGAACGGGGAGCTCTGTGGCCCAGGCTCAGGATTCTTGGCCCAGACTTGGGGTGCACATTTGGAGGGGACAAGCCTGTTAGTTCAGGGTGGCAGCAGCAGCCTTGATCCTGGAGTGGGGGCCACAGACAGGCGCAGGTGACCTCCCTCTGCAGGTGAGCTGCTGTGGCGCAGGCTGGAGGGCCTGCTCCCCATGCGCCTCGGCGCCCACTGCCCCAAAGTTCCCGCCCACCCCGCCTTGGCCATGGCCTCTCTGGGGCTCTCGCTGCTCAGTGGAGGAGCCCTCGATCCCGCAGGAGCCAGCAACAGGGACCCAGATCTTTGCCTCTCGTGGGCCACGGCCCCAAATGAAAAACAAACACTTTAAAATAAAGGCCATATTAAAAAACAAACCCAACTTTTTTCTGCCCTAAAATAATGTGAGCCAGGGCAATTAGCAATTAGGCTGCATTTCACTGTGAGAAGGCAGCGTCCTCACTGGCCTGATGTGAAGTCTGCACCCTCCGTGGGTTGTTCGGGCACGGAGGTATCAGTTGTAGGGGTAATTATGGTTCGCCGGCAATTACCCCCTGCAGAAAACTGTGAAATTGTTGGTGACAGGGCTTAAATTTAGCCCAGATGCGCGACAAGGGAGACTTCGCACGGCCGCGGGAGCGGCCCGGAAACCGCGTGGAGCCCGGGCCAGGCGGTAATGAGGGCTTGTGGTTTCCAAAGCGTCACCTGAGACAGCAGGGACAAGAGCCCGGCCCGGGGGACGCAGCCATGGGCGCCGGGCTCCTGGACCCCATCCAGCCTGCTGGACCGTCAGCCAAGCAGGGCGGCCTTGGTGACGGGCACATGGGCCAGGCTACCAGCAACGAAGCGGACCTCAAGGCCAGGGACCCCGGAGGGCTCAGGGACACTGTGGTCATGTCTGGGACAAAAGCCCTGTGCTGCCACTTAGCAGGGGCCCAGGAGGGCACACTGACCCCATTTCTTCTTCGGCAGTCCCAGGACTCAGGAAGCTGAGGCAGGAGGATTGCTGCAAGTTTGAGGCCAGCCTGGGGCTCATAGTGAGACCCTGTCTCAAAAAACAAAACAAAACACACACAGAAGGAAACCCAGAAACCAACTTTCGTAGAACTTTTCCAAAGAGTCAAACACTGTCAAGGTCAAATGACATCTAATGTCAGCCCTGGGCTCCATCTGCAGCCAGTGAGCCCAGGCCTCCGCAGACACCAGTGGGAAGGCATCACTACCACCCAGGGCTGGCCTCCACCAGATGGCCTTCAGGGAGCCTCTGACCAAGGGGGCAGCCCCACCCCGTGAACCCTGGACCCAAGGTGGGGAGACTCCTGTCCCCAAGCTTCAAGCTCCGAGAGGCCCTACCCTGGCCCCCTGCCCACCCCTTGCTGAGGACAGCAGGAGCAGTGGAGGTTTCCTCATTCACTCCTGACAGAGCGGGCTGGTGTGTGGGGTGACACACACCCAGGGACTTGCTGGCCTGCAGCTCACAGCTGGCTACCAACTGGAATTCTTGGAGTTGGCTCTGGCAGGACACCGGGGGAAGGTGCTGGAAGTCCAGGCCCAGGCTAACTCCAGGCGCTGGCTCTGTTCCATTCCAAACCTCAGTTTCCCCAGGTGGACAGAGTCAAAAGGGGCAGGGGTGGGGGTGGCCACTCTGCAGCTCACACCTTGAGAGCCAGGGACCCCGCGAGCAGCTCGTGCCAGGCCAGACAGGACTTGGCAGCAGGGCCTGCCAGGTACCTTCTGGCGTAAACTGCACACAGGCTTGCTTTGCCCAGGGTCCCGCCTTCACTTCCTTTCTCAAAGGTTGCGATAGACGAAGAGACAGGGCTGCCCCCTCCGTGACTCCCGGCACAGCTCCTGCCTCTGCACTGTCTTTGGGTCGTTTTTTACGGAGGTGTCAGCCACCCTGGCAGGGCTCCCAAGGGTGGAAGAGGGGGTCCCCTTCCTGAGCTGCAGGCCCGAGGTTGAGGCCCGGGACACTGGGGGTCCCAGAGTCCACATGGCTGGTCCCCGGCTTCTCCCTGTCCTGCCCCGATGTGTGTAGATGGCACCTCAGGAGCTGGCTCCAGAGTGCGGTTTGCGCCACGGGTGGTAGCAGCTGGGTGAGGCACTTGCGGCTGTGGGCGCAGTGCGGGATCCTAGTGAGGTGTCACTGGAGTTCACAGCGGCATGTTCAAGGGATGTGGCCCAGCAAGCCCCCAGCTTGGCCACCATCGCGAGGGGACGTCCGTGACCACATGGGCTGTAGAGGAAGCGTCTTGGTGTCTGGAGCCCAGGGGAGGTGGACGTGGGCTGGGGTCGTGGATCCGGGTCCCTGTGTCTGGGCCTGGGGTCTGGGGACAGGGTGACCTCTGTCTGTTGGTTCTGGGTTCTGTGCCCCTGCTCTGTGGGTCTGGATTCTCATCAACCAGCAGCTTCCTGCTGCCTCTCTGCCCTCTGCCTGCCACCTCCGCGCCTGCTCAGGGAGAAGACCCGGGACTGTGCCCAGCAGCTTAGAGGGCTGGGGACTGCGGGGAGCAGCACACCGCAGGTGCCGGTGCCCCTCCCTCTGCCACGTCCTGCCTCTGACTCTGTCCCGGGGCTGGAGGGACGTGGGCATCTGTGGGGAAGCAGCTCCCGGTACTATGAGGCCAGGTTTTTGTTTTTGGTTTTTTTTTTTTTTTTTTTTTTTTGCGGTACTGGGGATCGAACTCAGGACCTCAGGACCCTGCGCTTGCTAGGCAAGCGC
>PVLD010000266.1:216585-271650 GCA_004027595.1 Dinomys branickii | reverse complement strand
CTTGTGTGGGGTGGGGGCAGATGTGACCTGCGGAGGCGGCCCCAGTCGCGGGAACAATCCCCAGGCAATGGAGAGGCACAGGGGCCTCAGTGACCCAAAGACAGTGGGGGACATGGCTCTGAAGAGGGGATGGATGGAGCCGCAGATGGACAGATGGACATGCAGCCTCAGCAGGGGGAGGGGCTGTCAGGAGCACATGACCTGGGGGCCTGGGGACACCTGCGTCGGCTCACCACACTCTGCAGGGGACAGTGTGTGCCACACAGGGCACTTGGGAGAGAAGGGTGGTGCGTGGCGAGTGTCACTGGTTTCATTCCTGTTTTTCTTTATGACACCTGCTTCTCCCCATCTTCCAAATATCCAAGAAAAGCCCAGTGTCCCAGTCCAGTAAAAAGCTGACATCACAAACCCGGCACATTGTCTGTAATGCACACAAGATGCTTAAGAAAACTTCATGAGCACTGTTAGTAGCCATTGGCCGAGCCAGGGGTGGCACACGTCAGTCATCCCAGCACTCAGAAGGCCAAGGCAGGAGGATACGCAGTTCAGATTCCCCCTGGGCTACATAGTGAGACCTTATCACAAAACAAAACAAAACAAAACAAAAACCACAAAACACAAAACAACTAAAACCAATCAGCTCTGTACTGCACCGAGCACTTGCTTTTTATGGGCACAGTAAGATTGTTTTCACAGAACTGGCCTTTTATGCTGTGAATTTTGACTGAACAAAATCAGTGCCTCTCTTCCCCTCCTAGGGGACCGTGGTGGTCCAGGCAGATAACACAGCTCGGGTCCACTGGCCTTCGTCACCTTCCCTGGGCCGGTCCTGGTTTGCGCTTTGCTGAGTTCTGAGAGTCGCGCTTTACCAGGCAGCGGGTCTCAGGCCTGGGAGTGTGTCCAGGAGGCCAAGAGGCAGAGGGGTGTCGCCCTCCATCCTCAGGCCTTCTCGGGCAGCAGAATGCTTGATTGAAGGTACCAAGCTGGAGGGGCGGGGAGGAGGGGAGGGGACAAGGAGGGAATGTGGCTTGGCTGGACAGGAGGGGCTGGCCCCAGTGAGCTTTGTGAGTGCTGGGCGTCCCAGGGCGGAGGCCGGGCTTGGGAGGGCCAGGCGGCACCTGGGAGGGACTGAAGTCGCTCTGGTGGGCTCTGTCTGCGGCCACAGCGACCGACCAGCTGTTTAAAAGCAGCGGCCACACCCCGCACCCCTCCCGCCCCATGGCTACTGCGATGCCGATGCCGTCCACCAAATCTCAAACTGAAGAAGCTGGCGGCACAGCAGACCCGGCCCTTGGGCCTTCCCACCTTAGAGAGGTCCCTGCCTGAGTCGTCATAGCAATGGGATGCTCCCAGGGCGGCAGCAACTCCAGGAGTCACACAGGCCGCTTGGGTTCCTCAAGACAGAAACTCAGATCTGCTCTGTGACCGTGGCCACCATCCTGCTCCCCATGTCCACTGCCTGCCTGGACACCAAGACCCTTTCCTTGAGCTGGTGGTTCTCAGATCTCCACTCCGTCAAGAGTCCACTGCACCCTCCTCTGGGATCCCAGGGCCTGGGACCTGTGTTCCAAGTCCCCACAGCTCCGCTCTGTGCCAACAGAAAGCCGCTCCTCCAGAACTGCTTTCTCTTTGACTTTGAGAGGGAAAAGCAATTTTTTTTCCTTTCTTAGTGTTGGATTTGAAGGGTAAATGCACCCTAAGATACACCTTCCCCTTTTATTTTAGTATTTTAATTAAATAATAGTATTACAGAAAACTTGAAAAACGTGGAGTTCTAAAGAAAAAATTACATAATCTAGAGACCACCAGAACGCCACAACATTTTGATATATTTTGGATGCAACTAGCAGAAGAGGCCTCACCTGGGAGTTGGTTATTTTTTTTATTTGTGGGTTTTTGTTTGTTTCTTTGTTTGAGGCAGGGTCTTGCTATGTGGCCCAGGCTGACCTCAAACTCTTGGAGATACTCCTGCCTCAGCCTCCCAAGTGCTGTGGTTGCTGGCCTGCTCCAGCACACCCAGGGTATACTCGACCTTTTGTGACCCACTCCCCTCACCTACTGAGGCCTGCCTAGGCCACTGGATACACGAACACTTCATCTCCTGCTGGAATGGTTCTCTGTCATCGTACGCACAGGCCACACCGGTGCCCATCCACCTATTGACAGACAGCGGGTCGTTTCCAGAGTCCGGCCGTTATGCGCTGTGCTGCTGTCCCTGTTGGCACTCACACTTCTGTGCCTGCATCTCGGGCGTCTCCCTGAGGGGCAGAGCCGACAGCTCGGGTGGCGACTGTGTTTAACCTGCTGGTCAGAATCCCTGGAATGAGGCCCAGGGAGGTGAAATCTGTTTAACAGCTCCACGGCAAGTTCCGTGGCCTCCGTGCCTGGAAAAGCACCGCCGAGGGAGGGGCAGCAGCTTTCCCCACAGGGTCAGCTGGGGAGCACTGTGGCTTTGCAGGCCAAGGGGCGAAGGCAAGACGGGGGCCAGGCGCTTGTGGCCCCAGAGAGAACCCCAGGGCCACAGCTTCCTGTTTGTTTGGTTTTGCGCAGTGCTGCTGCTGAGTTGCGTTCCTGGCCCTACACAAAAATTTTGACAAAATGTTAAGCATAATTGGCAGCGCTTTGTGCCCGGGAGAGGTTACTGAGGAGAGGATGGGAGTGCTGGGGACGGCACAGCCTGCCTGGCTGGGATTCGCAGTTTCTTCCCTGTCATCAAACAGCGCAAACGTTTATGAAACACCCCACACTCGCAGGCTATGAAACCCAGGCAGTAAGTCAGGTATGGTGGCACACGCCTGTAACCCTAGCGCTGGGGAGGCTGAGGCAGAAGGATTGTTGCAAGTTGGAGACCCGCCTGGGCTACAGAGTGAGCTTAACGCCAGGCTGAACTGCACAGCGAGACCCTGTCTCAAAAAGACAAAAGAAAAGGAGAGCCAAACGACACAGACCGTGCAGCCAGGCTGCGTCCACACCGGCTCACCCCTCTGCGCCTGGCAGCCCCAGAGCCTGCCCAGCTTGGCTGCTGCTGTGCAGCTGGCCCTACGCTAGCCCGGGCTTCCTTCGAGCAGAGGCCGCCTCCCATTCTGTGCCATCCTCGTGGGGGGTCACCCTGGATGTAGGTCCCTGCCCCTCCCATTGCAGCCCTCTTAGGGCAACCAGGCCCCATGGGCTCGGGCCCAGAAGGAATCACAAGAGGATTCCTTCCTCCCAACAACTGCAGGCCATGCCACAGATGCCCAGGACCCCTGAGCATGTAGACATCACCTCCAGCCCGGGCCTCCGAACCCAGAGCTGGGGAGCGAGTTCTCAGCCACTGCACTCCATGCCTGCGGGAAACGGCTCCTCCTCCACCCAGGTTATGAACTGGTCCCCGAGTTCTGGGAAGCAGTCAAACTGTGGGTCAACAGCCACGGAGACGTCTCCCTTCCGGGAAAATAAGTAGCCCCATGTGCAGGAAAGTCCACTCTAGCAGACGACACCCATAGTGCGTGGTGTCCTCGCGTCCGGAATCGGATCGCAGCTCCGCGCAGAGAGCCACCTATGCTCCTCCCAGATGCAGGGTGCCCCCTCACAAAGGCCACTTCGCCACAGCCCCGACACCTGGAACCCAGTCCTCCTGGCGCTGGCGCTGGGGCAGGGGGCTCTCTCCCACGGTCTCGCTGTCCTCAGCCAAGGACTGAGCAGGGCCCTGGAGCAGCGGCCAACGGTGATTCATTTGGAAGAGGAGGGACAGGGTCCATCCATGGGCACGAGCGGTCAAGGGAGAAGAGCTCACGGCCCAGAAGGGCAGGGTCTGGGGGTCTCAAGCCTTGGGCTTGAGTGGGACTGAGGTCTGGGCTGAGGTTGGACTCCTGCCAGCGGCAGCTGGGCTCGGGCCCAATATTGTGGGGCAGTGACATTTTTGACCTTTTATGGCCCTTTTGAGGAGCTGACTTGGTGTGCAAAGCCAAAGCTATGTGTGGTGTGAGGGTGTGTGGTGTGTGTTTGTGGAACCATTTTATGTTGAATTCTGAGTGTGGCCGGGAGCTGAGAGCTGCGGCACAGGTCCTGTCTCCGAGAGTCTCGGGCTCAGACCTGCTTTGCTCTAGTGCAGGTGCCTAGCTCATCCACAGAGCCTGTCTCACAGAGCAGCCTGGCTGTGCCCCCCACTCCTGGGCTGCTGCTCTTCCCACCCTACCTGAGGAACGGGCTTCTCCCGTGAGTTTCCTGAGAATGTCGGCCACTGCTGTCTGATGGAACGGCACTGGCTGACGAGGCATGGAGGGGCCGGCAGTGTTTGGTCTTCACTTGGTCGCTGGCCTTCCTGCCCCTGGTACAGAACACCCGCCCTACCACTTCGAGGAGCAGAGGGTTATTTCAGCTGGGGTTTTAGGCTGTGACCGGCGACCCCAGGGCCCGGCAGCATGGCAGAGGGGACTGCGGAGGAGGAGGTGCTCCACCCGTGGTGGCCAGGAGCAGAGAGGAGGCGGAGACGGAGAGGGAAAGACCCCCCAGCGCCCCTGTTCCCACCAGGCCCCACCTCCAACAGCACAGTCAGCTACCAACTCAGCAGTGGGTGAATCTGCAACGAGAATAGAGCCCTGTGATCCAGTCACAAGAACGGGACAGGAGCACTTTAAGACTAAACTATAAATTCCACCCCTGGCCCATCCGAGGGCCTTTGAATGCCTGAATTCAGAGAAACAGCTCCCTCCTGGCCCCTGAGTGAGCACTGCGGCCTGGGGCTCCCTTCTCAAATGGGAGCTGGGCTTGCTGATTTCTGAGCTGCTCCTGAGCCTTCTTTCCGATCACCCTGATGCAGAGTACTTCGCTGCTGTTTAATGCCAATCTTTGCCCCGACTTTACAGGTGCTTCCTTTCTGTTAAAACCATACACTTTTCCGAGGGGCTTGTTGCTTCTGATTCTCACTGTGAATCTGACTATAAACTGCTGGAGGTACCCATACCACCACCTGAACACTGGGATACTTTGAAATTTCCTCTGCCAGATTAATTAGTCCACTTAATTTCAGGCTTTCACAGAGTCTCAGGACATGGAACATGGACAAAATGAAGACACGTTTTTCTTCTAGTGTGTAACACACGGCCTCGAGTTCAACAGCCAATGGAGTCCTTGCTCCCAACTGAGACCATGTGAGCCTGGCCTTACTGTCTGCATTTTTATCAGCATTCTGGTCTTCTGGGCTCTGTTGAGACTCTCCCACCAAGCTTAGCTTACGGCATTTTAGGGTTTCTCTAACCAGCATCTAAAACTTCCCAAACTCCTCCAGTCAACACTTTCCAGAGGCTTCTGAACCACATGAGCAAGTAGTCACAGCAATGACCCCACTCCCAGTACCAATTTCTGTCTTTCCTATTGCTGGGATCATACACCCATCACCCACCTTAAAGGAGAGCTTTACTCGGACTCACAGTTTCAGCTCATGGCTGGCATCTCCAAGGCAGGAATGAGACGGCAGAACGTCGTGGTAGAAGATGTGCTCAACCTGCGGCAGCTGGGAAGGGAGGAGCCAGGGAGGGGTTGCCGTGCCCCCAGACTGCATGGCCAGCGACCACTGCCACCTTCTAAAGGCACGGGCAGCTGCTCCACCCATGGGGGAGGAGAACCCACTGACTCCGAGAGTCAAGCGATCACCACACATGGGAGAATTTGGGAGGAATTTTAGGTCTGAATCACAACAGATGAAACCCAGGGTTTCCCAGCTTTGGAGAAGGCACCAAGGATGTCGTCTCCTCTGAGAGAGGAGGGGTGGTGTGCATGAGCAGCAAAGGAGAAGAGGAACTTGGAGGGGAAGGTGGAGGCAGGAAGAGGTTGGGCGAGGGTATGATTGATGGAGAGGGCCAAAGTCGGGCCCCCTGAGCAGGGCTGGTCAGGGAGCAGGAACCAGCCTCCGAACTCAGCACGGGTCTGAGCAGTTTGGGAAGCCACAGGCCACTGCCCACTAGAGGGCTGTGGGAGGCTGCGCCAGTGTGGAAGATGCCGGGGTGGTCTCAGAGCATGCCACTCTGTGGATGCAGAGTGCACTTGCACACACAGGGAAGTGCACACGCGTGCAGGTGTACACACACGCACGGGAAAGGAGAGTGAGGGGTGGCACCGGGGCAGCCAGGGCCACGTGCATGGAGACCGAGGTTGCTGGGGTTACATGCTCTGTGCTTTTATTTTATTTTTATTTTTTGTCCTGTTTTTGAGACAGAGTCTTGCTATGCAGTTCAGGTTGGCCTGGGCCGGGGGTATAGCTCAGCGCCACAAGCGTTTGCCTAGCAGGCACAAGGCCTGAGTTCGATTTCCGGTACAAAAAAAAAAGCCTCAGGCTGGCCTTGAGCTCACTGTGTAGCCCAGGCTGGTCTTGAACTCACAGTGATCCTCCTATCTCAGCCTCCCAAGTGCTGGGATTATAGGTATGCACTGCCATACCTGGCTGCTCTGTGTTTTTAAATCAAACAATTGCACCAGCGATTAAATAAAGGCCAGCTGCTGACTGCTGGCCAACACAGTCACCGCTCCTGCCCCATCTAGAGCCCTGCAGGGAGGAGCCCAGGCTGGTGGGATCCCGCCGCCTGGCTGAGAGCACACTGGCACTGCATCCCCTGCCCTCCCGGGCCACCCGCCCCTTAGGGACAGCTCGAGGTGGCTGCTGCCACCCACACCTACCTGCCCGCCGCCAGCCGAGCTGCCTCCAGGTGCTGGCTCCTCTGTGGGCTGGGAGCTCCTGGGGGTGCTGTGGCCATCCTCGCCAGGGCTCTGCAGCTCCCCAGGGTCTCTCCACAGGACGGGCCAGAGGGACCCCACCCCCAACTCTGCAGCTGAGCCACCACACTGCCCTGTCCTTCAGTCCTCCAGAGCCCATGGGAACAGTGAGGAACCCCGTGGGGGGCTGCTC
The DNA here is from genome assembly GCA_004027595.1 of Dinomys branickii. Classification (NCBI taxonomy): domain Eukaryota; kingdom Metazoa; phylum Chordata; class Mammalia; order Rodentia; family Dinomyidae; genus Dinomys; species Dinomys branickii. Next base: position 264,767 of record PVLD010000266.1, on the reverse strand, counting down.
CAGGGCACCATCAACAGCAGAATGTGACCTGTGAGGGACGATGTATTATTTGATGGCACATTGTTAATTAACCACATAAAAGTTGTTTATTTTCTGCTAAATAAGGCAGAATCGTCCTACACAAGAGCCAAACTGTGTTTAAAAAAATTCAACTCACTGGAAAACAACAGCTGTGCCTGGCTCTGCCCCCAAATCCCTCTGGCACACACCGAAAGCACAGCCTGGGAGGCTGAGGCAGGAGGAGTGCAGGTTCAAGCCCAGCCTGGACAACCCCGTCTCAAAGCAAAAAGCGCTGGGGTTGTAGCTCAGGGGGAAGCCCCAGGCTCCGTCCCTAGTACTGGGGAGAAAAGCGGACGAGCTCATGACAGTCTTCCAGGCAGGTGGGGTGGGCAGGGTCTGCTACCTCTCCAAGGACTTGGAAGGAGGCACAGTGACCCCACCTCCAAACACCTCAGTGGGGTGTGGACGCCGTGCCCCTCACCCGCTCTTCCCAAGCACTTGTACTGAGAGGCTCTGTGGACGTAGATCTGGGCACAAGCCTGCTGCAAGCTCACAAGGGAGCAGTGGAGGTGAGGACACTTGGGGACAGGCCCTGCTTCCACTGGGGTGGCCAGTGAGGGGACACAGGCAGAGCATGCAGAAGAGTGACCCAGGCAGAGGGACGGGGGGGCGACACTGGTCGGGGTCAGCAGAGAAGGGGGCTGCTGACTGTCCACGAGGTGGCATCACTGGGGGATGGCCCTTGTCACCCAGCCATCTCTAGGAGGCTGAGGCAGGAGGATCACCTTAAGTTCAAGGCCAGCCTGGGGCTACATAAAGAGATCTTATCTCAAAAAATAAAAACAAATAAATAAAAACAAAGTGCAGTCCCAACGCCAGCTGGGCACCTGTCCCCGTCAGTGTCCTTCCAGAAAGAGGCATCCAGGCTGCCGTGGCACAGGTAACCTGGGCAGCATCCCCGGGTCCTGGTCCTACAACCACCCAAAAGCATTTTTAGCCAATGTTCCCTTTTAGATTGAACTTGTCTTGGCCAAATTGACCAGGAAAAAACAAGACCCTACAAATAGCAATCACGGTGAGTGGGGAGGGTCATTTTCTTAAATTGAGGTTGATTTCTAAAAAAAAGAAAAAGGAGGAAAAAAAGCTGTCATTGAGCCAACACCTCGCCCTCCCAAGCACGGAGGCCACAGCCCCCTGCGACCCCAGCTGGGACAGAAGAGGGCGGATGTAAATAGCCCGCCCGGAGCCACGCTGTCCCGGCGGCACCGCTCCCTGGGGACCTCTGGACTGCGGGATCTGGTCGCCGAATGAAAAGTGATATCATTTATTTCTTTAGTCGGAGCAGAGCTGTTTTCCTCAGACATGGAAATAACCAAACCCACAACACCAAATTGTTGGCCAAGTGATAGAGATGTCTGTCACTCGGGTGTTTGACAATGTCCCATGTAAACAGCGGCCTTCGGGTCGGGTCAGGGAGGGGCCCTGCAGGGCAGTGAGGACTGAGCTCAGAGGGACCCGAATGGGGGAAGCTGGGAAGACCCGGTCCAAGCGAGCGCCTCCCCACAGCCGGGCACCGCTGCTGGGCAGAAGCGCTGGTCCCGCCCCCGCCAGCCCGTGCCAGAGCAGAAGCCGCAGCAGGGGTTTCAGATAGCAGAGCCCGCTGCAGAGCGGAGCGGGAGCGAGAGCCAGGTTCAGCCGCACTGCCGTCCCACACCCCAGTCCGCAGCGCCCCGCGCTCTGCCTGCCTGCATGCGGGTGGGTAGACACTACTGGGAAGATTCTCAGGTTAAACAGCACCCGGAGAGCCAAGTGCTAAAGGGGGTGGGCTGCAACGGACTCGGAGGGCTTGCCTGTCATCCCAGCGCTGCAGAAGCTGAGGCAGGAGGATCGCTGCCAGTTCTAGGCCAGCCTGAGCTACACAGCAAGATACTGTCTCAAAAAATCAAAAAGGGGTGAGGGGCATGTGGACCACAGAGCGAGCAGGGCAGCAGGTGACAGCCAGAGGACTTGGGGCTGGTCATTAGGCAATAGGGAGCCCTGGGTGTGAGAGGAAGGCAGTCAGAGTTTGATGGGGTCCTGCAGCCAGCGCTGGCATCTGTGGGCTGGGCTAACGTGGCACAGGGCGACACCTGGACAGGCCACATAAGCCCCTCAGACACAGAGCATCGCTCCTGAGCCGCACCCCTCAGGGCCTCTGGAAGCCTTCCCGACAGTTCTGCTTTGGTCAAGGTGCAGCAGGAGTCCAGGTGTGGGTCTGGAGGACCGCACTGCTGCTCCTTGCCTGGGGACCTCGTCCTTGGCTGCAGTGGGAGACAGATGCGTAAGCCCTGGGTGGGGGTGCACACTGCAATCCCAGCACTTTGGAGGCTGAGGTGGGAGGATTGCTGCAAGCTTGAAGCCAGCCTGGGTACCTCGCCCTGTGTGTTTGCCTGGGACGTGGTCACAGAAAGGTTTATTGGGCTCCAGCTCCGGAGACCCAGGGCTGGGGCTGAATCAGGTGGCAGCCCCCTTAGGGGCTGGAATCCCAAGGTGGGGACCGTGACAGTGTTCAGACCCAGCCTCTCCCCAAGGCCCTGCCTGGTCCTGCCTCAGGCTGCTGGGCACAGCCCCTGGCACTGCCCAGCCAGGCAGGGGTGGCCTAGGCCCTCCCCCTCCACTTCAGCTGCCAGCTGCAGCTCTGACCAAAAGTCCTGGTGGGCAGAGCCCAAGTCCAGCCCTGATGACCACGAGGAAATCAGAGTCTGCGGCGAGGGCATGGTCTCCATGTGACAGACAGGAGGACATGGTAGCGGGGACCTTCCCCCCTGCACCCAGCTACCTGCCTGTCCCTAGCTTCCGTCCCTACTGAGCTTCTCTGTGCCTCTGGGCTGGGGTCTGTCCCACGTGACTGACAGCACTGAACACCGCCCATGCCACCCACTCCGCTTACTGGTCCCCAGCTCCCCATCCCTCCCCCCACCCCATTTGTCTCTGTCCCTCTGCAGAGCCTGTCCAAGTTCTCACCTCCGCCCTAGGCTCCTGGGGTTCTGCCCTGCACCACGATCAGGTTACCCCTGCTCTGCATCACGCACAGCCCCACCGGCCACCTGTCAGCCCCACATGGATGCAGCCGCGATGGGTGCCGGGCACCTGCTGCACATTGGCCCAGGCATCCTGGGGGAAAGAGCGCCCCTTCCTGGGTCTCATGGTCCAGTGGGGCCAGGAAGAATGCGGGGATTCCACGATGCAGACACAGGACCTTCACTGGGGCCCCCTGGCACTTTGGGGAGGGACCTGGACCACAAGATGGGGACACTGGGACTGTGTGGGGGGTGAGTATGGCACAGACCCCAGCCCCGTTGGCCTTAGGAAGTGGCGCCCCCATCACAGGGAACATGGTTGTCACCCGTGTGGGGCTGCCCTACACCCTGGGTGTTGGTGGGGACCGCCCTGGCCCCCGGCTCAGGGATGTGTCCATCTCCTGCCCCTCTGGCCACAGGAGGAACGTCACTACCTGTAGCAGCTGCTGGCCACCACCGGGGCGCAGACAGGTGGCTGTGGACAGGGCACCGGCTCCATACCAGGCTCCAAGAGTGGCTGCTGCATTGGGCTGGGACAGCTCGTCCCCTCCCACTGCCCACGCGCAGCCTGCTGCCGTGACATCAGGGACGCTGGGTCCTGCGGCCTCTGTGAGGGTCTCCGGCTTTACCTCCTGAGCCCAGGGACAGGAATTTTGCCTCAGTGTAGCAGCGCCCTGTGGGGGACACTGTGGGCACACGGACTGTGGCTCCGCACAGCACATGCTGCCCCCCACCTCACCTGCTGCCTATTTTTTCTGACGGCGCTGGGCGCCTGGGTCCTGTGCAGGTGGACACAGTCCCACAAATGACCACCAACTGGGCCTGCAGTTCAACCTCCGACGTCTCTGTGCCTGTGCTGAGGGACTGTAGCCCTGGGCCAGCCGTGCATGTGCAGCCTCTGTGCCCATAGCCTGGCACTGTCCCCCACTGCTCTGCCATCCACTGCTGCCCCTGGCCCCCCGCGCCTGTGCAGGATGCTTCCCTGTCCCTGTCGGCTCTGAGCAGGGTGTGTGTGCACAAGGCCAGAGCTGAGCCTGGGCCAGGTGTGGGAAAACGCAGGGCCCGTGGGGCCAGGCTACCCCCTCCTTCCCAACACTTGCCTCCCCGGCCCATGTGCCCCCAGCTGTGCCACAGTGCCCCCTGTGGTGGGCCCAGATGTGTGGATCCCTCACAGGGCCTTGGACTTGGGGTGACAGGGCCACAGCCACAGTGACATCCACAGACTTGCTGGCACTCACAAGAATTGAGGGAGCCTGGGGAGCCACCCTGAGAAGCCACCTGGAGGGACAGCAGCTCAGTCCTGGGCAGGCCTGGGCTGAAGGCGCAGCAGGGACTGTGTTCCTGCCTACAGCTAGTGGGTGTTTCGGGGCCCGGCCAGCACACAGCTCAGCAAGGCACCAGGACCCAGCGTGGACAGAGATGTGGCCCCACGCTCTTTGGAGAACACCGCTTGACCCAAGTGGTGTGTGCTGGGCCAGACAAGATGGGGTGCCCAGGAAGGTACCTCAGTGGGGGGCTGGGACAGGGCCCAAAGCTGTGGCCTGGGCTGAAGGGGCCAGGACATCCAAGGAGCGGCTCTGCGGAGCTCAGCCACACCTGGGAGGCACAGGGAAGAGGTGGGCAAGGGGAGGGATTCTTGGGGCGGGAAGCGGCGGCAGGCTGGAGCTGCAGGTGGACCTGGGCAGGGAAGAGGCCCGGTGGGGGGCAGAGTGGACGCAGCTGCTGACCATGGATCTGGCTAGGGCTGGCAGACTCTGAGGGGGTGAGGCCCAGTGTGCAAGGAAGGACATAATGGCCTCCAAAGGACAGTCACGGGCCCTTCATGGGCTGGACCTCAGCGTGAAGAGACAGAGACGAGCCATGAGGCTGAGGACAGGCGGCCACGCCACTGGGCGGCAGTGCACAGTCTTTATTAACAGCCCCAGCACAAGAGCACCAGGGTATCACGGAGCAGGACAGGGGCTATCATGCTCTGTAGGAAAACCCTGTGCATAAATAACTTACACAGGAAAATAAATACACAATGTACTCTTTAAAACCACCACCTCGCCTTGGGGACAAGCCCGCGGGGACAGGGCTGAGAGGCGGGGCCTGCGTTCCGGAGGCCTTGCTCCCTGCTGGAGCGCTCTCCCTCGGAGCGGAGAACAGTGCACAGAAGGCTGTGGAGAGGCGCTGGGGATACAGCACAGTGGGATAAGCCCCGCTCGGCAAGGGCGAGGTTCTGAGCTCCATCCCCAGCACCGCAAAAACAAAACAAAAACAAAAAAGAAGGCTGCGGAGGGCAGCAGCTGGAACGGCCGCTGTTGTCACAGGCTCCTCACCTGTGGACAGGGCTCCTGGTTTCCACCCAGGCAGGAGGGGAGGCACAGGCGTGGGACGCAGGAACTGGGCAGGAGGAGGGGCAGCTGGCCTCTGCAGGTGACCACAGTGCAGGAGGGTGTGCTGCTCTGCACGATGAGGGGTGAGCAACGGTCCCCTGCCACCTCTGGGACCCGCCCCCTCTCCCCACCCACGCCGCCCTTTCTTGGGGATGGGTGGCCAGGCTGGGTCCCACATCCCTGCCTTCCCCGTCCTGGGCCAGCGGCCTCCTCTTCCATCACGTGACTGGGCAGCAGCAGCGCCCCTGGGCTCCTGCAGTGGTCGGCAGTGATCCGATCTCCCTGTCCACCCAACGCACACGAGGTCCCGCAGGGGCGTGGGGCGAGGGAGTCCTGGAGATGCAGCCCTCCTTCCCCATTGTTCAGACAAGACGGTGAGGCCCCACAGCAAGCTAAGGCAGCGTGTGGCGGGCACACAGCCCAGGCTCGCAGTGGTGCAGAGGGCGCCAGGATCTCAGGAGCTCCTCAGCCGGCAGGTCGTGTGCGCTGTCCATTTCTGCCCCTCGGAGGCGGGGCCGGTGTCCCTGCGTCTGCAAGGGTCCCCGCCTTTCCCGCGGGAGTCTGCAGGCGGGCGGGCTTTCCGTGCACCCAGGTTCCGCAGCTCAGCCCCGCCCTGGGCATGGTGCATTCAGAGTGATGGGGGCCCCTCCGCCGTGTGGGTCCGCGCCACGGGGTCAGTACGCGTTGTCCAGCTCGGCGCGTGGCCTGGGCTTGCGTCCCCTCTGCGGCCCGGGCGCGAAATCCTTCCGCTCAGACTGGTTGTGCGCGCGGCCCAGGCGCTTGCATTTGCACGAGGCCACCAGGCGCACCTTGCGGGCCCGCGGTGCGCCCCCGGGACACAGCAGCTGCACGCGCTGGGCGCGGTGGCGGTCAGGCACACAGCGCGGGGCGGGCGCGCCCAGGCGCCACCACTTGCCGCGGCCGATGGCGTTGGGGAGCAGGCGCGCCGGCCCGCACTGACCCGAGCACAGCAGCTCGGTGACCGGCTTGGCGCTGCGGCAAGGCCCTTCCGTCACGTAGCGCGTGGAGCGCAGCTCTCGGCAGCTGAACTCAGAGATGTCTGCGGGGACAGAGAGCGCGTGAGCGGGGCCACACCACCGGCCATAACCGCACTCGCGCCCACCGCGAACTCCGCCGCCGCACCCGCCTCCTGGGCTGAGCCGGCCCCGGGCCCACTGCCCTCTCTCCCGGGAGCCTGTGCCGCTGGGCGGGGTCCACACACCCGCCCCCTTGGGCAGGCGACCGACCAGGCGGCCCCCGGTGCGCGGAGTTTTCCACTTGACCTCCGGGTGGCGCCCTGCGGCGCCGAGGCGCAGACTGTCCGCCCCTCGGGCCCCTTCCGCTGTCGCTCACACCGGTACTCCGGCGGGCGGGCGCAGGAGGAAACCCACCACGCCTTCCGCCTTCCAAGGCTCTGGTTTCCCCAGATTCTTCTCCAGCCCCTGGGGCAGGGAGGTTACCGAAGGCGGTAACTGGGGACATCTGGTATGAGGTGGGCAGAGCCTGCTCTGGACGGAAGTCCCCAGGAGCCTCGGGCCGCCCATACATCGTATGGAGGCGGGAGGTGCAGGGAGGGGCAAGAACCCGCTGGAAGACAGAACCAGAGTCCGGACTCCTCCCCTGGCCCCCGCGGTGGTGCTGAGTGCGGGTTGCAGCCTTTCACAGTGGCCACTTCCCTACCAGATGGAGACCGAGCTCTGACTCTGAACCCCAAGCCTGCTTAAGCACCCTCTGTGTTCTTGGCTCCCCGCGGGGGCCCTCGTGCACTGGGTCACTCTCCTGACGGGGGCTTATCTGCTCCCATGGAAGCTCTACCAGCCCAGGGGTGTCCTGGGGACAGTTTGAGCAGGACCACAAAGAGTGAGACAGTCCCATAGCAGAAACGGGGAATGGGAGGGAGGCCAGGCTACCCAGGCCCTGGGGAACAGGCACCGAGGGACAGAGTGCTTTGCCACACTCCTGAGGTGGCTTCTGGTGGCCCATGTGCCCTGGAAAGGAGGCCTGGAACTTTCAAGAGCAGCCCCCACTGGGCTCGGCCTGCACCCCGAAACCCAGCTTCCAGCCTAGGGCTGCCAGGTCCGACCTGCACCAACTCTGCTGAGCAGGGGGCTCCACAGGGCTCAGATCCAGCCACTCTGCTCATCTTCAGTGACATGTGGGGAACGAACAGCAGGGGCTGCTCCCCTGGCCTTATCCCCTGTGCCCACACAGGTGCCGCACCCTCCTGTGTTCCCTCCCTGGCCACCAAGCCCGTGCCCTGTGCCCTCACCCTGCCAGCAGGAAGCTGTGTGCACCCTGGAGCACGAGGCCTGCAGAGAGGAGACTGAGCCCCCAGGACAGTGCTGTGGACTCCACACTGCTTACCTGTGGCCTCAAAGGGGTGGTGGGGAGGCCGCCCCCCATTCTCCGCCCGATTCATGGTCTTGTTGCTCTCCGGCTCCGGAGGGGGCTCCAGGTGGCCACCAACCCCGGGCATGAACTCAGTGGCATCGTTCTTGAAGGCCAGCCAGCTCTGGCCCTCAGCCACACGGAAGGCAGCGGGCAGCAGCGGGCAGAGGAGGCACAGGGCCAGCGAGAGCTGCATGGTGCCGGGGAGGAGCGTGCCACCTGCCAGCAGCTCCAGCTCCCAGCCCCAGGCTGGCCCAGTGGCCTTTTTAAAGTCCCCTCTGTCTAGGGTCAGCCAATGTGGAGGGACGAGTGTGCTGGGGACACACCCTCTGCACAGACTTCACAGTGCACTGCAGGTGCCCGAGGGCGTGTGGCCAGCCTGGCTCCTCCCCTCCCAGGGCTGTGGTTGCAGACAGCAAGGACATGAGCTTGGCCGGTGCTCTGAGAACAGACGGGACAGCTTTGCAGAGGGACGCACAGCTCCGAGTGAGTTGCCTGGGGACGAGAGGGCTGGTGCTCCCTCCCCAGAGCATGCAGACTCAGCCACGGGGATGATTTGTTTTTCTGTGCTGGGGATCAAGCCCAGGCCCTCACACACACATGCACAGTGTGCTCTGCCCATGAGCTGCAGCCCCGCCTGACACCTCACTCAGTAGCCAGGCTTGTGGCACATGCCTGTGGCCCCAGCACTCAGGAGGCTGAGGCAGGAGGACCACTGAGAGTGGGCTACACCTTGAGTTCAATAGCCAGACTGTCTTAAAAACAAGAGGGAGAGAGAAGCCTGGTTGGCCTCTGTCCCTGAGGGTCAGCACAATCATCTCTGTGTCCTCTGTAAGACCACAGCAGGGTGGCCACTTGGGGGGGCCTCTTGGGACTGCTCCCCGGGGACTGTGATGAGTGCTGCAGGTGGGCACAAGTCCCCAGACAGACTGGATGCCCAACACAGAACCCCTCCCCCACACCCTCGGGTCAGCCCTTCTGTGCTGACGGCGTTCTCTGCCACTTTTCAAACACAATGTCGAGTCCCATTGTGACATGGTCCACGATGCTCAGGTCTGTTCAGCCACAGAGGCCACACCACTCAAGACAGGGCACAGGGCAGGCGTGGAGGGTGCGGTGGAAGCCTTGCTAGGACGCCTGGCCCAGGGTCCCCAGGGTGCACGGGGCGCCACCTGTAGAGCCCCAGAAGGCCCTGCCACCTGTACAGACTTGCTTGCCCGGGTCCGCCTGCAGCACCAGCCATCCTGCCCCCATCCATCACCCGCCCAGGAACGCGGCCACTCTGACAGCTTTACAGGCCAGACGGCCCTGCAGGAAGGGCTCTCCCTGATAGTCGCTTCCTGATTCAGCTTCCTTCAGGGCAGAGCAAACAGCTGTGGCCAGTGTTGGGGTGAGGTGTCCCCAGCAGAGCGACCCACACCCCCTCTGTGGTGACCCCAGCCTGGTTCTGACAGGAACAGCAGTTAACCCTGTGGTAGCCAGCCCAGGGCGGTCCTAGCACCGCAGACCATTCTCAGGGCATGTCTGCCACCTGCAAGGCGTGAGGCAGAGTCTGAGTGGGGTGGCTCAGGCTCAGGACTATTTCATTTTGTTATTTTAGTCAGAGCTGAGACTGTGTGATCAAAGGAAAAAGAACCCAGTGGATGTGAACCAGCAAGTGACCCTGTGCTGTGATCTGCTGGGGGCGGCAGGCTTAAACTGATTTTCAGTCTTGAGGTCATTGCGAAGCACTTGGACTCCTCAGGGACAATACAGGGATTTTAGCGTCCACTACCGGGTTTCCCACCCGATATCTTGCAAACCCACAGCACAGCATCACCACTGGGACTCTGACGCGGTCGCAGTCTTCTGCCTCCCCGATGCCCATCGTGTGTGCCTGTGGTTCTGCACAATCTCACCGCCTGCCTCGGCATCTGTCACCCACCAGTCAGGAGGAAGCACAGCTTGGAGACTGTGGCAGCGCCCCCACAACCCTTTAAAGGACACCCCATCCACATCCCACCCTAACCCAACCTGCACTAAGCTCTCCTCTCACTTAAAAAATGCCATCGAAGGCCAGACATGGTGGCACATGCCTATAATCCCAGCACTCGGGAGGCTGAGACAGGAGGATCATTGCAAGTTTGAGACCAGCCTGGGCTACAAAGTGAGCTCAAGGCCAGCCTGACCTGCATAGCAAGACTCTGTCTCACAAAGACAAAAAAAAAAAAAAAAAAAAACCTTGCAGAAATGCCAGGGAGTGGAGTTTGCTACAACGACAGTCCTGGGGAGTGGCCCACGCTGTGCCTGGGGCTGGAGGCTCCTCCGACTGTCGAGCTGTAGACCAGAGTAGCTTGTTTTAACCTCAGTCCTTCCCAGCAGTGGGCACTGTGCCCACAGGAGTGAGCAGGCATCAGGTCCCAGAGGCAGAGGCATCAGTGGCTGCGCAGGTCCTGGCCAGCTGTTCCTGTCCCTGACTGTTGTCCCTCCATGTCCCCTGCCCCTGGTGAGCTTGTCTGAAACCCCCTCAAGGTGGTCCAAAGGCTGTGGGCTCCAGGGGCTACTTGGTGACACCAGATCCAAGGCTTTCAGCCAGGTTCTCCTGAACGCCAGGTTCCCATGGAGATATCTCACAGTTTTAGAAGTGTGTATATAATTATTTACAAATATAATAAAATATATATTAATCAAATGTGTTATGCCTCTTTTCATCATACTGGGAATTGAATTGGGGCCTTCACACTGAGCTACATCTCCAGCCCTTTTTAAATTTTGAGACAGGATCTCACTAAGTTGCCCAAACTGGACTTGAACATGCAATCCTCCTGCCTCAGCCTCCCAGAATACTATACACCTACTTTTAGTGTGCTGGACGCCACTTGTTCACTCAGTGTTGCCTGGGCTGGAGGTGTAGCTCAGTGGTAAAGCACTTGCCTGGCAGTGCAAAACAAGTAACTGTATATAGCTAGGTTAAGAAGTTCCACAAACTGAACGCTGCCTCCAGGCTCCCTTACTCCAGAGCAGACTTTGCCCGTGATCCCTCTGCATGGTGAAATTCCCTGTGGCTGTGTCTCGCTATCCCCCAAAGCCTTGTGCAGTCATAGCTGGGGGCTTCTGGAGCTGGCTGGGCCTAGGGTGTGTGATGCTGAGGTCAAGGGTTTGTGATCACTAAATGAGTCTGCTGGTGGGTCTGGCTAGCTCTGGGCCTGGGTAAGGGTAAGCTGCGCTGGCTCAGGAGGAACCGCCCAGGGCACAGGTAGCTGAAAGGGAGGAGAGAGAGGGGCAGCTGCTCTGCTTCCTCCACTGCTGCCTCCTGCTTTCTGCCCACCACCATGAATGTTTCTCCTTTCTGATGCCTTCCTCCCTGCCCGCCTGCCTCGGAGCTGGCTGACCACAGACGAAAACCTCCACAAACTGAGCTAAGCAGAACCTGGAATATAGCTCAGCAGCACAAGCGCCTGCCTGGCAAGCACAAGGTCCTGAGTTCAATTTCTGATGGAAAAAAAAACCTGAGCTAAATAAACCTCTCCTCTGTTAACTTTGTTTTTTGGGTACTGGGAATTGAACTCAGGACCTCGCACTTGCCAGGCAGGCACTCGGCATGTCAGGTTTTTTTCTCAGCAATGAGAGAAAAGTAATGACGACAAACTTCTTATAAATGGCCACTACTGCAGAAGGCCACACCTTGGAGCATGAAGCTTTACATTAGGCTGGGCCACGTCCACACCATTCAGTGGCACAGCGGCCTGGGCCGCTCCTCCTCGGCTTTCAGCAAGCATGGTGAGCACGGCTGCTGGCCACACACAGGGCAGAGAGAAGCTCAGGTGGCCTTCCCACATCTCATCTGAAAAACTGCCCATATCCATGCCACTGCTGAAACCTCTAAAGTCAGAGGAACAGAACCCCAGGGCTGCTGGGAGGCTGTTAGAATGAATGCATGAGAACTACAAGTGACACAAACTAAAATATGTTGCCAAGCACAGCACAACACGGCTGCTCTTCACAGGGACACTAACAGGTCCACACGCATATTACACACGTGTGACACGTGTGCATGCTCGCGCATCTGTGAGGTCTGCCCAGGACATGATGCTTAGTGTGGCTTTGGGTGGAGAGGGCCAAACGCTGGGGTAGGGGCAGATGTAACCACCACTGTCACTTTTTGTGCTGTCGGAATTTATGACTACTGTATGTAGTTTTACTTTTTAAGTGTTTTAAAATCATAATGAAGAGATGTCCACAGGTTTCACACAACAGCTCTCTGCTTTAAGATTTGTGCAGAGCATGGAGGCCCACGCTGCCAAGGAAGGCTAAGCCAAGGCCCCCGTAGGAGCCAGGCGCCGGGGCCTCTGCACTGAGTGGGACGGCCAGACACGCGGCTGCACGCGCCACAGCCTCTCTATAGGAGCAGTCTGGAGTACAACAGAGGGCGGCAGGAAGGACGGACAACAGAACGCAGGAAGATGGGTTTTTGCAAGTGGGAGGGGGAAGCAGGGACCAAGGGATGGGGGGGAAGAAAAATGATTGAGATGCATCACGCACTGGCACCACCCCCGCAGGAAGAGGGCCCACCACAGCCACAGCCTGGGCTGAGAAACAGGGACAAACTGGAATCTTAGACAGCAAACAGATCTTGTGTAGCAACAAAGCCGTGCGGTTGGAGGGCTGGCAGTGGCAAGCCACCCTCAGTCCCTCAGGACAGCTGGAGGCGGCACCGAGGGGCTCACCCTCCGCCCAAGGACTTTGTGTCAGAGAAAAGGCACAGGACGCCTCCGAGGGTTCTGACCTGTGAGCACCAGGGACCTTGTGCTAACAGCGGGCTGAAAGCACCAGGAGCACAGAGTGGTCTGGGACCGAGGACCACCCAAACCCTGAGAGCCTCCTGCTCGAACCTCAGTCCCAATGCCCCATCTCCTCAGGAGCGCAAACTTGTCCTGTTTGCAGAGCAGCCGCTCTCCCAGCTACATCCCTGACAGGGGGACACCCACTGCAAAAACAGACCCGTCATGGAACCAAAAACACACTCATTCTTAGGTGGTGATTATGTTTAAACATTAGAAAAAGCAACAGCCAGGTGTGGTGGTGCACACCTGTAATCCCAGCACTTGGGAGGCCGAGGCAGGAGGATCACCTTGAGTTCAAGGCCAGCTTGAGTGTTATGATTTGTGTCCAGATGTCCCCCTAAAGCCTCATGTGGTTCTGGGGGGCTGGCTTTTTGGAGGCAGCTGAATCTAGTTTGTGATTGGTTCACTGTCCAGTGCTGGGACCAAGGCTGTGAGTGTTGTGCCCACGCAAGCTGGGAAGCCTGTGCACAGTGTGCAGGGGAAAAGGCTCCCTTTCTGCTTTTGCTGTTTCCCGCCACCACGAGCTGCTGCGCTCGGCCATGGAGCCAGTTGGTCAGGGCACCAACCTCCACAAACTGTGAGCTACACACACCTTTCCTTCCGCAGTTTTGGCTGCCGGTTATTTTGTCCCAGGAACCAGATATGGGGCTACACGGTGAGTTCAAGACCAGCTGAACTATGTAGAAAGACCCTGCCTCAAAAAATCAAAGGGAAGCATATGTTTCTTTTTTTTTTTTTTTTTTTTTTTTGCGGTACTGGGGATTGAACTCAGGACCCTGCGCTTGCTAGGCAAGCGCTTATTCCACTGAACTATATCCCCAGCCCAAAGGGAAGCATATGAAAGGCAAGCCTGGAGGCCCAGCTGCAGCATAAAAGGAAACGGGTAAAAAATACGCAGGGCCTGTGTCCTCGTCGGGAAGACATTTATTGTGGTTGCACTTTTAGTGTTTTAACACGGACTGGTGATACAGCATTTAGCTTGATTTTTGTTTTGGTTGCAGTGGGGACGGGCCTCGCGTGTGCCAGGCTCTCCGCAGAGCCCCACCCAGGCCCACTTCGAGCAGCTTGCCTCCTCCCTCCTCCATCCCGACATCACTCACAGCACAGCACCCTCAAGTTGCAGGAGGGAAGCAGGGCCGCAGGTGAAGCTGCCAGCCTGGCCGGGGCCCTGCGGTGCTCACGGCAGGATGGCTCCGCGCTGGCTCTGCGGGGATCCCTGCCACGGTTTGTGGCCACGGCCTCCGTGAGAACGGTCTCAGCGTCCAGGGTCAGTGCTGCTCCTGCGGACGCTGCCGGCATCTGAGCGGATTCCAGCACCGGGAAACCCGCAGCAACTCCGCCCCACAGCCCGGACTCCGCCACCGCGCGGACGCAGCGCCACCTTCCGGCCCCCTTCGGTATGCGTGTCAATGACCCGTAGGAGCCGAGAAACAGCCGGGAAGGGCACCTGCCTCGCCACACAGAGAAAACCCAGTCACGGCTCTGTTTCCGCTGGACGCAGCTCTGCCCGCCACAGGAAGGACGGGTTCGCAGATGGGGCCGGGGCGCCCTGAGGTCCTGCGCTGCCCTTCCCATGGGCAGAGAGCCTCGGGGACAGCCCCTGTCATGCTGGGCGACAACTCTCACATGGCAGGGCCTCTCGCTCAGTGAGCTAGGAGCTGGATCTCCGGGGTGAACGTGGGCTTCTGGGAGCAACGGAGCCACCGCAAGTCCCCAGCAAGGGAGCCCCAGAGAAGGCAGGAGTCTCCCCTGGCCTCCTCCAATATCCCGAAGAGGCTTGGAGGCACTGCCCAGGTCGCGCTGTGTTCCCAGCAGCTGGCTGCCCTCGGCGACTCGGCCTGAGCCTCCTCCAGGAGCACGGCAGGAGGCACTGACTTGGGGTGCTCCATGGGGACCCCACTTTGCACCTCTTTCTCATGCTGGACTGAGGGCCTGGGTGGTGGATGCAACGCCCACCCCACCCACCCCCAGGAGTAGCAGCTTAGAAAGAAAGAACCCCGCTTCTGAGAGCAGCAAGCAGCAGCCCAGGGTCCCAGCCTTCTCACCCTGGACCCCACAGGGGCGGGGAGCAGCAGGCACACTGCAGAGTGCGGGCACCGCCGCCTGCTCTGTGGTGACCTGGGAGGACAGCAGCGCTGCGGCACAGACACTGACCATGGGTCTGAGCGGCACAGGGCCTCACCGCCGGGCCTCAAGTCCCGCTCCTCCCATGCACAGCCCCGCCGTGCCGCAGCCCAAACGCAAGCTGCGCTCCAAACACAGGCAGACACTGCTGTCCCCTTGCCAAGGCCGGGGCTCCTGCAGGAACCCAGGCCTCCAGGAGCTTGGCACCCGTGAGGTGTTACCCACGTACACCCAGCTCACCTGTTGCCTGCACGGGACACACACGTGAGGGCTCTGGCATGCAGAGCCCAGCACCCGCGCGCGCACGCGCACTAGCTGTGCTGGGTCGGCTCCTCCACCCACTCTCGGAAGAGCAAGGGAACCAGAGCAGACGGCACGGGGGCTGCGGCCCACACTGGCTCAAGACGAAGCCTCGGTGAGGCTCCTGGCGCTGGGGCTGCCAACAGGCTGGAGCGCAACGCCCTGCTCAACGCCCTTCTAGAAGCGACCGCCCACGGCCAAGCACAGGGCCTGGCAGGGGTGAGGAAGACAAGACCCATCTCGCCGAACATCTAAAAGGCAGAGAGCCTGGCCTCCGGCCTCCCAGGGCGTGTCCGCGGCCTGGGGGAGTGACCAGAAGATGTGGTGGCTTCCACCAAGACAACAGAGGCACTGCGGGCAGGGTGTGCACGGGACGCGGCCGACGTGTGGCCCGCCGTCCTCTACTGGGCTCAGCGCTGAGGTCCTGCAGGGGGCGCCCACCTCCTACCATGGAGCAGCTCCACCGCGGGGACAGAGGCCACCAGGACAGCTGGGTGCAGGCCCCGTGGCAAAGCGTCCTTGTCCCCGGAGGACGCGGCCCGGGGCTGTACTGGGACACTCGGGCTGGTGCTTTGGGATGTGGACAGGGGACAGTGACACCCTCGAGGTGGCGCAGGGGTGGCGTGGCGGGGGGTGGTGAGGCAGAGGTGGTGGCAGGACCTAGAGCTTCAACCGCCCCTCCCGCCGGAGCTGGTCATTGAGCTGACACAGCTGGGCCAGGAAGCCGTCGTTGGGGCCGATCTCGCGGTGCTGCCGCACAGTGCTCAGTGCTGCCTTCACGTCCAGGTTCTGCCGCAGCATGAGGTAGGCGACGACCAGTGTCGGCGAGCGGCTGTACCCCTCTCGGCAGTGCACCAGCACTCGGCCTGCGGAGGGACACGGAGACGTGAAGGGGGCCACACTCCCCAAAGCCACTGTCCAGTGTCCCAGGGGACCACGCGGCCAGCACTGCGGGTGGCCAGGACAGACCTGGACGCAGTCCCCACCTGCTGTGCAGTGCCCCTTGGTCACAAAGGACATGGCTACAACCCTGCCGCGTGGTGGCCCCAAACAGGGACCCCAAGGGCCAGGCAACAATGGAATCAACAGTGACAATGACGACACCTCACCAGACACAGTGCACAACACCACACAGCATCACATAGCCGCAGGGCAGGGCAGTGGCCCCAGGGACAGCGGGCCTGGTGTGGGGGCAGCCATGGAGGGGTCCAGGTGGATGTCCAGAGGTTGTCTGTGTCCCAGTGGTGACCAGGGCTGCTCCCTGAGCCCATATGGTGACCCACATGCAACATCCTCCCCCAGGGAGCTGGGAAAGGACTGACGCCCTCAGCAGAGTATTACTCAGCAATAAGAAAGGGGAAGAACTGGGAAGTGTGCAGCAGATGACACGGAAAAAGCCTGGAGTCGTTATCCTCAGCGAGAGACCAGACAAGACTAGAAGGAGCACAAAGCGTGTGTGTCTGCAGATGGGGCCCCCTCACACATGCACAGGTCCTGGTGGGCACGCAGGGAGGGCGTGGGCAGGACAGGCTGTAGGGGCCAGAGGACATCAGAGGTGACGGCATGTCCTCTGTCTTGGCCTTGATGACATCTCAACAAGGCGAGTGCCCCTTCACCACCCCTTGTCCCTGGGGCTTTTCCTAGAGTGTGACTTGGCCATCACCGGCACAGTGGCTATCACCCTGCACTGCAGTCTGCTCCCCAGGTGTGGCTTAGCAATACCCACAGCACACATTGGTCCTGTGCACCCTCATGCTGCTCCTCTGGGGGCCTTGTCCCCTCGATAGCTCCCCAGCACAGTCCTGCTCACCCCTTTTTGAGTCATCCTGTGTCGGTGCTGGAGTTTAATTAAGGTCCAGCTCTCCGGACCACCTGGCCTAGGGTTACCGTCACTGTGGAGTCTCAGGGCCTGTGCTGCCTGGAGGCTGCCCTGGGGTCCTGCTGCTGTGCCTGACCGACCTTGGGGGCTGACTGCCCCAGGCACAGGCTTCCTGGGGACCCTCCCTGCCTCCCTCACCCAAGCCAGACTGAGCGCTTCAGGTGTCCAGGGATGGCAGAGTCATGCAGCTGCCCTCCCTCCTGTAGCTTTGCTGTCCACGCCACTCGGCTGACAGGGTCAGAATCAAGCAGGAAACTCTGGAAATAGTGATGCCTGTGTCTTCATTTTTGTGCTGTTCTGAAGAGGCTGGTGACACCAGTGCCGCCCTGCTCCAGTGCAGGCCATGGCCAGGCCTCTGCCCGGCATCAGTCCTCTGCCCAGTGGCCCGCTCACCCCTCAGGGGGCTGTGCACCAGCTGAGGCGGGGAGGTGCCAGCGTCCTGCGTGGTTTTAGGCACCTACAACAGGGCTACTGACTGGTTCGCCTGCAGAATGACTCAGGTGGCCCTGGCTTTGCAGAACCTATGGCCTCCAGCCACATGTGGCTCCCAACACCTCCACCCCACAGGATATGGAGGGGACACTGCTGGCCCAGGCCCAACACCTATCACCCTCCTTGCACCTGCTCCCGTGGCCAGCCAGCACCTGGCCCGCCCCTCACTGTCACTGCTGTGGCCCTCAGCAGGGTGGACACAGAGCTCAATGAGCTTGTGCCACTCCCTGGACAGCCCGAGCAGTGCCTGCACCTCCTTCTCCTCCTTGCCACCCTCTGCCATCCCTGCTTGGTCTTGGTGACAGTGACAGCGTCTGGTCCCACGGCCAAGCACAGCTGGTGGCCAGCCCATTTCTGCGGAGTCAGTGCTGCTCTGTCTGCTGTCCATGGTGTCAGAAGCCATGGGACTCAGGGTCCCCTGTCCAGCGACCACTGGTAGCATGCCAAGGATAGCACACCTGGGGCTACAGATGGGGACCCCAGGCCCAAGCAGGCTGCGTAGAACAAGGGACCCCAGGCCCAGCATCACAGTATAGATGGCCAGGAGAGCCAGGTGGAGCCAGGGTCCCTTTCTGGCGGCCTCAAAACAGGAAGTGAGGTCAAGAGGCCCTGCAGCTGGATGAAGAGCAGAAGCCTCCCCTCAGGTGGGCTGGGCCCTGTCTACTGCAATGCAGTGGAGGGAAGTGACCACACTCACTCTGGAGGTCAGGAACTGTACACTGGGCCAGGTGGATGGGGCCCTGGGCTCAGGAGCAGCCTCGAGCACAGATGGGACACTCCTGCCCCTGGGGTCACCCGGTCCCTACAGGGGGTGGGGACAAGGGCACAGTGGAGAGATGGGAGAAGGGATGGGCTGGCCTGCTCGGCGAACTCTTTGGCTCCCAGGGTGCCCTGCCCATCACCAGCCCTGTGCCGCTTTCTTGACCATGGCCTCAGCCAGTCATGGATAACTGTGTCCCTGAATCCCTGGCTAGAAGAATCTGGCCCGGGGCCCACTGCTGAGCAGCCCTGGCTATCAGCTCAGACCTCGCCTCACAGACGTATGCACCTCCCTCAGCATCCCCGCCGCCAGCATGGGAGGGGCAGATGCAGTCACTGGGGGCCACACGGCAGCCCAGGGCAGAAGGACCAAAGCACTGACCGCCAGGGACAGGAAGCAGAGGCATCCAGGGGATGTGCTGGGTCCTGGTCCCCGGGGCACCCGGCTGAAGTTCCCCCACCCCCGGCCCCTGGGTGGGCAGGCGCCTCACCATTCTTTTGTGCCAAGGCCTGGTCAATGAAGTCCGAGGCTCTCTCAAAGTAGGCGCTGAGGTTGAACTCCTGCGTGTCGTTTGCCTTGATGCCCAGGTAGGTGATGCCCGAGTCCTGGTAGAAGTTGGCATTGGTGTTGACATGCATGAAGGACCGGCCCTCGGCCGCGTTCAGGACGTGGGTGATTCCCAGCTTCTGCAGTGCAGCGATGTCCTGGGCCACCGACCTGGTGGGACATGTGTGGGGCTGGCTGGGAAGGCAGCAGCCTCCACAGGAGCTGGAGCGCGGCACAGCCAGGAAGCCTGTGGCTTGTCCTGCCCGCTGTGACCTCCCTCGCTCCACCATATCCGATTACTGTAGGTCCCCAAATAGACCAGTGGCTTCACACCAGTGTCCCTCCAGCACTGCTGCAGACACACACCTGCCATGCCAGGTGGCATCAGGCCGGGGGGATGGGTCCTGCCAGCCAGCTTGCCCTGAGCCAGCCCCTTAACCTGTCTGTGCCTCAGTTTCCCTCTCTGTCAATGGGAAGACAACAGTGCTTACTGCGCTAGGTGCTCAGTGTGCCCTTGGTGACAGCCCGACTCCCTGTAGTAACACATGGTCGCATTCAGTTGCCTGGAGGTGCAGGTGGCCAGCTCCAAGCCTGTTCCCACCCCGCGAGGTGCCCCACATAAACATGGGCGAATTTTTGTCACCTGTCAGGCAGCCCCTCCCTGTCCCACCAGCTATACTGATGGAGCCCTCCTCCGCCGAGTGCTGGCACCCGGGAGGGGCATGGCCCCCAAATACCTCATCTGAATGGCCATGGGGCCCTTTATTTCCTCTCCAACAACAAAGAACCCCACAATGGCTTGTCCTTCACCCAAGAGCACCTCCTGCACCATGGAGTCCACCTGTCTACACAAGCCACCTGGGAAGGAAGGGATGGGGCAGCAACGTCCCTGCCCCTGTGACAAGCTGCCTGCCCGTCAAGGTCAGATTCACTTAGAGGACAAAGAACTTCCTTCTTTTTCCAGCCCTGGGTGTGAACCCAGGGCCTTGTACCAGTCATCACTGAGCTTTCTTTAATTCTGAGACAAGATTTCAGTTGCCTAGGTGGATCTTGGGGTCCCTGAACTTGTGATCTTCCTGCCTCAGCCTTCAAGTAGCTGAGACTGCTGGTGTGCGCCACCATGCCCGGTGAGGGGATGTTTGCCACCTGTGGGGGCCATCACACTTGCCAGTCTGGCTGCCACCAGGGTTCCCAACTTCGGCTCCCACTTGGGAGCGAACAGGACGGCCCAAGCAGCGCCCAGCCCAGCAACCCGCTGCTCAGGGAGGGGTGGGAGGTGCGGCGGATGCTCTCCCTACTGGGAACGCAGCTGGAGAGCAGACAGCCACCCCCACTGTCCTCTCCTCCAGCGCTAGCTCACCAGCCCACGCGCAGCGACTGTCGTGACCATGTTGTGAGCGCGCGTGGGCCCGTGCCTGGCACAGCGGCCGTGCAGTGCGGTGGCTGAGGCTGGGACCCCGCCCAGCCCTATGGGGACGTTCGCTGCTGGGGTGGCACCGAGCGGACACCGCCCCGCCCTCACGACCCCACCCTAGCACCGCTCTGCGGAGTCGAGGCGGCGAGCGGAGGGCGCCTGCGGGTCTGGAGGCGGGTGCTGGGCTCTGACGCTGGTCCCGGCCGGCCGCGCTCTCACCTCTTGGGAAGAGCAAGGCCGGGAAATTCTCATTAGTAGTTCGAGTCACCGAAAAATGGGGAAGTCAACTTGCTGAGAACTCATGAGTGGTCCGCAATAAAAGCACTTCCTGCTGGTGGGCGGGTGGAGCTTTCTCCAGGCGGCAGCAGCGCCTTCATGGGGATCCTCACTGCTCTGTCCCACCCACAGCTCCCCCGACCTGGAGCAGGGCATCGACTCCCCATCCCACGCGAGGGTCTCCGGACTCCGCGCCCGGCCGGAAGGAACCACGCCCGGTCTGTGACGTCAGCGCGGTGCCATGCCAACGAGGGCAGACCTTCCGCGCTGAGCTCTCTGCGGAGTCCGGCAGCTGTCACCTGACGCGCGGGCCGGACACTGGCCAGTGACACCAGGCCACCTGTTACGTGGCCGTGGGGGCCCCGACCCCGGCCCAGAATGAACCTCAGGCCTCCACACCCCCGGGACCCCGCGACCGGAGGAACCCGCAACCGGAGCATCCCGCGCCCTCCCGCCGGCGACTCACGCGTTGCCCACGTAGACGCGCGGCGCAACCTCGTTGCACGGCTGGCTCGGGAGGCTGTAGCAGCCACTGCCGTCCGACAGCAGGTCATTGAGGTCCTGCACCGAGAGATCGAACGGGCCCGACATGGCGGCAGGGCCTGTGCCCGGCACAGCGGGACCGCGGCGGGTGGGGACAGCGGCGGGCGGGTCGGGAGCTGGAGCCCGGCCGGGGAGCGGCCCCGCCCCAACCACATGTCCCCTCCCCTATCTAACTCAGCCCCACCCCTCGCGTGGCCCCGCCCCGCCCCACGGCCCCGCCCCTTATCCAGCTCAGCCCCACCCCGCGCCTGGCCCCGCATCACTCGCCTGGCCCCGCCCCGTCCCTTGTCCAACTCAGCCCGTCCTCACCTAATCACGCCCCAACCCCGCCCAGCGTTTAGCTCCGCCTTCTCAGAACCTAGCCACGCCCCGCACTGAACTCAGCCTCACCCCCTGCCCTTCACCTGGCCCCGCCTGAGTTTAGCCCCGCCTCCACTGGGCCGTGCCCCGCCCAGGCCGCGTGGTGGCCGCGGCTGCGAGGCTGCGCGAGGAGCCGGCAGGCTCCTCTGCTCTCCGCAAGACCATGCGGCGCGCGCCCAGTGGAAGTGCCGCCCTCTTGAAGGTGGAGGGCCCTCTGATGGATCTCTCAGCCTAGCTGTTTTCTGTGACTAAACCGGAACGGACAGGCACTCAGTGCGGGGCGCCGTCCCTGTCCCTGTGGGCCGGGCACACCCGTGTCGCCTTCCAGGGTCCCCAACCTGGGCCGCTGGTCGGTTCTGACCCGGAAACTGCACCTCTGGCGCATTTGGTGAAGGGGAGGTAATAATACAGGCCGATCCCGATCCGAAATCCGAACCCAGAGCTCCCTGAGTGCGGACACGCCACACGGACGCCCCACCCCGGCTTCGGTGACCGCGGGTCTGAGCGCGGCGCGAGGTGACCACCAGGTGACCGGAGGGAGTGGCCAAGGACACAGGAGGCGCGAGCGCGGAAGGTAACATGCACTGTGCCCGAGCCCCTCCCAGGCGGTTCTGGTCAGGAGATTTGAGCCCAGGGAGCTCAGCGAACGCCGGCTCAGAGCCCAGCCCTCCCCTGCGCAGTGGCTCCACGCAGGGCTCCGCTGGGGACGCCCCTCGCGAGTGGGCACAGCCGGCCGCAGCCCCCAGCCCAGCCTTCTCGAGCTCCGCACAGTGCGTAGGGTGGACAGAGGTCTCCGGCAGCCAGAGCCGCCCCCGCCGGAGAAACCGCTGTCCCTTCCCAAGGGCTCAGCGAGGCACCGCGGTCTGGCTGTCAGCAGTGCTGCGGCTACCTGGGCCACTTCCTCACCTGCAAATGGAGGCGTTGGGTCCGGTACCTTCCAGCACCTCTGCCTCCCTGGAAGCCTCGGCTCCCGGCACAGTACCAGATGCAAGGCCATGGCTGCACTTTTCCCTCACGGCCCCCACCCCCGCTCCTTCTCCATCTGTCCCCGCGTCCTGCAGACGTGGACCTAGTTTAGCAGAAAAACAAGCTGGGCATGGTCGAAAACACCTGTAACCCCAGCGCTGAGAAGGCTGAGGCAGAACTGTGCCAAGTTCAAGGTGAGCCTGGGCTACATAGCAGAATCCTGCCTCAAAAAAATAAAAAAAGGAAAACAAAAGCCCCCACATAGAATGATAAGTGTCCCAGGGAGCAGAAATGCTTATTACCCTGACTTGATCACAGCAGTGTACACCTGGGTCACCTTAGAGCCCTGCACCTCAAAATACATACAGGTTTCCTTGGTTAACCACTGTGGCGCATTCCTGGCATTCCAGCACTGGGGAGGCTGAGGCAGGAGGATCACTGTGAGTCTGAGGCCAGCCTGGACTACATAGTGAGAACTTGTTTAAAAAAAAAAAAGCAGTAATAATAATAAAATAAAAAATTCTTCTAAACAGAAAGCAAATAAATGAAATGGACACCCAGAGGGAGCCAGGCACACACTCCTCCAGTCGCTCCGCAGAGGCCCCTGATGTCACACTGGCCAACTGTGACAGCCTGTCCTGGAGACAGCTCAGCAGCTCACAGAGCCGCTGGGTGCCTCACTTCTGCAGGGACACCAGGAGGACGAGATGAACAGTTCCCTGGACTACCTGGCCTACCCCGTGGTCGTCTCCAACCACAGGCAGATCACTGCCTTCAGGAAGAAACTGGACCTGGGCCACTACCTCTCTCATCGGAACCGGCTCCAGATAGGTTCGGGCAGCGCACAGAACCTGCTGGCCGGGCATCAGGAGGGGACACCTCAGGGACCACAGCAGAGCCAGCCAGGGCCCGCCCTGCCCGGCTGAGTGCGGTGGGAGGGACACAGTGCGGGCCCTAGGGCTTGTCTCCGACACCGCCACCCTCGGCCTGAACTCTGATGGGAGCTCAGTGCTGGCTGTGGGCTGCTGATGCGGTGGGTGGCTGAAAGTTCACCCATCTCTAAGCCCCACTCGGCCCTCAACACTGTCATTTCTGCTCAAACACCAGAAGTGTCAGTCTGGGGGCGTGGAGCAAACTGAGTTGGCAGGCAGGGCTCGGGGCCAGAATCAAAACGCTACACCTATGGCTTGGGGTATGGCCCGGATTCCCAGGCTTTGACACTGTTCTTCCTGCTGACCCTCTAGCAAAGCCCACTGTGGACACCAAGCCTCCCATGGCGCACACACACCTCATCCTAAATCTGAGCAAACTGCAGGTACCCTCCGCATCCCCTGCGGGTGGGCATAGCTGGTCTGTGTCTTTGTTTTAAAGGTACGCACACACGTGTGTGCACAAACTTCAAAACTCCTGCTTGACCCAGGGCACCTCCCCTGCCCGCTCATGTCCCCTGAGCACTGCCCTGGTCTCCCCGGGGCCCTCCACAGCACCCTTGCCCTCACCACCACAAGACAGGGACCCACGCCGAGCTGTGCATGTCACCATGGTCTGCTGGGGCCTCTTACAGTATGAGCAAAAGAGAGTCGACCAAATCGAGCATGAGAACAGGCAGCTGTGTGAGAAGATCGCCAGTGCGCACCGTGGCTCTGCGAGGGTGGGCTGCTGGAACTCCTACTTCTCCAAGAGGTAGCACCGCACCCGCTGGCCTCGGGCCAGGTTCTTGGGGAGAGGGCTCCCAAGGTGTCCCGAGAGACCACGCTAGGGAGAAAGCAGACCCAGGACGGGGCCCGCTGATGCTGACCTGGGTTTCACTGAGGACACTTACCCAGGTTTGTCATCGCAGGCTCTTGTGACACTGCGACCTTGTGATCCAGTGTCGGGCTGCCTTCGCTGCTGGCTGTTCACAGCAGCAACCCATGCTCTGGCTCGGAGGCCGGAGAGTCTGGGGCAGAGATGCTGGCAAGCCCCTTGGGTCTGGGCTGCTTCCGACCATGTGGACTGTGAGCTCGCATGGCATGGCAGGCTCGGGGCCCTTCTGGCTTCTTGGATGAGTGCACAGGTCCCCTTGGGGTGACCTAGTCATCTGCCCAAACCCCTCGTGTTAATACACCACCCTGGGGCCAGCATTTCAGCCTCAGAATTGTGGGAGTACAGACCTCAGATCCAGCCCCCAGCTGAGGCTGTGGCAAGAGTTCCTTAAACCAGCTCCACACTGTCTCCTGGGCGCTGCCGGGTCCTGCGCACCAGGAAGAGATGAAATGATACACAGTTTCGGTGTTGTGATGCCATACACCTGTCACCCCAGCACCCTGGAGGCTGGGGCAGGAGGAGCACCTCAAGTTCAAGGCCAACCTTGGTGAATCTCAAAAGTGGACACAAAGGAGAATGAGGTGAACCAAGACTTGCCAGCTACCGGTGCTGGTTCTTGGGAGCCTGGACAGAACACCCGGCCTGAGCTTCATCCCAGACCCACAGAGCTGTGTCTTCCAGCGGGTGGCGGGGTTGGGCACCCTGGGCGGCCCTCCGTTCACTCAGGCGCAGTGCCCTCCGCAGGCTCCCGCAGAGCTTGGGCTCGGCAAACGGGTGCTGCCCTGTGTGGGAGAAGCACTGTCTCTCACCCGCCCCATCTGGTGCTTTTCAGTTTGAACAGAGAAACACAGAACCGCGAGCTCATGCGCATTACCCTGGAGAACCAGGCCATCCTGAAGCGGCTGGGCAACTGCAAGACTCACTACGACCGCCAGGCGTCCGAGACAGACTGGCAGGCACGTGGCACACTTAGGTCCACAGGTGTACAGCAGGTCCACTCAGCCCAGAGGGCTTCGGGGGCACCCGGGGACCACACAGTGTGAACGCAACGCTTGCTGGGCAAACCGCTTGCTGTGGGAGGAGATGGGGTGTGAAGACCAGATGGCCCCGTCTTGTAGCACCACTGCGTCAGTGCTGGGGACACTAAATAGCATCTCCCCACACCCCTTCAGCAAAGGCAGGCCGGGTGGGGAGAACTGAGGCCATGCACCTCTGAGCTTTGCTGACCGGCCCCTCTCCAGCTCATTCCCCGAGAGGCTGTGCCTGAGGGACACAAGTGGTAGGGTGTGGTTTGTGTGATGGTGGTTCTGTTTTGTGTGGTCCTGGACCTCAAACCCAAGGCTTCCTGTAGGCTGAAGAAGGATTCTACCCATTTAGCTATATCCCAGGCCCCTTCTCTTTACAGTTTACTTAGTCTGGGCACTAAGCAGTCCAGGGTGGCTTCAAACTTGTGATTCTCCTGCCTCAGGCTCCTGAGTAGCTGGGATGAGAGTTGTGGGCCTCTGTACCTGGCCTCTGCAGTGCTTCATTGTTTTGTTTCGTTGCTTACTTTCTGAGACAAGTCTCTCTGTGTAGTCCAGGCTGGCCTTGAACGTACAACAATCCTCCTGTCTCAGCCTCCCCGGTGCTGGGGTGACACGTGGGCCACCAGCTTCTCTGCAGCGTTTGGAAAACTCTCTCTGGCTTCCCCAAGCCTTCTTAGGACTTAGAACTTGAGCTTCAGCCCCAGGGGCCTGGCACTGACTGAAACCCCTCGGATTCTCTTCCAGAACTCGAGACGCTATATCCGGAACACGACCAAGTACCTTCTCTCCCAGGATGAGTAGGTAAGGCCCTCGGAGCATCACTCTCGCCCCCATGGACACCAGGGAGCAGCCTCTCCTCCTGCAGGCTTGGCAACCCTTCCTGGGCCTCAGAGCTCTTTTCCCTACAAGAAAGAAAAGACACTGACACTGCCTATCACTTGAGGCTCTGTGGGGGTCTAAGGACAGCGATTTGTTCCTGTGAGATGCTGGCAGAGGCCTCTTGGCTGTGATGTACTGCCAGTGATGTGATGGTCCGTGTCCCTGGCCTACAGCACTGGGTGTTCACAGCTTTTGTGACAAAGCAATGCCCTCCCTGGAGCAGACAAGAAAGGGGCAACCAGTTTCCAGGGAGCTGCAGCATCCCTTCCCCTCTTTTCACCACTGACACCAGGTCAGCACCAAGGACGAGACAGCCATGCCGAATCACAAGAACCTCCCTCCGGAGCAGCTGAGTGCCCTACCCCAGGAGGCCACAATAAATCCCCGGTGTCAGTGGTCAGACATGGAGCTGAGTGGTGATTACATCAGGGCGATGGGAGGAAGCTTCTAGGAGGGGCACAGAGGGGCCTCACATGCACAGTCACCATCCAGGGCAGGAAAGGCTGCTGAGGGGAGGCAGGGACAGTGCCATATGTCCCTCTGTGGATGGCCTGGTGGGAGGTGAGACCCTGTCATGTGCCTCGTTGGCCAGGCTGGTGCTGGGCCTGGCTTTTGGCTCGAGACAGAATGAGCATGCACGCTGGGGAGGGCCAGGCGGTGTTGTGATCCCTGTGCCCAGTGGCAGCGAGCAGGCATGGTCCTTAGCACAGGTGCCCAGTGTCCTCCTCTCTCCATGTAGGGAGCATCGACTCCCTCTCCAGGCTGTGCTGGAACCAACAATAATGGGTGCACTATCATCTTGCTTCCCGTGCAGACACAGTGCGGTTCTCCGCAGGCGCCCACATCTACCAGCCTCTGTAAGTCCCTGGGCCCTGGTGACAGCACCTCATGGTCTCCCGGTCTGGATGTCCCCGAGTGCCCGGTGCTGGAAAGATGACAGCCACCCCTGGGACCCCCAATTCCGGCTCTGTGCACGAGGGCACATGCGGCATACCTGTTGTCTTTCCCACTGGCTTTTCACTTTCTCCTTTGAAATTGTGGCTGATGCCCGCATGGGCACAGTCCGTATACATGGGGTTGTGCCCAGGTCCCCCAGCACCCAGGGCCCATCCTGCACCTGGCAGGACACCAGCACTGGGAAGCGCAGAGGTCCATGCGTGGGCACCCATGTGTGCAGAGCTCTGCATGTAAACACAGCTGACGTGAGCACCCACACTCTTATCGAAAGAAGCCCATGCCATGCTGCAGAGCGGCAGCCGCCCTCCACCAGTCCCCAGCTCCCCAAATGCTAGTCTGCTTCCCTTTTCACAAGTGTTACATAAGCCGGGTCATGCAGGGCGCCCTTCCTTCTGACATTAGTTTGGTTTCTTTCACATCATCTCCCCAAGGTTCCTCCCAGTTTTATTGGTAGTCCGTCCCTTTCTTGCTGCTGTGTAGCGCGCCATGCTGTGGACAGGTCATGATGCATTTAACCATGAACAAAGCTGCCTGGTGACCTGTGCACACGTCTGGATGAAACAGGGTTGGAGTCCCTAGGAGAAGTGGCCAAGAGCACGTGATGCAGCTGTTCTGGTCCTGACTAGTCCATGGCAACATCCGGGGTGTGGACCAGACTGCAGTTTGGCCATGTGCTACCTCTGTGGCCGGGGGGTGCCCGGCCTTCCTCTCTGACACACACATGGAACTGCAATTACCCCAACCAAAAGGCTAAAACATCAAGATGCAGATACAAACTGGTCCCAATCCCACTGGGGCTGAGGACCCCCATCCTTCCAGATGGCCAAGTGGAGACAGCCAGTGGTTCTTGCATTGGACCTCACTGCCTCCGGCCTGCCTGTACCTGCTGCTCAGTATGGCCAGGACCAATCTCAGTGGCCACTGTCCAGAGGAATTCTTAACACCATGCAGTAAAACCCGGCTTTGTTAGGAAAAAATAGTGAGACTGTTTATTGAAAGAACATAAATTCATTAATGGTTTTTCCTAGGAAACTGAGGACCAGTTTCTCACCACAGCCCATGGGCCCCACTGCCACCCAGAACACACCCTGCCACCACTGCGGCCTCCAGAAGGTCCCACCATCCTTCCTGCTCTGTGTCACAAGTGCCTGGGTCTGATAGCACTAGGCCTCAGCTGTCAAGGATGGGACTGTGTGGCTCTGACTCTTACAGGAGACAAGCAGATTTCCCCCAAGCCTGGTGGAGCCCCAGGTGCAGGCTCCATGGTCTTTTCCAGCTGACAGATGACGCTTTTTGATCCCAGTAATTTTGGTTACTACTAGGGACTGAACCGCAGGTCACTCTACCACTGAGCCACATCCCCCAGCCCTGTTCACATTGTATTTTGAGACAGGGCCTCACTGAATTGCCTAGGCTGGCCTCCAACTTGGCAACCCTCCTGCCTCAGCCTATAGAGCCGCTTGGATGACGAGCTTGTGCCTCTATGCCAGCCTTGTCTCATGAACTTGTGCGCTGGCCATGTGGCTGGGGTTTCCAGCTCAGCCCCTGTGCTTCAAGACACTGCTACATTCTGGGCATCATTCATCTGCTTGAGGTGCAAACCTCCATAGGTTTTCCTGCCCTTACGCTTAGCCCAGCTCTGTCCTGCTATCCAGCACACATCCAGTGCTCTGGAGCTGGGCATGGTCCACCTGGGCGCACCCAGGCACTGGGAAAAGAATGGGCACTGCGTGGCTGTGGGCAAGGGCTCCAGTGCTGGTGCGCACCCTCTGGCCTGGTGCTCTCCGGTAGTCCTGTGGGTGCTCGGAGTGGGGCGTTCAAATCCCTGCTGCAACTGTGCATCTTATGGAAATCATGGACTCCTGAAAAAACTAAAACTAGAAATTCCATTGGCCCCAGCTATTCTCCTTCTGGGTATCTTCCACAGAGTGACAGACGCTGTGTTACAGTGTCACACACACACACACACACACACACACACACACACACACACACAGTGTCTATAGCGCACGGCTCATGGGTGAGCCATGCACGAGGCCTGTGCACCCATCAGCAGGTGAATGGGCGGAGGGTACAGCGTCCGCACATGCAGCCCCACGCTGCGCAGAGGGCCAGCCGAGGAAAGATGGTGCACTTCGGGATCGTTGTTACGTGAAATAAATCAGACACAAGGTTCGATCCTGCATGGTTCTTCCTTGTGTGAGAAACCCAGAACAGTAACGAGCAAAATAAGAGACAGCGGGAGGCAGGAGGTGGGGCTCGGGGTAGGCAGGGTCGAGGGCAAGGGGCAGAGGGTCAGGGGCAGAAGCCAGGAGCGCTCTGCTCCATCATGCCCCAACTCCCCAGACAAGCGCGGTTCGCGCCACAGACAGGGACTAATAAAACTTTTGAAATTATGCATGTGCCTGGTTTTTTTTTTAGCTCCTATGGCCTCTGCTTTCTATGCTGGAGCCTGGCACCAGTGCTGGGGATTCAGTGACCTCAGCCCGTGCACAAGCCCTCAAAGCAGAAACACAGGTACGAGAGGTTCCCCCCTCTCCCCTCTCTCCTTCTCTCTCCCTCTCCTCTCTAGTCCCAAGTCCCCACCTTCCTTGGCTGACCCCTCATTAAGAAGCACGGGGCTCCCACCCTGCACCTAGACCCACCCTCACCAGCGTGGGGCCAGGATGGTGCTCAGGGCTAGAACCAGTCAGCGGCAGAGATGGGAACTGCCCTCCCTCCTGGAGGTTCTCCCAGCTGTGCATTCTTCTCCCCCTCTCTAGTTTCCAGGAGACAAACCCTGGCGTGCAGGGGTCTTCCACTTGGCTGCCTGGAGTTCGGTCACTTTCTGAACCTGCAGGCTGAGTTCCCTCTGGGTTTGGTTGTTCCCAGCAAGTGCACCTCAGGATGCTCTCCTGCGGGACCTCGATGTTGATGGCTCTTGGAACCTCTCCTTTCTGCTTTTCAGTCTAGTCAACTGGGCTGCTCTGTCTTCCAGCACAGATCTGCCCTTCAGTGTCACCACCCTACTGGTCCTTCCACCTTCCACACTTTGCTTGCTGTTTTTCCTATGATCCCCATGAGGTCCTTTTCCTATTTCCCAGCTCATGGCTAAGTTTTCTTGTGCGTTTCAGGACTCGGGGCCACAACTGAACATCAGCGTGGTGACTGCCGGCCCACAGCCTCCCCTGGCCTGGGGTGCAGGGAGCCAATTCCTGTCATCACCCTGAGCCCTGCCTCTTGCAGTGCTGTCCTGAGCCATTGTCCCCAGGGGCTGTGGTGGCAGCTGCTGCCCAGTCCCTTGCTGCTGTCTCCAGTGGGTCAGAGCATGCTGCCCTGGGTTGCACAGTGCAGGGCCACATCCTGCTGCTGGACACTGTCTCTGTGTCCCGAGTTAGAGGGCAGAGCCTGACTGCTACTGCTGCCTCTGCGCATCAGGCCACCTCCTGGGGGCTCAGAGGGGTGTTCACCTCAGCCCTGAGTGAGCTGTGCTGACAGTGTGGCCTCTTGCGCTCTCTGGTGAGCAGTCCATTCAGGGAGACTAGGGAACCGGGGAACTGGCCATGGTGCTGAAACTTGAAGCCCCCCCCCCCCCCAATCACCCTGGCTGCTCTGAGAGCCCCTTCCTTGGGGTCTGCTAGAGAACGCCTGGCTATTTAACGGCACTTAATGAAGGAAGAGCAACCGACAACATCTTGATCTGAAACCACCAGGTCAACTCAGGGGCCAAGAGCCCAAGCTGGGTGGAGGGAGGAAAAGTCACGATGTAGCCAGCCCCCCTCGTGGGAAAACTTTAACTCTCAATATTTCTCTCCTTCCCTTACCTGTTCCACATCAGTTCCCCGCGGCCAGAAAAGCCAAACCCACCCTCATTCATTTTGGCAGGACTCTGACAAACAGCTCACCTTGCTCGGGGTGTTCTGGCCCAACCGACCCTGCTCGGACTGTTCTGACCCACAGACACCACCATCACCCCCACCCCCCATTCGGACTATTCTGGCCTGCTGACACCCACCCCAAAAAGGAGTTTAAAAGCCCACACTTTGTTCAGCTCAATGCTGCCTTGGTCCGCTAGGCAGCCTGCCACCCTGTGCCACTCCCCCTAATAAAGCTTTCTCTTGTGTCAGCAGGTCTGGTCTGGTTCTATGTGGGGTCTCAGTTTCTATCAAAAAACACATGGAAATACTGCTGGGGCTCTGAACCAGCCCATCTGAACACGGCTTTACACACAGGCAGACGCCCCCATGACTTGCATCCTCAGGAGCTGCAGCATGCCTGACTGCCGGCATAGACTCCAAAGCACTGAGCATGCAGACGCACAACTTGATGAGCCACACCCAGAAGCACAGGGTGATCAAACTCATGGTGGAGGTTTTCTTTTCCGAGGCAAGGTTTTGCTACATAGCGCAGGCTCACCTCGAACTCATGTAGCCCAGGCAGTTATCCTCCTGCCTCGGCCTCCCAGGTGCTAGGACTCCAGGAATGCTCCACCAAGCCCGACAGGATGTTTACATTTTTAAAAAGATGATACAGCAGAAGACACACTGCCAAGAATCCCCTTTCAAAATTCTCCCCCTCAGTTCAAACACATTCATCAGCCGCTCTGTTCCATTTCTGACTGAAGCAGCTCTGCAGTCCTCTTTCCTGAGGGTCTTCACGAGGTGTGATCCAAAGCACAGCGCTGGCTGCTCCAATCGCCACCCAACGTGTGTCAAGACACATGACACTGTGCCCTCTCCCCCTACTACCAGGTGTGACACTGTGGATTCCACTCTCCAAAATCAAGACTGTGAAAAGGAAACTTGTGAGTGGACTCAGGACATGGAGGCAGCCAGGATGGCACAACTAAGACTCAGGAGGGAGGACGCCAGAGCTGCTGCAGAGAGGGCTGGGAGGATGGGACCTATCTGAAGTGAGGCAGAGGGTTTTCAGGGCGACTCACGGCAATCTCTTCCACTCTCAATAAATATGAACGCTCCCTGCACTTCTGGATCCCACAGTGCACACACTGGGACGGGTGGTGAGAGCGCTCGACGGCAGGCATGGAACGAGACCCCTGCCACCGCCGCCTGTGTGTGACGTGTGGCTGAGCCTTCTGAACCCGGAGAATGGAGCAAAGGATGGAGCGAGACTCCTCACTGGTCAAGCACAGCATGGTGAACCCACTCGCTCACCCATCCAGTGCATCCGGAGTCCTGAATCCCGGCAGGTCCCAGGCAGTGCTGAGCTGCCACACGAGCCTTGCAGTGTGGGCACAGGTGGGACAAGTGACATTTGTGTGCAGAAATCCCTCGGGCACACCGCCTCCTGGGTTGCAGGCACAAGCAGCCCCACAGGTTGGGGCTCAGCTCAGGTTTCAGGGAGCTCTGTCCCTGGGCTCAGCACACATGCACTGCCAGCTGCACCACCGTGAAGCTACACGCACACATGTTCTGCCAGTGCAGAGTTGGCAGCATTTTACCAACACTTTCCTGCTTCTAACAGCAAAACTGCACCTTGCCATGACCTCTGCCCTCCTCATCCCCTCCCACCCAGTGGCAGGCAAAGGGCAGTGTCCCTGGGGTGGGAGGCTAAAGCCCAGCCATCCGGACACCTCGCTGGGTGAGGGGTAAAACTACTCCGTGTCCCTGAGGAACTGTGCACAAGTATGGGGTACACAGCAGAAAGCAGAGTTGTTCAAAGCACAGGAAACGCCTGCACGGCCTGGACATTGGAGGGCGGCCACCCCAGGGGCTGCTTCCAGCAGTGTGCAGTGGTTCTGACTTCATGATCGCCTGGGAGTGGAGCTCAGATCCCAGCTCCTCTGTGGAATCAACCACTCTGCCGCTCCACGCACCCTCCTGGCCACCACCACGGCTCTGTGGGCAGGCAGGCACAATCCGAGGGTGGGAGCCCCACTCTGGGGGAACAGTGGGAGGTGGGAAGGAGACTTCTCAGCGGTGGCAGTCCTGCAACCCCAAGCCCTCTGCACTGCAAGCAGCCACCTTTCCAAATCAGGTGACACAGCACACAGCACTATCACCCTAGTGACATTTTGCACAAGTCTGATTTCACGGGTGGCCTCCATGATGGAGAGGACCACAGGAGAGGAGTATTATGCTGAGCATGATGGCACTCCCGTCATTCCAGCACTCAGGAGGCTGAGGCAGGAGGATCACTGCCACTTTGAGGCCAGCCTGGGCTGCACAGACACAATGAGGGGTGTTACGTAGGGGGTGGAAGGAACGTTTCTGACACTAGGAAATTCAAGCTCCAGCTGCACGGTGGTGCCACCTTCTAGGCATGTTGTCTGTCTTTCCCCAGCCGCTATGTCTCTCAGCTGGGCACGGGGAGAGCAGACTCTCACCCATGGCCTGGTGTGTTCATGAGGGTCAGGTACATGGGGTCTTTGCCTTGCACACATAGGCCAATCCTAAGAACAGAGACTTTGGGTGGTCTCGCTGCAGCCATGTGAGCATCACTTCTGCACAGGGCTCATCCCAAGGCCGCGCCTGCACCTGTGTTTGTGCTGATGGGACGGGCCTGATGGAGCGTGGGAAGCGGGTTACCCGGCCTCCGACAATTCAGTTCCCAGGAGCCCCAGGATCAGAGCATGGGACAGACTGACCCAAGACCACTGTCAACCCCAGGAGGGACAGACACATTGGATGGGGCAAGATCCAGCATTAGGACAGGGTTTTGGGCGAGGGACAGCAGCCTCAGGTCCCTCCACAGGGAAGAGGCAATAAGTTGGGGCTGCGCCAGGCACCTCTGTCTTCCAAAGTTTGCAGGTGCTCATTACGTAAAATGGCACGCGAGAAGCTTCCCCCATCAGGCAGCACTGTCAAACAGGCTGACACAAGCACTTCAGGGCTAGCGGCTGGAAATGCATTGGTGTGGAAATGCAGGGCAAACACCTTCTTGTCCCGTGCACGAACTCACGGGGCAGAGATGGTGCTGAGAGACGGCCCCGCTGCCTGCCCACCTGCCAAGCCTTCCATGCAGAGACTTGGCCCGGCTTGCATGAGCTTTAATGAGTGACACGGGTACTCTGTGCCATGCTCCCCTTGGCTCAGGAAGGGGCACAGGACAAACAACAGAGCCTGACAGCACAGCACTCCCAACTGTCGCCTCCCTCGGAGTCTGGGGCAGACTGCTGCTCTCTGGGGCGCAGTTCCTGGACAGTAGGCTGAGGCAGGCCAGCTGCGTGGTTCCAAGTGCCTGGCGGCAGGGTGTGCCAGGATAGAGTTACCTGACCCAGCCGACAGGCACCCACTGTGCATCTGTGCCCAGCCTCTCGAGCAGTGCCTGGAGCTGCATGCAGGCTCCCTGCAGGTCCTCTCGCACCAGCACCGCGTCCACCAGGTGCCCATAGTGCTGCTCCACGTAGGCAGCCGAGGCGGCCACGTCCTGCTGCTCCTCGTCCTGGGGGCAGAGGTGGGGAGAGGCTGGGGGTACGCGTGTGGTGCACGCGCACGTGTGTCTGCCTGCTTATATGTGTGTACTGCACGTACGTGCCCACAGAACCAGGCACTGAGTGCAGAGCCTCTCACTGGGCCACAAGCCCTGTGCTCACTTTGGCGGCACCATATACTGGGCCACACACCCACCTTTTTCTGTTTTGAGACAAGGTTTCATAGTTTCCCAGGCTGGGCTCAAGCCTGTGATCCTCCTGCCTCAACCTCCTGAGACTGTACCACCAGGCCAACACCGGACCCCAGACAACTAGAACCACTGGCCAGAATTCACAGGACACAGTAGGCCGCAGAAGACTCAGGGAAGGAGCAGATGGCAACATGGCGAGGCTGTGGGACACCAGTCACACTGACATTGACATTACTTGAGATGCTGAGTGCCAGGGCGCTGGCTTCCCATGGGAGCTGCTGGCCTCTCAGTTCCTGGGAAGCCACGTATTATCCCCCTATAGCTTTTTTGTTGTTGTTTTATTTTCACTTTTTTGAGGCAGGGTCTTAGTATGGAACCCAGGCCGGCCTCAAACTTTTGGTGACCCTCCTGCCTCAGCCTCCCCAGGGCTGGGATCACAGGTATGTGCCAACTGATTCTTGTCTCTTTCTAAAAGTAAGCCTTTTACCCTAGGTTATTAAATCCCACCAATTCTAAAGTATTTGTTGAAAAAAACCCACAGCAAAACAAATTGCCAAGCTGACCATAGAATTCATATGGAAACGGCAGGGACCCAGAGGACTAAGATGATCTTGGAAAAGATGGAACACGTGGAAAATCTCACTTCCTGAACTCAAAGCCCTATAGAGCCACAGCATCTGAGACGGCAGCAAGGTGTAGGCACAGAACAGATCAGCAAAATGCAGCTGAAAGCCCAAGACAAACCTGTTCTTGCCCAGCTGACTTTAGATAAGGCCACCAAGAACATCAAATTTTAAAGTCTCTTCAACAAATACGTGGAGGACAACCACAGGCAGAGGGCACCCATGCCCAGCAGTGAGCAGAGACCACTGTGGCCCCATAGCTGTGGCCCCACCCCAGCCGCCTCTCTGGGAGCCAGCATCGTGCGGCCCCAGGAAGACACCACCAGAGAGGTTCAGTGGGGGCCACAACACAGCCAGGCTGGACAAAGAGGCCAGACCCTCAGGCCCGAGGCAGGAGCTGCACCCTTGGGTCACAACTGGATTATAATTTGTCATGGTTCAGACATGACTGAAAGCATCGACCATGACCTCCATAGTTATGTTGCAGTTAGAAAATTTGGGGGTTTGGCCTGGATGCCCCACAGCTATGTGCAGTTTGTGACACTCAGACCAGGTCTCTAGAAGACCACAGGCCTGGTGACGCATGCCTGTCATCCCAGCGCTCTGGGAGGCTGAGACAGAAGCACCGCCAATTCAAGGCCAGCCTGGGCACCTCAGTTCTTTAGCCAGACCCTGTCTCAAAGCAAACCTGAAAAAGGGCTGGAGCTCACACAAAGGCCCTGGGTTTAATCCCCAGGATGGCAAAACCCAACCCTAAAACAAAAACAAGAAAAAACCCAGTCTCTGAAAATGTCAGCCTCGATGGGGGCAGGGCTCAAGTGTGCACGAGTGTGCACATGTGTGCGCGTATGTGTGTGCATGCTGGGAGGGATGTGTGTGACAAGGCCACTGTCCCACCTGAGCCTTCTGGCCATGTGGCTGTTGGTGGCCTTGTGCACAGTAGTCCCACGCCCACCACCACCCGCAGCAGCCCCGAGACAGGCACCTCCCAAGTCTCCTGTGCCTTTGGAAGGCCACACTCACAGGCAGGGCCGCTGCGTCCTCACAGGCTGGGGACAGGGGTGGCGTCCTCCTCTTCTCCTGCACTGCCGGCTTCACAAGTACAACATAGGGCTTGAACTCTGAGGTCCGAAGCTGTTTCAGGGCCTGAAAAAAGAAGTTCAGGGTGGCCACACCCATGAGAATGACCCTGCTGTGAGGCGGGCCTTGGAAAGCGCCGCCCCTGAGATTCCAGTGGCAAAGGTCCCAGTTACCCACTCCTGTGGCACCAGGCTTCACCTGGACATGATGTTTCCCGCCCCTGCCTTCTGACCCTGGACTCAGCTGGGCCTGAAGGTCTCTTGCAGACAAGGAGGTCCCAGCGCAGGTGCCGGCTGCAGCTCACCCACCAGGACCTGCCCATTGTTTGTGCACCTGACCTGGTGTCATGTCAGGGACACTGTCTGTCCCACGACCTGCCCCACGGGGGTCCCTGCCGTGGGCTGGGGCCACCTCGAGGCCCAAACACCCGAAATCATGCAGAGCTTGGCACACGGATCAGCGGTTCCAGGCTTCCCAGCAACTCTAGGACACTTAATGCCCAGGACTCTGGACTGAAATTTCCTTAAAGTGAGATCCGGTGTCCGGTATGAGGTCCAGTCCCTGGCTCATGGACTCTGCCAGCTTGCGCCCAGCTGGCCCAGGCACTCACCTCGGGCTCCACGTCCACCACACAGATTTTGTTCCTGGCCACAACAGCTCGCACGGCCCCCAGGCTGGTCCCATACAGGTGCTCCTTGTACTCGCCATGCTCCAGGAACCTGCGACACCACCGGGAGGGCGAGTGTGTGGCTCCCACCCCGCCCTTTGGCTTGGGGACAGGCGGGGACCCTGGGCTCCCCTCTGTACCTGTTGTGCTGCAGGTCGGCCTCGAACGACTGCCTGGAGACAAAGTGGTACTCCACACCCTCTTTCTCGTGGCTCCGCCGTGGCCGGGTGGTGTCTTCATAGGAGGAGAGGAGCTGGGCGTGGGCGCAGCAGGAGGGCCCAGTGTCTGGGCACCCCCCCAGGGGTCCCCCTTCCCACCTGGCTGGGACCTGGAGTCCAGCACAGCGCCCTTCCCACCTACGACCCTGAGGTCAGCAGGAGGCCTCTCACTGCTGCCAGGGAAACTGAGGCACACAGGATCGCAGCACAGTGCCCAGAAGCCCACAGCCAGTGGTGGCAGAGCCCAGCAGCCCCACCCACCTATGGAGTCTGCTTGAGTCCTGCACCGTGCTCAGGTGAGTGTGCAATCCAGGCCCCGACACACTCCCGGGCCCCCTCCCAACCACAAGCATCAGGCCTCTCACGTGGCACAGCGACGCCAAAGCGCTGCGGGTTCTCAGCCACCAGCTTCTGCTTCAGCTCCTGCAGCCGGGCACCCAGAGACCCTGGAGAGCAGAGGGGAGCTGGGTTCCCACCATGCCCCCTCTGCCCGGAGGAAGCCACCACCCCAGACCCAGGAAGCCACCTACCAATCAGAACCGCGAGGCGGGGCCGCTCGCCTGGCTGGGGCTGGTACCGGGCCACCTCCTCGTAGGTGGGCAACTCCAGGGACTCTGAACCTGCTGGCACCTTCCCATCCTGTGAGCTGCCCGGTCTCTCTCGGCAGCCAAGCCGAAAGCTCCTCCGCAGACCAGCTTGGGAGGGCAGAGGGACATGGTGGCATTTGTCCCTAACCTCCCAGGAAAGGCTGCCTCCCTGCCAGCCCTGGGCCCTGCTCACAGATCATGGGCGCAAGGTCACTGCTCTGCTGGCCTGCAGCTGACCTCAGGAGACCCACAGTGGCCACCTGTGAAACTGGGCCACAAAGCTACACACACAGCGGGGTTCGGTCAAATCCCAAGGGACAGGACAGGGCACCGGAGGTGGGGCCCATGGTGGGTGAGAGAATGCAGCTGAGGGCTCGGGTTCCTGGCATGATCGAGCTGCTGAGGCTACTGGGACACATCCCCGTCCCCAGGGTAGGGGCCGAGGGGCACGGCCCGCTCCAAACACTGCAGGATGGGCCAGGAGATGGCTCCAGAGCTCTGCCATCCATAGCGGATGCCGGGCCCCTGGACCCTGGATCGCTCTGCTGCGTCCCCCACTTGGGAGGCTGAGGGGCATCAAGGAGTGGCCGGTCACTCACCCACATAGTGGCCTTTGAGGCGCCCGTCACAGTCACAGATCTCTGGGGACCAAACGGGCAACCGGTGAGGGGCTGGACCCATGCTTAGCCGCGGACAGGGTGGGCAGGGTGCCCAAGGCCAGCACCACGTCCCGGCTGCCCTGATGGCGCAACCCCTAGGATAAACGTCCTCCACGCTCTCCCCACAGCCTTTCCAGGCCCAGGAGCAGCAGGTGCCCCCTTCCCACGGAGCGAGTGGAAAGCTGGGCACCCAAGGCCCAGAAGCCCATCCAGCAGGCACAGCCCCTCCAGCCCAAGGGCCCCCAGAAGAGGCGCCCGGCCTGTGTGCACGGGGACAACACCAGCCTACCTGTGTCACAAGGCTGGTCGTCTGCGGTTTGCACAAAAGACAGATGGGACAGTGTTAGCAGGTACAGAGCCAGGGGCAGGGCTCTGCCTGCCATTTCCTCCGCCACACTGGCCCCAGCAGGTCGCTGCTAACTCCGCCTGCTCCGCCTGCACCCCACAGGGCCTTGAGGTTCCAGCTTCCTTCTTGGGGAGAGGCACCTGACTCTGCCTACTTCCTGGGGCTGCTGTGATTATTAAAAGGCTACAGCTCCTGGTCAAGCACTCACCCAGTGGGCAGGCGGCCCTGGGCTCCTCCCCAGCCCCATGAAGAAATGACCAGGTAAAGAGAAGCAGGAAGGTGGGGTTTGGGGTTTGTCCTCTCCAGGTAATACACAGGACACCCCGTTACATGTGAGCACACAGAAAACCACAGAGCTTCTCAGTTCCTCCCAAGCATCGAGGGGGCCATGAGCACTAAGGACACACCCACTGTCACCAGGAGGCCATGGTCGGCTCGGTGCCCTCAGTCTGCATTCACCGCTCCTAGGGACCTGAGTCTCCCCACACAGGACAGCCCGCAGCCAGGGTCCACACCCCATCTGAGCAGTGTTCATGAACTCCCAGTGCTATCCGTGGGCCCAAATCACAGACACCACCCGCAGCCTCCCCCACGCCCCCCAACCCGGCCCACTTGATGGCCCCCTGGAATTGCCCGGCTACTCACATAGTGGCTTCCTGAGACTCGGGGGGCTTGGCAGGGCGCCTGCTGCTCTCCAGTAGCTGAGTCGTCTGCAGGGCACCAGGGGGGCCATGAGCAGGGAAGTTGGGAGATCGAGGCCTGCATCCCCTGGTGACATGGCCTCCCACAGCCTCCCTCCAGGGAACAGGGCAGCAGCAGACAACTCCAGGCCCAGCACCCCAGCCTCACTGTCTCTGAGGGCACCAGCCTCGGGCTTTCATTGTCGCCAGGACCCTGGGTGCCAGGGTCCTGCCAAGGCTGGAACTCCGAGGACCACAGCAAGGAGCAGCCCGCTCACCTTGGCACAGGGGACCCAGATCTTGGGGTGATGCAGAGCCCGGGGGCCTGGGGTCCTCACCAGGAGGCCACCACAGTCACTGCCCACCACACACATGGGTGCCAGGAGGGTGTTGCCAGGCCAGGGCCATAGCCAGGCGCCCCAGCCTCAGCCCAGGTTTTCCCTGGATACAGACCCCATGGAAATGGCTCAGGCCTGAGTGGCCTCCATGTGCATGGCGACTGCAGCCTTGTAACACACGAAGAGGCACAGCAACACCCTCTGCCAGGACACTTGCTGGACACCTCCTGTCCCTCAGGGCACCTGCTCCCTCCTGCTCACACTTGGGTGTGTTCAACAACCTCTCACTTCACTACCACCCAGGCAGCCCAAGGTACCCAGCACAAGGCCAGCCTGGTTTATGATCAACCTGCCATCTTGTGAAAGGCAAAACTCAAATCACAGCACAGAGAGAGCATGTAATTGTATGGGGACAGCCAGTGGTAAAATGCCTCATTAAAAAAGGAAAAGAAACACTGGACACGGTGGTGCAAACTGTTATCCCAGCACTCTGGGAGGCTGAGGCAGGAGGATCCCAAGTTTGAGCCCAGCCTGGGCAACTTAGTGACTTAGCAAGACCCTGTCTCAAAATATAAAATAAAAAAAAGCTGGCTTCAATCTTAGTACCGCAAAATTTTAAAAGAACAGAAAGAAAAATAAGAAAGAAAAATAAGACCCCCATTTCCGCATGCAACATTCACACGGCAAGGCATGAGCAGCAGGCAGACCAGCTCCATCTGCCCCACGACCGCCCCTGCCGCCACCCACCTCTCCTGGAACTGCTTGGAGGGG
Organism: Dinomys branickii; assembly: GCA_004027595.1. Classification (NCBI taxonomy): domain Eukaryota; kingdom Metazoa; phylum Chordata; class Mammalia; order Rodentia; family Dinomyidae; genus Dinomys; species Dinomys branickii. The sequence continues at coordinate 224,260 of PVLD010000266.1, read as the reverse complement.
ATGAGGCCAGCCCGCAGGCTGGCGTCCCCCACACGCTTGGCCTGCCACCAGGTGGGGTCGTCCTGGCACACCACCTCCAGCACCTGCCTGCTCCGGAATGGCAGCCCTGCCTCCTGGCAGGGGATGGCACGGTCCTCCCAGGGGTCGTAGTGGAACAGGGCCCGCATGAACACCTGTGGGGAGGGCTCCGTGAGCAGCCGAGGTGACAGCCACGCCAAGAGCCAGGACAGCCCAGGAGAAGCCAGCTTCGGTCTCCTCCGCTCCTTCACGTCTTCCTTTCTGTGGCACTGGGGATTGACCCTGGGGCCTTCTCCATGAGCTCCAACCCTAGCGCTTTTTATTGAGACAGGGTTTTTCTAAGGCACTAAGTAGCCCAGGCTGAGCTCAAACCTGCAATCCCCCTGCCTCAGCCTCCCGAGTGCTAGGACTGCAGGTGTGCACTGATCTGCCCAGGTTTGCTAACTGTGCTACAGTCATCTCAGACACCCCCGTGTGGAACTCCCTGGACAATCAAACTAACAGAGTGGCAGGTGGCTGCCTTTCTCCCCCAACCTAGACACTGCCTGCCCCGCTTGCCACAGCCAGTCCACAGCCGTCCGTGTGTGATAGCCGGAGTGCTGTCCACAGCCAGTCCTGGGCCCAGACCAAGGGGGACGCAGCATGAGTCGCAGCTGCGATGCTGTCCTCCCTGTGCCCATGGCGCCCAGAAATGGCATCTGTGAAATGCGCAGCTCACCGCCTGTAAGAACACGGAGGCCCACGAGACCCTGCTCCCACTGCCCACCACCCAGTCCCGCTTCCCAGTTCCTGCATGCAGGCCCCACGCCCCGCCTGGGAGGACCTGGATGTCCTGTCCGTGTAACCCTGTAGCCCTCAGCACCAGACGAGCCCAGGGGGAAAAGGAGCAGAACCCGGGCTCAGTGCTTAAGACAGAGCCCAATTCCTCCTCCACACACAGGCAGGAGGGAAGCTCGTCCTGCCCTGAGCACTGGGGACAGAAGCCCTTGCCAGCCTCAGCCAGCACAACCATGGGGGCCGGGGACTCTGACCAGCACCTGGGTCAGCAAGGGACACCAAGCAGAGGCCCTGGGGGCAGTGCCTGTGTCCTCCAGGGAAACCAGGGCCAAGTCAGAGCCTGCAAAGCAGCACAGGGGAGCACGGCTGCCCACTGCAGGAATCACCTTCCATCCAGCCAGAGCCAGCCTTACACAAACAAGCACAGTTACATTGAGCAGGACACAGAGGAGGCTGAGGCAGGAGGATGGCAAGTCTGAGGCCAGCCTGGACAACTGAGCAAAGGACTAGGGTATAGCTTAGTGGTAGAATGGCCCTGGGTTCAATTCCCAGGATAATTTAAAAAAAAAAAATTCACAAGAACAGAAACAGCCATACAGCCATGTAAGGTTATTTCTGCCACATATGGTGGTACACACTTGTTTTCCTAGCTGCTTAGGAGGCTGAAGCAGGAGACTCCCAAGTTCAAATCCAACCTGGGCAATTTAGAGAAGTCTGTCTTGAAAGTAAATAGAAATAAACTGTCTGGGGAGGGCTCCACGGGAGACTCTCGCTCAGCAGTCCAAGGCCCTGGGTTCCATCTCTAGTAGTACAGACAGGGAGGAGCGTCTTCCCTCGCTGAGGTGTTGTCAGACCACGCCCTTAGCTTGCCCTCACCCTACTTGTCAGACCCTGTGGGCCTCCGCCTCAGTAGAGCCATCCCCAAGCTTGCTCCTTCCCCCAACACCCAAGTGGCTCAATAGGGCACCCTCCGCCTCTGCCTCGGGAGGTTCTGAGCACCATCTACAAAGGCCAGCTCAGCTCCAGACCCAGGCCCTGGCTCCACCCCCAACACCAAACAACTGAAAGCAGCAAACCCGGGGCAGGGGAGTCAGAAAGACCTGGGCTCCTCTGCGCTGTCTTTCCCATGCCTCTGGCCCGGCCCCAGACACTGAGGGCTAACCCTTGCCCGCAGACCTGAGTGCGGGTGCCTGCAGTGACAGAGGGGGCCCAGGGACAAACCCCAGGCACTGCATGTGATGTGGACCCCTGTGCACTGAAATCCCTGTGCCAGTGCCAGAGCAGCTCTGACAGACTCCAGGCAGGGCTAGCATCCCAACCCTTCACGAAGCACTCCGGCCATCACACAGGGGCGGGACCCTGGCCCTAACCCCAGTACGTCCTGGGAGCCAAGCACTGGGGGACCTCCTCTCCAGCTTGCTCTGTTCCCTGAAGCCCCCCCACTCCCAGCGCCGGCCTCCAGAGAGCCCCAGCTGCACTTTTCGGGGTGCTGGCACCGCTCCTGCCGCCCTCTACGCCGGGAGCCACTGAGTGTCTGGATCTAGCATCACTGCACAGTGCAGCAGCCTCCAAGGGAGCCTCAGCCAGAATCTGCTCGGGGACCCCCACACCCCACCACCACTGCCCTGTCCCTCAACTGCAGGCACCGCCAAACCCTGCGCAGACCCTGCTCAGAGGCCGGTGCAGACAGGGAACTCGCCCCCCACCCCCGGCCCTACCTTGCTCTCCTCGAGGCGGGCCCCCTCCGGGGTGGCCGGGATGACCTTGAGGGTGATGGAGCCCTGGGACTGGGCCTGGCGGACAGGAGGGACGGCCTGTCACCCCCGGCTCCCCAGGGCCGAAGCCCACCTGGTCTCTGAGCTGGCGCCTTCTCCGCACACGCCCACCCCTCAGCCTTGACCCCAGGACCCGCACCGCGCTCAGGGCCCATGCCATCCCTGGCTCCGTCCTCAGATGTGGGCCCCTTGCACGGGCCTACCCACAGAGAAACCTCCTCCATCCCTTCTTCCCCAATCCAGGTGAGGAGAGAGCTGCCCTGGCCACTCCACCAGAAAGCAGAGGACTGGGAGGGGCCCCGAGCAACAGCCCCAAGGGGGAGAGGCCACCGGCGCCAGGAGGCCCTGGGAGCCCACCCCCCACCCCAGCCTGAAGGCAGCAGCACCGACCAGAATCTGGCTGATCTCCTCAGGCCGCTTGTGCAGGACAGCAATGCCGTTTACCTCGCGGAGCTCATCCCCAACGTGGACCAGGCCTGGGGACATGGGGCGGCATCAGCACAGGAGCTGGAGACCCAGCCGGGGCAGGCAGCCCTCACTGCCCAGGGCAGCCCAGGCACAAGCCCAGCTGGAACCAAAGAGGCAGCCATCGGATCTCGAGACATAAATGAGGGCAGAAAGCTGCATTCCTGGCTGCAACTTCTGCCTCCTTAAAACGTCATTAACTAGCTGGGTGCGGTGGTACACGCCTGTGACCTTCACTGAGAGGCTGAGGCAGGAGAGCTGCAAGTTTGAGTCCTACCTGAGGAACTCAGCAAGACCCTATCTCAAAATAAACAGGGTTGGGGACACAGCTCAGTGTGAAGGCCCTGGGTTCAACCCCAGGACTGTGAAGAACAAGAAGAGAAAAGAAAGTGGAGGGCCTCAAGCCTCGTCCTCCCCAGGTATAGCCTCCAAGAGCAGCCACGTGAGCAAGAGGACCCAGGGCGCCGGGGACCGGGTCTTCAGGAGCATTGGATGTGGCTACCTATCAGCTCTTTCTGGAGGCAGGGTCTTGTTACATTGCCCAAGCCACTCTCAAAACTGGCCTCAAGGGACCCTCCAGCCTCAGCCTCTGGAGGAGCTGGGACTACGGCATGCACCGCTGTGAGCGTCCTGCATATCCCACCCTGTCTCTACAGCTACCGTGGGTACTGGGCCACAGCAGTGCACGGAGGGAGCTCCCAAATCAGAACCCAAATGCCACCAAGGTTCTCATAGGCATCAGTTGCCTCGGGTCTAGGACACCTCTCGACCAGGTCCCCAAACTCCAGGGCCTCCCCACTCGGGGTCGCCACCAGTGCCCTGCACCAACTCAACCAGGCCTCCACCGCCTGGGCCAAGGAGCTGGATGGGCCCTGCAGGGGCAGGGAGAGGATGCCCTGGGCAGAAGGCAGAGCCAGGACATGCCATTCCGCAGGCGCCAGGTCCCCAGCTATCAGGCTTTCTATTGTTACCAGCGTGTGGCTGCGGAGGGAGAGGGAGCCCCGGCCCAGGCCCGCAGAGTGCATCAGAGGTGCAGCCACGGGAGTGGAGGAACAGCACTCACCACTGCGGTCGGCCGCACCACCTCGCATGATTCTGGCCACCACAACCGCGCCGGTGTGCTCGTCCCGCCGGATGGTGGCTCCCTGCACCACACACAGAACAGGGAGGCTGGGGAGGCAGCTGGCCCCATGACCCAGCTTCCCAGCCACTGATCGCAAGTCCCAGGGGCACACAGGAGAACCAGCAATCTCCCGCTAGGGCCAGCACAGTGACCATGTGAGATCTCAAAGGACCGGACTCCTGGGTGGGGAGGAGGGAAGCTCCCAGTCCGGCCAGCGCCTGCACACATTTGCAAATGGGACAACACGTGCTTCAGAACCTGACCCACCCCCCAACCACATAGCCTCCCTGGACTTTCTTCCCACGACACGGTGCCAATGGCGCCCCACCAGCGCTCAGGGACAGGACACAGCCCAGGAAACGGCAGACACCGGAGGAGACACCACTAAGGAGCTGCGGTGATCTGCACAGGGAGCCATGAGCCACAGCCGGTCTGACCCAAGGGCCAGGGGAGAGCAGTTCCCTGCACACAAACAAACCACCATGGCCGCAGCCACAGCGCTGGGCGAAGCGGCTGCTGTCACGCTGGGACGGAGCAGGTCCGGAGCAGCTCTCTGGGAGGGGAGAGCTGGGCACCACGCACCAGGGGCTCCTTGCTCTTCACTAAGCGCACGATCTTCACCGACTCCTCGAACTCCTCGTCGACACTGTCAGGCAGAGGTGGCAACACGGGGTCGAAATTCTTCTGGGCCACAGTGTCATGCACCACAAGCACAGCCTGGAGGGAGGCAGGAGGCATAGATCACGCACAGGCCAGAGGGACAGCAGTTTGGAGCTCCAGCACCCCCACGCAGGAGCTGAGTCCCAGGGGTAGCCTTGGAGGAGGCAGGTCGGGTCGAGGGTCCCTACCCTGAGGTGGGGCGTGGCCAGCAGCTGCAGCAGCTCCCTCTCATCACCATGTGCAGAAGCAGCCTGCAGCTCCTCCGCCACCTGCAACCGAGGCACAGCTGCATCCTCAGGGACCTTCTCCCTGGCCTCTGACACCCAGGAGCAATTTGGACCCTTTGCCAGTCCCAGGAATCATACCAGGGAACCCAGACCCCTGTGCAACCCCCTGCAAGGAATGCACTGCACAGGACACAGATGAGAACCCTGAGCCCGGAGGGCACCGACCTCCAGGCGGCAGAGCTGAGACTTGAATCTGGCCCTGCCTAGTCGGCCATATGCCACGGCTGTACCACCGTACCGCTGAGAACACCGCAGGACAGGGAGGTGGGTACCATGGGAAGGTCACACAGCAGGTGACAGAGGCAGCCAGGGCCTGGGATTGGGTGATGGACCCAACCTGCTCGACACCACAAGCAGGGAAGAGCAGGCATGGGGACTGCCCTGGCAGCCAGCCAGCACCGCCCCCCCCCAGCAAGCTATTGGGAGCAAGTCAAGGTTGAGGGACAGCTCCTCCCCAGTCATGCAACGCGGAGGACCGTGGCCACTGAGAAGCAAGAAGCTTCCCTTGAACAGTGTGGAGCCCAGCAGGCGTGGTGGCACACATCCGTAACCCCGCACTCTGGGAGGCTGAGGCTGGAGGATGGTAAGCGAGTGCAGGCCCGGCCTGAGCAGTTTAGCACAACCCCATCTCCGCCCTCTGCAGAGGGCAGCAAACGGGCCTCAGCACGGAGGTTCTAGGGTCAGTCTTTCAGTTCCCAAAAGGCTGCCAGGGGGCAGGGGCGCAGGCAGCCCCTCGGCTCCAGGGCTCCATCTGATGCCCAAGAGCAAACGTGTGGTGCCGGTGCCAGGGTGGTCAGCGAAGAGCTGGCCCCAGGCAAAGCTCCAGTTTCACAGCTGAGGAAGCGGGCCCCCTGCAGAGCACACTGTGTCACCATGCCCCCGAGGCCCCTAGCCCGTCAGGCCTTGTGAGGTCCTTCCTAGAGATCAGGCGGAAGAAGAGGAGGGCCCTCAACTCTGGGCCCCCAGCAGACACCACGGTTAAGCAGCTAGTGGGGCTGGCGGAGGCTGCCACTGCCAGGAAGTCCCAGGACTCACGTCCTCGGCCAGGGCCACGGCGCTATGCAGGACCGGGGTTGGGCTCTGCCGCTCGTAACAGTGCAGCTTCTCGTGGATCTGCAGGGACACCAGGTTTCCGCTGACCCTGCACCCCTGAACCGCCCAAAGCCTCGGGGTCCTCGGGGGGCAGCCCAGAAGCCCGAGGGCCGAGGCGGCTGGGCCCCAGGCAGCACCTTCATCAGGTAGCCGAGGCTCCGCTCGCCGAACACGTCTCGCAGGAAGCCCATCTCCGCCCCTTGGCTGGAGTCTGGTCTCAGCTGGGACGTGAGCAGCGCCAGGGTCTCGTGCAGGCCTGAGGCAGGCATAGGAAATCAGGGGCCGGTACACTAAGGGCCTCCTGCCTGGGGGCATCCTGAGCCATCCTCGTCCCCAGGGTGTGCGGGCCAGGCCACCTCCAGAGGCCGCATGGGCAGCACCCCGGGGCAGGGACGGCAGGAACCAAGGCTGCTCTCACCCGAGTCCTCGGACAGCATGGGCATGCCTGCACTGGCCTGGTCCCGAGAGCCCCACCTGGGAGGTGGGGGTGGCAACCTCACAGAGGGGACAACAGCATCCCGGGCTGTCCAGCAGGTACAGGAACTGTAGCTCTGCGCATTCCTTTCAAAGAGGAAGAAAAGACAAGACTCACTGGTGTCCCCCCCACACCAAGCTTCCCCAGTACACTCAGACTTCCCCCTGTGCACAAATCCCAGGATGGACACGAAGGACTCTATTTCCTCCGTGAAGGAGGCTGGCGGTGCTGGTGCGACTTGAGGGTCACCACCCGTGCCGATTCCCGGGCCAGGCCCAGACCGTGTGGGTCACTGCCACCTTCTCAGGGCGGCGACGCCCCTGAACCAGCCCTGTTGGGCCTGCAGCCCCCACCACCCACATGCGAGCCCCAGCCGCGGGCGAGACGTGGAGAGGTGAAGGGGCGGCCACCCCGAGCCCTGTGCGCACATGGACTCAGGAGTCCTGGTCTGGAGGACAGGGAGTCGTGCCCCGCGCCTCGCTCCTCTCCACGCACAGAACCACTAGCCGGGCAGAGGATCTGCGCCCCACGCGGGAGGCCCGCCCAGGCCAAGCCCCCCACGCCCAAGCCCCGCCCAAGCCCCCCCTCGAGGAACCCGGGACCCTCCCTCGAGGAACCCTGGACCGCGCGCAGGGGAGCAGTCCAGGCCGAAGAACCGAGATCGGCAAAGCCGGAGGCGGAGCGGTGCCCGGGTCGGCGGGATCTCGGGGGCGGGCCTCCCCTCGTCCAGCGCTTCGCGCTCCCTCGCGTGCGCCAGCTCCCTACCTCGTTGGACCGGGACCTCGGCTCTGGACCGCTGGCTGTGAGAGATCCCCTGCCTCAGCGGCCTCAGCGAATCTGCAACGCCCCTCCCTGGCGCGCCCGTGGGGGCGGGGAGAGGGCGGGGCGCGAGCCTGTAAGGGCTGATCAGAAAGGGTGGGGCACGGGGCGGAAGGGGGCGGAAGGGGGCGGGGAGTAGATCATTGGGGCGGGGCACGGGGCGGAAAAGGCGGGGCACAATCTC
>PVLD010000266.1:141504-216485 GCA_004027595.1 Dinomys branickii | reverse complement strand
CTCTGCCAATGGAAGTGGGGATCAGCGGCGCCTCGGGAATCCGCCTATGCCCTCGTGGATCGAGCGTCCCGTGCCTGCAGGACCTGGGAGGAGGACGCACAGGTTGTCGCGTGGGCTCGTTTTCGCGGATACCCGGGCCCGGGACGGTGCGTTGTGGCTCTGCAGCGCGGGGCCTGGGGGCGGGCGCGGCGTCCCTGTCCCCATCCCTGTCCCCGAGGGCGGCAAAGGGCCCCTCGTTTCCCGAGCCTGCGCCGTCACCCTCGGCAGACAGGGTGCCGGAGCACCTCCGCCGCGGCGCACCCGCCCCTGAGCCCTCGCACGCGTGCACAACTCAGAAGGCCCACAGACTTCCGCACACTGGTAAAACGACTACAAGAATAAGGAATGTATTTTTCAGTTCTTAAGTAGGCAAAGATTTCTTATATACAAAAACCAGGGACTCTAAAAACTGATAAACGGACTTCAAAATTTAACACTTGTGCTCATCAAAAAAGTATGAAGAAAATACACGGTAAGGGGCAGAACAGTCACACCGTAAGTACAGACGAAGGACTTGTACTCCGCAACTCAGTAATAAAAGGACAAACACCCTGACCCTAAAAATGGGCAAAAGAAATTTGTATGTATTTCCCAAAAGAAGATAAACGCCATTAGACATATAAGCAAATGCTCATCTAGTATCATTTGTCATAAGAAAAAGCACATTAAAACCTTAGTTCTTATCGCCATCTAAAAAGATCAGGGCTAGGTTTTGTTCTTTGGGGGGTTGTTTGGTTTTTTGTCGTTTTGAACACAATCTCGCTATGCAGTTCAGGCTGGTCTTGAACTCATGTGTAGCTGGAGCTGGCCTTGAACTCACGATCCTCCTCCCTCAGCCTCCCCAGTGCTGAGACTACAGGCCTATGCCACCGTGTCCGGCTTGGGTGTTTTCTGAATAATGGAAATGTATTGCTCATGGGAAATCCAAGGTCAAGGAGCTGAGGCTTCCAGGTCTGCCGAGGGCCTGTTCTCAAAGATGGCGCCACACTGGGGACCCGTGTGGCCCAAGGGAACATAAAGGTGCAAAAGTGACTGCTGCGTCCTCCTGAAACGGCCAGGGCCACAGGAACCAGGGCCTTCTGCAGCTGCTGTGTGAGGCCAAGAGTCCTGTTAAGGGGCCATCCATGAACAGATGGATGAGCCTGTCACCTAGATGTGCACTGGTGTTTATATCAGCAAAGAGAAACAGACTAATTCACTGGTGATGGCCATGGAGGTCAGGATGTGTTAGACTGAGTGTGAGAGGCTGCTGCAAAAAGGACCTGCTGTGAGACTCCTGGAGCACCTGCCAGGTGCCCAGTGCTCAGGCTATGGTCAGAGCCCTGGCAGGTGATTATTCCACTGAGCTATATCCCCTATGGTCAGAGCCCTGACCTTGGCTGGTCCAGAAATGTACTTATCACCACCACCACTGTCACTAGCCTACAAAGTACCAGAAGTAACCCAGGAATGCCAGGCGTGGTGGTGCACCCCTGTAATCCCAGCACTCAGGAGGCTGAGACTCCAGGAGGATCGCTGTGAGCTGAGACCAGCCTGGGCTACAAAGTGAGCTCAAGGCCAGCCTGAACTGCATAGTGAGACCCTGTCTCAAAAAGACCAGAAAAAAAAAATGTAGGCTAGGAGAAAGTGAACAGTATGGCTGTCAAAGAGCCGTTACCGAAAAAGGGCCAGGCCCTGGCTGTTCTCAACAGAAGAAACCTCCAAGTCTGAGGAACACATCTCTGGCCCTTCTAGAACATTAAAATAAAAACTTTTCCAGATTCTCTCCATGCTACAATAAAAAGAGTTGATAATAAAATCTGTTTTTTAAAAAAGAGGAAAAAAATCCTTACAAACTAGTCTTATTTATGAATACTGATATAAAAATCCTAAAAACTTTCACTAGCCAGCATTTTCACCATGACACCCAATGAATAGTAATATACCACAATCAGGTAGACTGTATTCTAAAATGGTTTAATGTTTGGAAATATATTGTTTACTATTTGAAAGTCTACTAATCGCACTCTAAATAAAGCAATTTATTAATAGGAGAAAGGTAATATTTTATATTATATCATAGATGCTATAATGTACCCATACATGGTTTTCTAAAATAAGTGTCAAAAAATAAAAATAAGATAAAAATTTAAAAAGTTGAACAACAGTTAATCATAGAGTTACTTTTTTTTTTTTTGAGACAGGGTCTTGCTATGCAGTTCAGGCTGCCTTGAGCTCACTTTGTAGCCCAGGCTAGTCTCAAACTTGCATCGATCCTCCTGCCTCAGCCTCCCAAGTGTGGGGCTGGGGATATAGCTCAGTGGGATAAGCGCCTGCCTAGCAAGCGCAGGGTCCTGAGTTCAATCCCCAGTACTGCCAAAGAAAAACAACAAAACAAAAGCCTCCCAAGTGTTGGGATTACAGGCATGCACCATCATGCACGGCTCAGAGTTACCTTATAAAACAGCAACTGCACTTCTAGGTATCTGCCCAGGAAAAATTAAAAATATGTCTCCATAAAAACTTTCCCATTGAGCCAGATGTGGTGGTGAGTTTAAGGCCAGCCTGGGCTACAAAGTAAGCTCAAGGTCAGCCTGAACTGCATAGGGAGACCCTGTCTCAAAAAGACAAAAAAGAACCAGGGATATAGTTCAGTGGCATAAGTGCCTTCCTGCAAGCATAAGGTCCTGAGTTTAATTCCTAGTACCAAAAAAACAGAACTTCCTCGTGAGTGGAGGGCTTCGCCTGCATGGACTGAGCGCACTGTGAAAGCAGCTCGTCTCCACACACTGCCCGGCGCCACTTACAGAAGAATCTCCAGAACACGCAGTTCTGCAGAGAGAAAAGTAGATGAGTGGTGGCCAAGGCTGGGCGAGGCCATGGGGCATTCTCATGGTAATGGATTTTCAAGATGATGAGTATGTCTTAAAATGTGATTATGATGATGATTGTAAAACTATGAATATATTTTGAAAAGTTGAAACATACCCTATAAGTGAATATCTATTGTGGTATGTAAATTATCTCAATAAAGTTGTTTAAAATAAATGGTTTATGCCAGGCATGGTGGTGCATACTTGTGGTCCCAGTACACAAGAGGCTGAGGCGGGAAGATTGCCATGAGTTTGAGGCCAGCTGGGGTCACATAGTTCAAGGTCAGGCTGGAGTACATAACAAGACATTATCTAAAATAAAAAAAAATTAAGCCTCCAATAAAAGGAAGGCACAGATTAGTAAACAGATGAAAGAACAAGATTTATCTATGCGCTTCCTAGGAGAGACTCACCTGCCCAGCACAATAGGTCCCGGGTCCCACTCCTAGCACTAAAAAAAAAAAAAAAAAAAAAAAAAAAAAAAAAAAAAAAAAAAAAAGATTAAATACTAAGTTATAAGCTCAGTAGGACAAGAGAGAGACCTATCAGGGGCTCGGAAATGCTCGGGTGAAAGGGAAAAACTGTCCAAGAGAAAGTGTTCTTTTAAAGAGTTTTCCAGATTCTCCAGAATCTGGAATTTTCCAGATTTTCCAGACCAGGGAAGCATAACTGAATATGCAGGATGCCTGACTGTACTGCTGTACCAAGCTCCATAAACTGATGGCCATTAATCTGCCCTTGTAACCCAGGGTCTTACCCTGCTAGCCCATCAGAACTGCCAGGCTGTCCTGTCTTGCCTTTGCACATCTTGCTTGTGCATCATAGAAAAGCCCACAACCCCCAGAGATCAGGGCCTGATATTATGGAAATGACCCCAATCAGTGGCCATTGATGTAAATAAATCCTGGGTGTCATTCTGGTGTTTCTGCTTGCCGTTGCAAGGGAAGGACATAAACGACAAAACATAACTTACACAGACAGACAAAGGACAGTCCCATACAGGAACTGTGTTGATTCATTCTAAAATTCCAATTAAAATATAAAAGCAATGTCCTGGGAAATTTCCTAAATCCTTCTACAACTCATCAGGAAAAGTAAACATCGGTGAAAAGCAGGAAGAGTTCTGAAAGAGAAGAGAGGGCCCAAGAGAGCTGGGCTATAAGGTGCCCTGGCCCTGGCAGCGCAGTGTGTATCTCATACCAGGGCAGCTGTGGAGGTGTCCCCCTGAGGGGCATCCACCACAAAACCACAGGCCGGGGCTGCGTGTGCAGAGAGCACCAGCTAGTACAGCCACCGTGAGAGATGGGAGGAGGCGAGTGCCTAAAAAAAGTGTGGGAGCAACCAAAACTCACTGTTCTTTATGGAAAAACGGGGAAAGAAGGAAGAAAAAACAGAAAGACGTCAGATCCCTGCCTCACAGCAAACAGTTTCCCAGTAGATTTAATTTTATAATCTCGCAGAGGAGGAAGACTTTCTAAGCAAAACCCGAACCCAGATCTACAAAGAAAAAGGGCATGTGATTAAGTAAAGTATAAATTATAAAATGTAAACTCTTATTTTTGTAATGTGATATTGTACATGGAATATGATAACTAAATTCCTTAACTTAAAACATTTCATACAAGTCAATAAGATAGAAATTGGGGAAAAGGTTGAAGAGTCTGTTACCCAAAGAATGCATTAAAGTACAAAAATACAGCCAATATACAAAACTTCTGCAAACAATTTTTGCACTAAAAATCTTGCAAAGTAGAAGGCGATGTCCCTGTCTAGTCTGTTAAGACAAAAATGTTTGTTAGCTGCCATCAGTGCTGTGGGATAGAGATGAGGCACAGTGGGTGGCTTGCTAGCTGTTGTGAATTCCCAGAGGACAACTCAGCAATGTCTGCTCGATTGTGGGGGGACGAGGGACACACAGGTAGAGAGAGCTGTGGGTGGAGGGTGAGCAGGAGCAGGTGCCAGGAAGAGGGCAGAGTTGTCTGAAGGGAGCAGTAGCCCAGCGTCCCCCAGCACCCACTGCCCCTCACCATCCACCCTTACCACGGTTATCTTCGTACGTCAGGGAGCATCTGAAATTACCCACTCTGCAAACCTCCTGGAGCTCCCTCCAGCTGATGCTCATCCCCCAGAAGGCTCTGTCCCTGGTGTCTCTGAGATCCTGAGGCCTAGACGCAATGGCTCTATCAGGCTGGAGCCACTTGAGATTCTATCCAAGGCCAGGGTGTGAGGACACTGAGTGAAAGGAAGTTGGCTCAAAGCCCACAGTGGCCTGGTTGTTTGCAAGCTGTTCATTTCCCACAACCCTCTGGGCCCCAGCTGAGGGTGATAAAAACATCTCCTGGTTCCTGTGCCTTGGCGCTCGGCTCCCCGCTTGCTGATCTCTGTGGGTCAACCGGGCCCTGTGATGCAATGTCCCTGTCTTTCAGTGACAGCCATGGCTGCCGAGCATTGTGAAGCCAAAAGGCAGCCAGGTGCAGCGGCCACAGGTCAGATCCCCTCACTGATCACCTGGCCATTGCCTTGATGATGAGCTTCAGGCACAGAGGCAGAGGAGATGCCAGGTCCCAGGGCTTCCCGGACAGAGTATTCTTTCCTTGTCGCTCTCTCAATTCTATGTATGTGTTGCTTACAACCCCTTGCAATAAAAACCCAAAGCCTAGCCAGGTGTGACCTGTAATCCCAGCACCCAGGAGGCTGAGGCAGGAGGATTGCTACGAATTCAAGACCAGCCTGGGCTATAAAGCGAGCTCAAGGCCAGCCTGAACTGTACAGCGAGACTGTCTCAAAAAGACAAAAAAAAAAAAACAAAAAAAACAGAAAAAGCGAAGGTGAGGCAGAGAGAGCCCCTTTGGACGCGTGCATCCGGACCTCCCAGGGCGTCGCTGCCTCCTCCTGAGCGCCCTGCCAGGTGGCTGGGAGCGGCCCTGTGCCCCAGGACTATGATCCCAGGCAATCGGCCTGACACCTGCAGATGAAATGCTCGCGCGTGAAGTCCGCCTAGGAGCCACGCTCGACGCGAGGTCCCCAAGTGGGCAGTAGAGGCGGCGAAGGGCTACCCGACTACTCCCACTCGGCCTGTGAATGGGGCTGCCCAGGGAAAGGGGCGGGGCCGAGCCAGCCCGCTGACCCCGCCCCAGCGGGACTCCACCCACCTGGACCCCACAGAACAGGAGCCAAGGCGGACCTCGCCAGTCTTCCCGCCGCCGCCGCCATGCAAGCGCTGGTGCTGCTGTGGGGCTGCCTGGCGCTCCGGGGTGAGCGGGATCGGGGTCGAGGTCGCAGCGCGGGCGGGGCGGAGCAGGGTAGGGCACGGCCGTCCGTCCTGGGGTGCAAGGGGGTTCCCCTTCCTGTCTGCGGACCTCAGAGCCCCGGGCTGTGCGCAGAGGGGAGCCTGGCCTGCCGGTGTCCTGCCGGGAGGCGAAGGCGACATCACCCCGGCCTGCCCTGGGGCACCGGCAGACCCTCGCGGGTCTCTGCACAGCCCGCCCCTCCTTTGCGGTTAACACTGCACCGGGCTGCACGCGGTGACCGGTGCCGGGCGCCCCTCCGTGGGAGGGTCCCGGGGCTGTCGGGGCTGCTGCCCGAGCAAACCTTTCCTCGCCTTGACCCTGGCCTCGCCCCCGGCGTGTTTCAGCTTCTGCCGCCCTGACCTGTCCGAAGGAAATGAGCGGATTCGAGGGCGACACCGTGACCGTACGCTGCACCTACGGGGAGGAGCTCCGGAAGCGCACCAAGTACTGGTGCAGGGAGGGCGGGATCTTCATCTCCCGCTGCTCCGAGAGAATCTTCGTGGGAGAGGGCATCCAAGAGGCCACGGAGGGCCGCGTGTCCATCCGGGACAGCCCCCAGGAGCTGGTGCTCACAGTGACCCTCAGGGACCTCACGCTTAAGGACTCCGGAAAGTACTGGTGCGGGACCCCCAAGCTGGGCCTGGATGAGTCATTCGAGGTCTCCCTGAAGGTTCTCCCAGGTACCCAACTCCCCCCTTGCGCAGGGGCTGGTGATGGAGGCAGGGTCGCTGCTCCACAAGGGGCCCCTCAGAGCCTGTGCAGTCACCAGGGTCCCTGCTGGGCAGCACTGGGACACAGAGAGTGCCCCATGAGCCCCGGCAGGGTGTGGGCTGACAGATGCCGAGCAGGAGGGAGCCCCTGCCAGCCTGTGTCCAGGTTTGCCTGAGGTAGTGAGCCAGATCTTGGGGACAAGAGGGGCGTTGCAAAGACTCAGGGTAACTTGGAGTCAGGAGCACCCCTGCGACTGCCCAGGGGCGGGCCCGCCAGTGTCCCCTCAGCCCTGGCCAGGGCTGCTCCCACCAGGGCTCCCAGAGCCCATCCAGACCCGCTGAGCTGAGGGAAGCAGCCAGAGAGGGTCCAGGTGGCAGCAGCTCGGCCTTGGGTCAGTGCCTGTCTCTCAGATGGGAAGCCGAGGCCCAAGAGAGCGATTGGCCCAGGGCCCCCTGGCAGGAAGGGACAGCCGGGATTCGCCCAGAGGCCGTTGCTGGCACTGGTGCTCTTCCTTCCTCTTCTGGTCGGGTGGGCAACCCCCATCCCTGGCCGGCCTACCCTCAGTGCCAGGCCTGTGTCCTCTGTGAGGCTTGTTTCAATTCCGGGAACTGGAGTTAAACTTGCTGAGCACTCTTGGGCATAGCCTGACCTCCATCCGCAGTACCGCTGAAAGGAAAATGAAACCCACATTCAAGCCAGCCTCCGTTTTCCCAGCATTTTCCAGTCCCTTCCAATTCTTACAGGGTTCAGTCATGGGCTTTATCCAGTTGTGACCCATTCTGCCTGTTTCCGAGGTTTCTCCATTTTGCTCCGAACCCGTGTTTGCCATGCACACAGTCATGTGACCTCCCAGTCACAGGTCGCTGGCCTCTGGTGACAGCTGGGAGGCTGCGGATGGGGCGCTGGCTCCCTGGCAGTGGGCGAGGGGCTCTCTGAGTCTGACGTCGGCCGGTTCTGTGGTCCTGCTGGATCCTGTCCACCAGAGGCTTGAAAACCAGCTCCCAAATCCACCAACGTCGATCTCAGCTCCACCCACTCATGGGAGCCACCCACAGCTCACCCTGGGTCCGGCCAAGCAGCAGGTTTTCTAGAGGTGGAGCAGGACGAGCACACCAGCCTCACCGGCACCTGGAGAGGGCAGGGACCAAGCGGGAGAAGGTGGCGTTGTAAATGTTCCCTCATCCGAGTAGACAGATCCAGGCCAACTCGGCCTCGTGTTAGACCGGGAAAGACCAGGATGGGTCGGGCTCCAGCCGTGGTCAGAAGGGACCAGCAGGCAGAGGTGGCGCGTCCCGTGGGCACAGGGCACAGGCATGTGGCCCTGGGTGTGTCAGCCCCATGGGGCATGTGTGGCTCTGTGGGGGGCAGGAAGGGGTTTGCGCCTCCACAGAAGGGCTGTGCTTTGGGCTGGCGCTTAAGCTAGCAGAGCTAAGAAGAAAGGCGCCAGCCAGGAGAGTGGCAGGGTGCAGGGACAGGCGGCAGGAGGCCCAGGGGCCAGTTGGGTGGTGGCTCTGTGTGGCTGGCACCCGGAGCAGTGGTGACCCAGCTGGCATTGAGCCAGGCCTTCGAGTCCTGCCCCGACGTGGGAGCTGCGGACATCCTGGTGCAGGGAGGGGTGGGCCCAGTGTTTATCTAGGAGCAAGACCACCGGGTGTGGAAGGAGCGGGCTGACTGGGAGACTGAGGCTGGCCTCCCCTCTCCTCCAGGAGCAGAGAGACCCGGGCCACCCACCAGGGCCTGCTGCCTGCCCTCCCCTGTCCCCTCCTTCCGACCCCCTCCGGCCACCACAGCCAGCCTTCGGCCCAGGGCGGGAGCCCAGCCTCCACAGCCCCCGGCACCGAGTGAGTGGAGCTTTCCATCCCCACGGGAGGCACTGCCTGGCGCCAGGCCCCGAAGTTTATCGGCACCGCCCCAACCCCGATGTCCTGCTTGGGGCTGGGCTTGCTTGTGCAAGGCCACAGGGAAGAGCAGCCAGGAGGTGGCCACAGCTGTCCCCAGTGCTCACTGGGGCCCAGAGGTTCTGAGGCAGCACTGTGGACAGTGCCCTTCCTCCGAGAGGGCAGTGACAGCCGGCCAGGCCTCTGGGTGATGCTGGGCAGCACTGGAGCATGTTGGAGGGACCCCTCCCAGGCCTGAGGGAGAACTGCATATTTTCTGCCCAACACCTGCTGGTTGCCTCTTGATGGCACCACCTCACCCTGCCCGCAAGGTGCTCTCGGCCCAGGACCTTCCCAGACATTGGTCCCTGAGGCCAGAGTTCAGGGATCAAGGGTCAGTCTGGCTCAGGGGTGCTAAGCCATGGCTTTCGGACCCGTAGCTTCACCTGACCGGCATCCAACAGTCGCCGCCCCCCAGCAGGGGCACAGTGGGGTGGAAGCCTCGCCACACACAGAGACGGCCACCTCACGCCACACGGCCACTTCGCACCACACGGCCACCTCGTACCACACGGCCACCCCAAGCCACACAGCCACCTCTGCTCATGCTGCGGCCACATCTCCTCCTGCAGGGAGCTCCCGCCCAGCCATGGTGCCTGACTCCTCCACCACTGCAGCAGGGGACCCTGGTCCTGTTTCCAGCAGCCTCAGTTCCATGTCCAGGTGAGCCCAGGTGATCCTCAGGCCATCCCTAAGCCACTCCTCCTGCGTAGGCATGACCCTCTGAACTGGGGACACATCTTAGCCCCTATGCCACTGTGGACGGGCTCTTGAACGGTGCACATCCTGAACCACAGGAGCCAGCAGCCCCACTGGCCTGGACACAGCCTGCTCAAGGAGAAAGGTCCAGGCTGGCTCTGCCCCCACCTCTGTCTCTGCCTGGCCTCGGGTGCAGCCGCCTCATTTCAGTGACATTTGCCTGCATGTGTTACATCAGTGCTTTGCCGTGTGTAAAAATACGGAAACCTATGCTAGGCATGCTGGTGCAGGCCTGTAATCCCAGCACTCAGGAGGCTGTGGCAGGGGGATTACCATGAGTTCAAGGCCAGTTTGTGCTCTGTAGTGAGCTCAAGGCCAACCTGACCGGCACATTAAGACCCTGTTTCCAAAAGAAAAAAAAAGGAGATTTTTCTCCTTCCCCAGCTGCAATCCCGGCCAAGGGGAGGGACTCAGACGGGTCTCAGGGTTCAGTTAGCTACTGGCAATGTGTGCTGGGATTCCTTTCCTGGGACCAGGCGCCCTTGGCTGGGCTGGGTGGACACTAGGGTCCCCGTGCCTCTGACATCCTGGGGGCAGGGCCTCAGAGCTTGTTGCCTCCCATGCCAGAGCTGGTGACTGCACCCCTGCATCCCACCCTGCAAGGGCTTCCACATCTGTTTCCAGGTGTGAATGCAGCCACTCCCGCCTGGTGGCACAGGGACCACGAGGGGCTATACCACCGCCCAGGGGTCCTCACGTGGCCGCCCCGCAGCAGGGCTCAGCGCCCTGCCCAGGTCCCCTATCCAGTCTGCAGTACAGACAGCTGCGGGGCTGGGGGCTGTGCTGTCTCAGCCACACACAGTGCCCACTCTAGCCACCGGCTTTCTGGCCCGGGACACAGATGCTTCCCTGGTGACAGCTGCCGGCCCCATCTCACCCCCAGCATGTCCACTCGCATGGCCCGCCAGCTGGCCCCAGTCCTGGTGCTCCTGTCTCTCCTGCTGACTACAGGCCTCATTGCCCTGGGGGCCCACCTGCTCCGGGGCCAGAGGTCAGGTGAGTGGGGCCTGGCAGAGGGCGGAGGGGGCTCCCCCAACCCGGGGCCCGGTGTGTCCCCATGCACAGTGGCCCAAGCCAGGCTGCTCCCCTCTAAGGGCCCTGCAGCCCCCGACTGGGGCAGACACCCACACATGGGATCTCAGCCTCGGCCTGCATGTCCGTCCAAGCAACTGGCCACATCCTGCTGATCCTGGCCAGGCCCTGCCCCCTCCACAGGTCCAGCTCCGTGTGCAGGGCCTGGCTGGGGCACAGGACAAGCTCGGTGCCCACCCTGGAGACTGTAAGGCACCAGGCCTCTTCCCAGGCTCTGTGGTTTGACCACCCTGAGCCTCAATTTCCCCAAATGGGAACAAGCCACATATGTCATTTAAAATCTAGCCAGGAGTGCTCGCTTCGGCAGCACATATACTAAAATCTAGCCAGGCATGGTGGCACATGCCTGTAAGAAGGATCACTATGAGTTTAAGGCCAGCCTGGGTTACATAGTGAGACCCTGTCCCCAAAAAAAAAAAAAGTCTAGTAACCACTTTTTTTCTCTGGTGCCTAGAATTGAACTCAGGACCCTGTGCTTGCCAGGCAGGCACTTGTGCCACTGAGCTATACCCCAGCCCAGTTGCCACCTTTTAAAAAACTACTAAATTTTAATAAGACAGTCTATTTAACTCAGCATATCCAAACCATTATCATGTCTACAGGGTGTCAGTATGAGATTTAGGGGTGAGCTGCAGCTCCAGACCTTCTTTATTTTTTTCAAGAAGTCACCACGTTGCCCAGGGTGGGCTTGAACTTGTAGTTCTTCTGCCTCAGCCACCCAGTGTTGGATTATAGGCATTTCCCATCATGCCTGGTTAATAGTTATTAACGAAGCCAGGCCTGGAAGTACAGACCCGTATTCCCCAGCACTCACTGGGGCCCAGAGGCTCTGAGGCAGCACTGTGGACAGTGCCCTTCCTGTGAGAGGGCAGTGACAGCTGGACAAGCCTCTGGGTGATTCTGGGCAGCACTAGAGCATGTTGGAGGGACAGGGCCATAACCACCCGCTCCCAGGCCTGAGTGAGAACTGCATATTTTCTGTCCAACACCTGCTGGTTGCCCCTTGATGGCACCACCTCACCCTGCCCGCAAGGTGCTCTCGGCCCGGGACCTTCCCAGATATTGGTCCCTGAAGCCAGAGTTCAGGGATCAAGGGTCAGTCTGGCTCAGGGGTGCTACTTGGGAGGCTGAGGCAGGCTGATCACTTGAGCCTAGGAGTTTGAGCCCAGCCTGGGCAACACAGTGATACTGTGTCTCAGAAGTACCTAGCTTGGCTCAGTCTGCGGCCTGCACTTCCTCCTTCCCACTGGGCCAGAACCAGCCTGACGCAGAGAAGCCTTGTTCTGGCGCCTGCTCGCCAGCACCGAACAGGGCATGAGTGAAATGGGCATGCTGAGCGGCCGGGGTCCCAGCGCAGCTCTGCGGCTCGTGCCGCTCTGTAAACCCCCAGGCGGGAGACTGAGGCGCAGAGCAGCTCAGCCACGTGCCCTGGATTTGCAGAGCTCTGAAGTAGCAGAGGCGAAGGTGGCATCCCCGTGAGGGACTCCAGGGAGAAATGTCTGTTCTCCCCACGCCCCCCGGTCGCTCAGAGGAGTTGGAGGGGACAGGGCCACTGCCTTCCTTCTCACAGCCCCAAAGCCCAAGCACCTTGGCCTCAGACCCAGATCCCCACAGCCACAGAGGTACCCTCTCAGCCTGTTAGACATGCAGTATCTCACACCTATAATTCTAGTGCAGGAGGCTGAGGCAGGAGGATTGCAAGTTCAAGGCCAGCCTAGACTATATCAAAACACTGTCTCAGGGAAAAAAAAAAAAAAAAACCACAACAAAAACAAAATATATGAAATGCAGCCCACTGGATTGCAAGCTACATTTTAAGAAAACTTCCAGTGTCCTTAGCTTTTTGTTCTTATAACAAATTCTTGGTAACTGACCAAAACAGGCTTCCCTGGCTCACAGTGCAAGATGTTCTAGCCCTGTCTCTCGGGCCATGGAAAGCTTCTTGCCTCTGGGCAGCCCCATCCCTGTCCCTTTCAAGGACTCTGGAGACCTGAGGCTCCCCTGCAGAGAGTGCTCCCCTCCCTGTGGCAGGGAGCGGGTGCCAGGCCTTGGTCTGTGGTCCTTGGAGGGGCACTGCGACCGTGGCAGCACGTGGGGTCCCCAGGCCTTATAAGCCCTGCTGCCCAGGCGATGGCCACTAGACAGCTGCTTGGCTTCACTCATACCCTCCTGGGTTTCTTTCAGCTCTGCTGGCCTCAGGGACACAACAGGGCAAGAAGGTCCACCTCCCGGCAGCGGTAAGGACCCCCTCTTAGGTCCCAGCTGCCTCTGTCCTCTCTTGGCCCTGCATGTCCTCCAGAGGCGGGGCTTGCCCCCACCTGGAAGCATCCATGAGCCCTGAGATGGAGGCCAGGTGGGTGCCCGTCAACTGACAGCCACCACATGGGGCACACAGAGGGGTGACTCCCCTGGGCCTGGCGCCCTCTTCTATCCCTCACAGAAGCAAGAACGGGGCTTCAAGGTCTTCTGCTCCAGCCTTTCTCTTGGTTCTCTGCAAAGCCCTCACCCTGCACCACCTGGCAGTCAGAGAGCTGACCCGGAATGCCCTCTCCTAGCCAGGCATAGGGTGTATGCCTGTCACCTCAGCACTCTGGGAAGCTGAGGCGGGAGGGGCCCAAGTTCAAGCCCAGCCTGGACACCATAATCACTCAGGGAGACCCTGTCTCAAAATAAAAAATAGAAAGGGCTGGGGATGGAACTTAGTGTGAAGGCCCTGGGTTCAGTCCCCAGTGCCACAAAAGAGAGAGAAAGGCAAGCTGGAGGAAGAAAGAAACCCTCAGGGACCAGGCCGGCACCGGCTGACCCCTCCAGGGCTGGCGCCCAGGGACTTGTGTGACCACTGGTGTCTGTGCTTTTGCAAAAGGAGAAACGGAGGCTCACAGCAGGGAGCAGTGTGGCCTGAAGCACACAGAGCAGGAACACACTCAAGGCAGGGCCAGGCCTGGCCCCACCTCTCCTTCTGGGCGCCTGGGCTCCCTCGGCTCCGAGACCCAGATGAGGGTGGTGCTTGGGGTCGGGCCCAGGGCCCAGGGCCCAGGATGGGCTCCTGGATGCTCCTGCACCGGTAAGGGGGGCACAGTGTCGGGGCAGGAAGCTGGGACCCCGCCTGCCTCGCCGCCCCAGACCCCTGAGCCCAGGCAGGAAAGGGGGGCTGCCATCTCCCTCTTTCCTGGCGCCAGCAAGGACAAAAGAACCCCTGGGTTCCCAGGGAGGGTGATACGAACGCGGCTCCCTCAGTGCAGGAAGCAGCTGCTATCTCAGGAAGCCGAGGACGAGGCCAAAGGTGGCCAGGGAGCAAGAGAGAAGCCACCTCAGTGGAGGAACGGGCCAAGGGTGGCCACCACAGAGCCTCCCAGCCAGGGCCCCCACAGGGAGTCACCTCTGCGCCGGAGCCCCTCACCTGGTCCATCCCCACCGCTGCGCCTGACTCTGCCTCCCTTGCGGCCACTGGCCAGCATCTGGGTGCCTGCGGACACCATGGCCCCCACTCCTGGACACCTGAAGCCCCTTGCCAGCTCCTCCCCAGGCTCCACTGTGGGGATCCACTGCCTGAGCCAGGTTGGGAGAAGGCTGGGTCCATCAGATAGGGAGGGCAGCAGCTGCACCCCTCCACCCTGGCAACCACAGCCCAGGGCCTGTCCACCCCAAGCCAGGGCTCTTGACTTCTCCCCTTTATCCAGAAAAATTTCTGTTTTTTTGGGACAAGGTCTCTCTGTGTAGTTTAGGCTGGCCTTGAACTCATGGTGATCTTCCTGCCTCAGACTCCCAAGTGCTGGGATTGAAGGCTCTTAGGAGTTGCGGAATGAGCCCTGGGCTTCAGGAGCCCCAGATGCACCTTGGGAAGCCTAAGACAAAGCTGGAGGTGGAAGCGGCAGGAGTGAAGGCCAGGGTCTCCAGGAGAAGTTGTGTCCCTGTGCCCCCATGGCTTAACAGAGGCCAGAACTTGGGGGACAGTAGGATGGGCACACTGCTGCCCAGATACCCCACCATCATGGCCACCCCAGCTGTGCATTTTGTCTCTCCAGGCCCAAGGGTGGGAGGAAGCCCCTGTGCCTCACCCAGAGTCAGAGGAGCCGGGCCGCCCCAACCCAGAGTTCGTCGAAGTGTAGCTACGGATGCTGCGCAGTGGCCTCGCCCAAGCTCTCCCCAGCCCCCACCTGCCTGCCCCAGGCTCCTGATGCCTCTGCACTAATCCACACCCCCCCCCCC
This sequence comes from Dinomys branickii, assembly GCA_004027595.1. Classification (NCBI taxonomy): domain Eukaryota; kingdom Metazoa; phylum Chordata; class Mammalia; order Rodentia; family Dinomyidae; genus Dinomys; species Dinomys branickii. The sequence goes on along the minus strand of PVLD010000266.1, from coordinate 201,596 downwards.
GATCTTTTATTACTTTGAGGCAGGGTCTCACTAAATTGCTACATTGTCCAAGCTGGGCGTGAACTTACAGTCCTCCTGCCTCTGCCTCTCAGGGGGCTGGGATCATGCCAGGCACCAGACTCCCTTCAGTGTGGCCCCAGCATGACCAAGAGACCAGGACACGGCCGTGAGACCTCCCCTCTCTCCCCTCTCCCCTCCCGGGACCTCAGGCCAACACGGGGTTAGCCCTGACTTCATCCCAGCATGAGGCTATGAACCCCTTCACCTGCCCTTGGGGAATTCTGAGCCCCACCAGTACCCCCAGAACCATCTTGAGGTTGGGCCAGGACTCTGACAAGTGCCTGTCTCTTCCCCGGCCAGGGAACCCCAGACCACCAACTTGAGAGGTCCGTGCTGGGGCCCGTCAGGGATTCCTGGGGCAGGGATAGAAGAGGACCCAGAGACCATGCCCTGGAGGGCAGGGTCAAGAAGCAAAGCCATATAGATGTATTTTTCTAGTTTCTCTTTAAAGATGAGATGGGGTGCTCAGTGTACAAAACTCAGAAAGCCGGGGAGAAAAACAGAAGGAAAGAAAGTGACCTAGTCTCCCCTCCCCGAGACAGCAGATTCTGTGTGCTCAGCCCCATCGTCCCCTGCGAGGTCTGTGGCTGCCCCTCCCTCAGGGTGATGACATTGTGCAGCCCCTCCCTGCCGCCTGGCCCTGGCACCACGGGCCCCTCACCCTGCCTTGTGGACCTCTCAAATAAAGCGTTTCCAGCCACCTGCAAGCTCATCCTGCTGTGCTTCGATTTATTGAACCAATTCCCCTTCACTAGGGATTTAATTCACTTTTTTCTGCTATGGCAAATAACAGTGTGGCTGGTAACAGCACTGGGCTTTATCTGCACCTGGAGTCCTCTTTAAAAAGGATTTGGAAGCTGGGCATGGTGGTGCACACTGATAATTACAGCACTGAGGAGGCTGAGGCAGGAGGATCACTGCCAGTTTAAAGCCAGCCTGGGCAACAGAGTTCAAAGCTAGCCAGAACTATGTAGTGATACTTGTCTAAAATTTAAAAAAAAAAAAAAAAGCAAGAAAGATTTGGGGCAGGGCATGGTGTAACACACCTGTGATCCCAGCTGGCTGGGAGGCTGAGGCAGGAGGAGCATGAGCTCAAGGCCAGCCTGGGCAAATTAGCAAAATGGAGGGAGCTGAGGGAGAGAGGAATTGGGCATGTGTGCATGGGCCAGCTCGGCACAGGAGTGTGGCCACTGGGGACTGCAAATGTACTGATGAAAAACAAATGTAAAAAACACAGAACAGAGAAAGCAAGTCAGTGCCATGGTGCAGTCAACGCTCAGAGTATGGAGCGGGGTCTGATAGTCCTGTGCTACAAGTGTCTGCTTGGGGCTGGGCTTCTGTCATTGAGCCTGGCTCTGCTGGCCCCAGGCAGGCCGCCCCACTCCGCCACTCACACGTGCCTGCCTGCCCTGTGCAGAGGGTTAGCGCGGAGTGGTGTCAGCTGGCCCACCTTACAGGCAGTGAGGTCGCTGTGCTACCCAGCACGTCTCAGCCCTCATGTGCTGGGGTTCCTCAGGGTTTCTGAAGTGCAGGCTCCAGCTTAGGGGCTCTGTGGTGTCTCAGGGCTTTTGCCAGTGCTGTGGATTGCGCTTACATGTGCTGGACAAATGCCCTGTTGCTGGGCATGGTGGTGCTTGCCTGTAATCTCAGCACTCAGTAGATTGAGGCAGGAGGATTGCTGAGTTCGAGGCCATCCTGGGCTATATAGTGAGGCAAATCCTGTCTTACAAAATAAAAAAGTAAAAATTAAAATGTTTACAAGATTAAAGCAAAAATGGCTTGGAGTGTAGCTCCATGGTAGAGTGCCCCTGGGTTCAGTCCTCAGAAGGAAAGGAAGAATTTGCATGTACACAAGTGTCAGGTCAGAGAGAGAACATTTCTTTCTGTTTGGTCTTTTCTGCAGCACTGGGAGCCAAGCCCCAAGCCTTGTGAACACCAGGCTGAGCTAGTCCCACCCCGCCGGGCTCCGCAGGGATACCATGTAAGGTTATAGTACCTGTGGTACCCCACTTTCGGGCTGCACCAGGCTGCACAACAAGCAGTTCTGGGGGCTCCTGGCCACAGCTCCTGTCGCTGGGGATGGGGACAGGACATCCACAGGGAAGCCTGGGGGTCCCAGGAGCCCCCAGGAGGTGCTGGCCAGTGCCCAGGCTAGGGAGGGCTATGCCATTCACCTCGGGGAGAGGGCGCCCCAGGTCTGAGCTCCAGGAAATTGGCTCTGTGCGGCCCTAGGTGTTGGGTCAGTAGTGAAGAATTAGGGTTTTTAGAGGGAAACTATTTCCCAGCTTTCTCATGCAGACCCATGCTTCCTGTCAGCCTGGCGCCAATGGAGGGTTTATCAGCTGAGTTTGGGATGCATGGCTGTCACTGTAGCTCTTGGGAGGCTGAAGCAGAAGGATCCCAGGTATAAGCCCAGCCCAGGAAACTTGGCAACTCAGTGAGACCTTGCCTCAAAACAAAGATTTAAAAGAACTAGGGGTGTAGCTCAGCACAAAGGCCCTGGGTTCAACACCCAGTACATTTTTTTAGACAGGGTTTCACTGTGTAGTTCAGGGCAGCCTTGAGCTCGCAATCCTTCTGCCTCAGCTTCTCAAAGGTTGGGATTACAGGTGTGCCCTACCATGCCCAGCTTCAACTCCAGTACTGCAAAGAAACAAAAATTATGTTTTTGTTGTAAACCAATCATATACCTTAACAATACGGTATATCTTTTTGAGTAAAACAGTTAAGTATGTTCTGATTAGAGACAAGTTACTCTAAGGAAAGGTATTTTTAGATGAAAAAGGCTTTTCAAAATCAAGATGTGATGTCAGGGTTATAGCTCAGCGGCATAAGCACTTGCCTGGTCAAGCCTGAGGCCCTGAGTTTGATTCCCGGTACCAAAACGAAAACAAAAAAATCAAAATGTGATACACAGGGACAAAGCCAGAATCTCTAGTTCTTTATGTTTGAAACAACACATCTTTCTTAAAATATTAATCTTGTTTTTGTTAAAATTTACAAAAGAACTAGCTTGAAGAACAAAGGTCCCCTCTTTAATGAAATAATTTCTTGCATTGTCAACTGTCTTTTGTTAGGCTTCAGCTGAGAGCTCCCCTGGGCGTCTGCTTGGTCTTCTCCATACCCCTGGATGTACAGCTCTGGTGCACGCACGAGGTTCTTCCCAGAATGCGACATGTCCAGCTTTCCTTTTCCTTTTCCTTTCTTTTTTTTTTTTTTTTTTTTGTCTTTTCTAGCTTTGCAGTTCAGGCTGGCCTTGAGCTCACTTTGTAGCCCAGGCCGGTCTCGAATTCACAACGATCCTCCTGCCTCAGCCTCCAGAGTGCTGGGATTACAGCAATGCGCCACCACGCCCGGCTCGGCTTTCCTTTAAGCCTAACTGTCCTGGGGCGGAGCAGTAGTCACGACTGTCTTCATGAGGTCGGGTAGAAGAGATAAAGGCAGATGTACTGGAACATTGGACATCATAACTTTAAGACTGGTTTAAAGAAAATTGTAGATTCAAGATGCAGTTGACGCTGCCCAAGGTCACGGTGCCTTTCTTTTCCAGGAAACTCTCTTAAAAAAAAAAAAACAAAAAACCCTAAGCCACACAGACACAATGGGGCCACAATCAGGGCAGGGCTGCTCCCTGGACTGTGGCCCCACTGTCCCCGCGGACATCACACCCATGCGGACTGTGTGCATCCCAGGCCAGCCACCAGACACCCTGAATACGCGTCCCAGGCAGGCGTGGTCTCCGGGCCTAGCCTCATGGCCCGCTGACACCTCAGAGGGGCGGGTCCCAGCCGCGGCTCCAACGGGCAACACCAACACTGCACAAGCGGTGTGCGCTTCCCCCACCAGAAGTCCTCCGACGCGGCCGCACTGACAAAGAGGGCCCCGAACGCGTCTCAGAGCACAGCGCACGTAAGAGGGATGTAACAGGTATGTGCGTGCGTCCTCGGTATAAGAGGGCTGTAACAGGTATGCGCGTACGTCCTCGGTAAAGAGGAGTTGCTTCCTATAGTCTGTCATGGTCACTTTCCTCATGGCTGGGACAAAATACTTCAGCCCCGCAGCTTCCAGGAGCACGGAAGCGGCCTCCTGACCTCTCAGGTATGAGGGCCTGGCGGAGGGGAGCAGCGCACCGCATGGAGGGCAGAAGGCGGGCCAAGAAGGTGGGCTGGGAGGGAGGAACTTCCGGCCCCGCCCCAACGTGGCCTGCCTCCTCGAGACCCGGATGCAGTTTCCTGCCTAGCCCTTGCTGGGTGGCTAGACATGAGGCACTGTGACCGCGTGGGAAACCTGGGAGCTGTGTGGTTCTGCCCCGCCACCCGTTGGCCCAGGCGCCAGCAACAACAGAAACTAAAGTTGTGTAGAAGGAAGCTTTAGTGCCTGGGGAAACAATTTTGATTAAAAGGAAGAAAGAAGGCCCGAGAAATCAAGTGGGCCCCAGCCGGAAACAAGGGGAGGCGGTGTCACCTGGGCAAACCCACGGGTGCAGGCCCCTCGGTGTCGCTGGCCTCTCCGGGGGTGCGGCTTCCATGCAGGCCGTGGCCGGGAGATGGGCAGCAGGGCGGACATCCTGGAGTCGCCCCCTGGCTCAAACCACGTCCGATTAGCGCGGGGCGCCCGCACCCGCGCCGGAGTCTCCTGCAGCCCCTGCTGCTCCTCCCGGAACTGCGCGGTTCGGGACCTCGGCGTCACGCGGGCGGCCTGCAGCCGGGCACTAAAGCTGATGAGTTGCGACCCCCCGAAGAGCGCTGTAGCTGCTGCGTTGAGTGTCACAGCCCAGGAGGATGAGACCGGCAGGGAGATGTGGGCTGACGACCTGCGTTTGCCGACTTTCCCTGAGGGGTTGCTCCACCTGTGTCCAGGTTTAAGGCAATAAAGGAAGCGAAGCGAGGATCCCGCGTGTACCTCCTATTTCCCTTCCACGTCCGGAGGCGGGTGGCGGCCCGGGTCTCAGACAGGAACCGCGCTCTCCACGGGTAGCTGGTTACGGGCCGCCTTCTGTTTGACCTCTGTCCCTCTGCTCTCGCTCTCGGTGTCACTTCTAGAATTTCCCCCGCGTCGTTCACACTGGCTTACGTTTTTAAAAACCATAGGGCAGAGAGGGTTATGTTTCTCAGTGCAGCTCTGCTCTACCAGCCATGTTCGCTTTACTCTTGTTCGTTTTCTTCTACGATTTCCTTTGGAACTCCTGCCTACCCAGATTCTAATGTTTGAATGTGCGATCACCCTCAGAATGGGTGGGATTAACCCTACAGTAGGCTCTGGGTAAACTCAGCCCAAGGTCTGCTTTTCCTAAACTTACATGAAGTCATAAACAGGGAGTTTGTATGAATTCAGCTGTCACTTCCCCTCCAACGTGGGGGTGACTGGCCCTCAGGAAAGCTAGGCCGACGCCAAGGAACAGCACCCACAGGTGGTTAATTAGCAGTGACCTGCGTGAAGAGAAATACACTAGACATGGATGCAAATTCTCAGCCTTAAGGTGTCACCCATGTTGACCCTGTTGGAAATACGCAGAACCGCAAAAGTCAGAAAAAGATGCCTACTATGGCATCCATATGTCAGCGATCAGTTCTAAGAGGAGTGTGATGGTGCAGGGCTGTACTCCTAGCCCTCTGGAGGCTGAGGCAGGAGGATTATAAACCCAACGCCAGCCTGGGCTACATAGCAAGATCGAAATAAAGAAAAAGAAAACGGTGTGTATGCAGGCTTGCCTAAAAGCAAAAGCTTTTCTGAGGTAGAAAAAATAAAGACAGAAAGGAGGCTAGAATAATTATTTTAAAACTATACTTGTAATAAAAAAAACGCAAGTTGAGGGCACAAACTCAGTCCAAAATTCCTGAGGTCCCTAGAGATGCGATAAGCCTGGCAGGTCCCTCTCACCCGTCAAAGGGCCTTTCCCACGGATGACTGCAGCGATGCCATCCGCCAGGGAATGGCTGCCCACCTTCCCTTGCAGCAAGGGCTGCTGCTTCTTCCCTCTCCAACCGATTCTACCCTGTCCCGCCTGACATCCCCAGCCCAAGGCTGTGAGAGCCTCCCCTCCCCACCCTTTGCCCTCAGGCCTGCACTCTATTTTTTTTAAACCCTGTTAAAAACCTGCCTCGAACCCCTTTTTGCATGGTGTGTCCTGAAAATCCTCTGTGGTGGATGCTGGGATAGGTCCCCCTCTCTACTCCGGCCTCCTCAGTCCCGCCCGTGACACCTCCAGTAGGTGGAGCTGTCGGACAGCTTCTGACTTGATTCCCGCTCTGCCTCGCTCCATAGGCCCCAGCTGCCTGCTATGGCATCCACGTGACAGCGGTCAGTGAGCAGCCAGGTGACACAGGGCCCAAACCCCTCGAGACAGGGATAGACCGGACCAGAGGGAGCTATTGTAAAATGAGGACGTCCGCGGGAGAAGCCGTTTCCCAGCTGTGCGTCAGCCCTTCCTGCAAGCCAAGAGCGTCCTCCTGAGTCTGGGGAGCACCCTGGCTGCCTCCCACTGCGGCCAGATTGTGACTTAGCCTGGTTCTTGTCTCGTGAGCTTCTCTCTCCTCTGGATGGCAGGTGAGCGAGAATCCACACGGTCGGGCCCAGGTTGCCACTCAGGTGCCCCCAGGAGCAGCAGGGTGCTGTTTCTAGGGGTCACCGAGAGCCCCCGGTTTACTCCGTGAACAAGTCCTGTGCTGGGGCTGCCCTAGAGGGAGGTTCCTGCTGTCCCACCTATCATGGGGCCCCAGGCTCCCCACCGAGAAGCGGACGTGGAGAAGAGGACGCTGTGCTTTCGAGCCCTCGAGGCCCGTGAAGAAGTCTTCAGATTCACCCCGGTGGGGCGGGGCCGGAGCAGAGGAGGGAAGGCTGGAGAGGAAGAATCGAGCGGGGAGGGGGGCAGAAAGGCCTGGCATGGCCTGGGGCTCTGCTGCCCTTAACGCTGCTTTGCTCGGGTAGTTGCCCGAGTCGGGGCCTATGAAGGCTCTGTCCTTGTTTTGAGACAGGGTCTTGCTGGCCCTAAACTTGTAGTGATCCTCCTGCCTCAGCGTCCTGAGTGCTAAGGTGACAGGTGTGCGCCACCACACCTGGCTTAACCCTCTATTTCTAATCTTTATATCCTTAATAGAGGCTGCACTTAATACAGCTGTCTCTGGGTACCCACGGGCGCAGTTCCCAGACCCCCTGTGAACACACAACTCCACCCATGCCCAAGCCCCACAGTAAACCAGCTCAGCACCCGAGATAGCCCGCATCGCCTCCGCCTGCTTGAAGTCACTCTGTGCCCCTGACTCCCAGCACCAGGTAAATAAATGCTCAACATTTGCTACACTGTACTGTTCAGCAAATAAGGACAAAAAGCTCAGCATGCGTCCAGTACACGGGCAACTTCAAAATGATTTTCCGCCTGCAGTTGGCTGGATCTGAGGTGGCTGGATTAGCAGATGCCAAACCCACGGACACACAGGCCCCTGGTTTTCACACACCCCTGCATGATACAGGATCACAGAGCCTTTTACCTACCTCCTCCTGTCTGTCGATGTGTGCTTCCGGGTTGTGTTCGTATGTGAGACTGGCAACCAGGCCCAAGACCTTCCCCTGAGCTACATACTCAACCTTTAAAAGGAATTTTTTTTTTGAGACAACGTCTGGCTGAGTCACCAGGCTGAATCTGAACTTGTGGCCGCCCTGCCTCCCAGAATGCTAGGATTATAGGTATGTGCTTTCACATCCAGCTCTGAGATATCTTTTTGTCTGGCTGTTTTTGTGACAGTCTTTTTAACCACCCTTATGAACTGCACCACAATTGCAGCTTTCATTTGTATTTCTATAGTGACTAATGGCCTTGACCACCTCTTTAGGTGCTCATTTGCCATCCTATCTTGGTTAAAACTTCTGTTCACCTGGGTGTTCAAGGTCAGCCCGGGCTACAAAGTGAGTTCAAGCCCCACCTGAACTGCAGAATGAGACCCTGTCTCAAAAAGACCAAAAAAAAAAAAGTTTTTTAAAGATTTTTATTCATATGTTTGTGGTGCTTAGTGATTTTTCATCCTGGGAGCTACCGCATGGTTCATTAGCCCAGGCTGGCCTTGACCTGGCAGTGCTCTTTCTGTCTCAGCCTCCAGACTGCCGGGATGACAGTGGGTGCCCCCACGCCAGGCTGGGAGTTGGTACATGTGCAGAAGACACCCTAATTCTTTCTCCTTCCCCTTCCTCACCTCTTGCTCCCCTCCCCATTTGCACAACGTTTCCTATGATCTTTTGTTTTAGGCTGTATTTATACCTCGGGGTTTTTCACAGAGGAGAAACCACGTGCCATGCAAGCCTCTGATCGCTCTCTTCATGTTGTGGTCTCAAGGTGTGTCAGCTGACTCGCGCTCACCCTTCTCCTGGCAGGACAGTGCCCTTGGTGTGTAAGCGCCACAGTTTACCCAGCTGTCTAGTAACTGACAAAGACCACCACCCTGAGACACAGCCAGGCCTGGAAGCTTGCAATTCTGTCTTTAATTTCTGAGCTTGAGTTCACTGAGCTGCAGTGGCCCTCACAGCTGCTTTAGCCCCCACATGAGGACTGAGAACCACTGGACAGGGACAGCTGTGGTGCGGGGTGGTGGGAATCGTAGAGAAACGTGTCTCCTGGGTCAGCCTGAGGGGAGTGGGCCTGGCCACAGGATGGGACGCAGGACTCAGAAGAAACAGAGCAGGAAGACCTTCTCCGTGCCAGGAGAGTCCAGGGCACCTCCAGATACCAGTGTCTAATGCAGCACCATGAGCCCATGACACAAGCCCCACAGCTGCCCAAAAACCCCTGGCCAGGATGGCACTTCTCGGGCCTGAGCACTGCACTTGGGGAGACTGAGGCAGGGGATGGGTCCACACATGGCCAGGGGCCCCCCGATGGTGGCATCTGGGTAACGTGGAACACCTGGCACTAGTGCTGGTCCTAGCCCTGGGGTGGGCGCAGCTCCTCTATGGAGAGCAGATCGAGCCCAGCCTGTCTGGGAAGCTACTGCAGGCCACATGGTTCCCAGTGGAACCACTCGGCTTAGGCGTGGACCCGAGCCCCCCGGCCCCCAGATCTCATGCTCTCGGCACAGGGTGTGGGAGCAGCTTCAGGGGACGGGGACCAAGGGCAGCACAGGAAGCAACACCACACCCAGCTTTGACTGTGAAATCCGGCTCTGCTCCGTGCCCTGCACCGCCCCCACAGCTGTCCCCAGCCTGACCAGAGATGACAGCGCCCAGCATGGCCGTTCTCGTTTAATCAGGGAAAACAAAGAAGACCGGAGTCAGGAACCGACCGCCGACCGCCGACCGCCGGGGGAGAGAGCCGGGCTGTGACTGAGGCGGCCGCGGGGGGCCGCGTCCTGTTCTCCCGAGGGCCGCAAAGCAGGCGGAAGGCAGGCTCACAGAGCCACCTGGGGTCACACGTACGTGTCAGGTGCCTGATGGGGCGGGGCTCTGCCGGGAGGTAGGAGAGCCCCTGCCCCTTCAGGGCCACCGGAGGTGAAGGTGCAGGATTGCGCGGATCTGGGAGCCACCATAAAGGCCCAGTGCCCACGCAGCACCCATCTTGTCTACTTGGCTGGGGGCTTGCAAGGTTAATGGGGAGCAGGCCCTTCCCAGGAAGGGGACCAGCAGGTGACACCACGGCCCCTCCCCAACCCCCGGCCCTGCAGCCTGGGGCTGACACACCAAGGAAGAGTAGTGGGGACCGCAGGGAGGGGCAGGGCCAAGGTAACGAGGGGCCAAGCCCCCTCACATCCTCGGTGGGCGCAGTGAGGCTGTTGGGAGAATACACACACCTCTAACATCTGTCATAGACGCTGCTCTCCCCAGGAAAACCGCAGCAGAGACCGATCTGACACTCGGGGGGCTGGGAGGCTGGGGAGGCGTTCTGAGGTCTCCCCTGAGAAGGGTGGGAGCGCCCCAGGGGTCCCTTGAGCACAGCAGGGGGTGTTCTGGGGAGTCTCCTATGGAGGTGGGGCGGGGGCATCCTGGGGAGACCCCTGAGAGACTGAGGTGTGGGAGGTCCTAAGCAATCCACTGTGAAGATGGGATGAGGGGTCCTGGAGGTCCCGTGAGGACGGCTGGGGAGTCCTCGGGAACTCAGGGCGGGGTGGGGTGTTCTGTGGAGACCCCTTAAGGGGTTTGGGGGTGTCCTATGGGATCTCTTTGAGCATGGCTAGGGGGTGTCCCAGGGGTCCCCCATGACAGGGTAGGGGCGTCCTGGAGAGACTTGGGGGTCCTTGGGGATCCCCTGTGAACACAGGCTAGAGGGCCCCTTTGAGGATGGAATGGGGGTGTCCCGGAGGTCCCCGGTAAGCACAGGCTGCCCTTGGGAGGGCCAGGGAGAAGGACAGGGTGCAATGTGGGGGACCCGAGACCGGATCCTCCTCCTCTACAAAGGGCCCTTCCCAAGGACTGGGGGGTGACACTGGGGAGATGGCAGGAGTGGGGGAAGACACCTTAGAGGACCGGACTCTGGCATCTGGATGAGGGTCTCTGCAGCCCCAAGGAGAGGCCCCTCCAAAAGGAAACGCCCTCTGCCCCTCACCACGCCCAGTGCACCTCAGGCCCCAGGTGCACAGCAGCGGGGCCACAGGCCACACACCTGGGCTGTGACAGCCGGGTCTGGGCTGCTGGTAGCTGCTGGAGTGCACCCCAGCGTTTCCAGGACAGAACGGGCAGAGGTCAGGGACAGGAAGCAGGACCTGTCCTGCCCCAGCCACAGCCACACAGAGCCCTCTGCCACCAGGATAGGGAGACCAGCAGAGAGCTCGGCAGTCAGAAGCTGGGGTTGAAGCAGGCTCAGTCCTGGCCCCTGGCCCTGCTGAGGGTGACCAGCCCATGGGGACACCCACTCCCAGGACTAGGCACGGCTGTCCAAGCCAGGAGTGGGTGGCATAAGTGGTCGGGCAATGGCAGAGGTGGCCGGCAGTGAGTGGCTGGCTGTATGGTCTCAAAGCAGTTTCCTCCCTGGACTGAGTACTGTGGGGGTGACTCCGGGGACCTCTTAGGTCCTGCCTGCCCCACAGAGAAAAACACCTGGTGGCCAAGGGGCACGGGGAGTGGGCAGCACCTGGGCACGGAGGTGCCCCATGAATGCCCACCGCCCTGGCAGGGCACCCTCTGTGCTGACACGGGACCGAGGGCCCACTGGGGCCTGAGAGCCAGGGATGGGGCCTGGGTTGCTGCTGGGGTCGCCGGTGGGGATGTGGAGGGCCGAGACCTGGCCAAGGCTCAGTACACCCAGCTGACAGGGACCCACTGCGGCTCCGTGCGCAGCTTGTCCATGGCGGCCTGCAGCTCGCGGAAGGTCCTGTCCAGGTTGCTGTTGACCAGGCTGAGATCGAAGTAGTGCCCGTACCCCCGCTGGATGCGGCCGCTTTCTTCCACCGTGCGCCTCAGATCTGCCTCCTGCCCGACAGGGCGCCGTGTCACACCCCGTCCACCCAGCGGCTCCCTGGAGTTGGGCTCGCACGTCCCCTCGGCCCCCACCCGGCACCCGGTCCGCGCGGACCCCGGAGCCCCTCTCCTGCCCCGCACCGTGAGCTGCTTGGTGGACACCCCGCTCTCCAGCGCTGCCCGGTTCATGGCCCGAAGGGTCTCGAAGTCGGGGGCCTCGATGAACACCACGTAAGGGACGAACTCGGCGGTGCGCAGCACCTTCACCGCCTGCAGGGAGGGGAGCACGTGCACCCGTGCGACCGGGAAGGGCGTGTGGCCGGGCCGGGCCTGCGCGTGCGGGCGCTCAGTACCTGCGGGTTGACGTCCAGCACGCACACCTTCCCGGACGCCACCACGCCGCGGATGGAGTCGATGCGCGTGCCGTACAGGTTGCCCTCATACTCGCCATGCTCCAGGTAGCGGCCGGCACGGATGTCGGCCTCCATCTCACCGCGGGACACGAAGCTATAGCCCTGCCCCTCTCGCTCCGAGTCCTTGGGCCGCCGCGACGTGTCTGGAATAAGGGCCACGCAGCCGTGGACACGGGACTGTGTCCCGGTTGCCCCTCCTCCCGGCGGCGCGCAGGCTGCCTGGCCCATGGCGCACACACGCACGCACACGTCCACACTGGGTCCCCAGCTCATTGTGGGGCCGAGGCCTGCGGGGCCATGCGCAGCCCCAGCTCGCAGCCGTGCTGGACCGGCTGCCTCCCGGGTCCAGCCGCCGCGGGCACTCACAGGGCACCGTGGTGCCGTAGCGCTCCGGCTCCCACGTAAGCAGCTTGTTCTTCAGGCTCCGCCGGCCCACGCCTTGCGCCCCGATCAGCACCAGCGTCTTCCGGCGGAACGGGGGCGTGCGGGCCACCTCCTCGTAGATGAGCAGCTCGTGGCGGTCGAATTCTGGGCAAAGGCCAGGGCGGTACCATCGGGCTGCTCCGAGGGCAGCAGCGGGCGGGCGGGGGCCGGGTGCCCAGACCCACCTGCGTTCTTGGTGGTCAGGTACATCATCCGTTTCTTCTTCTTTCCCGAAAGGCTGCCGCACAGGGCCCCTGGCCGCGGGGAGCCGGGTGAGTGAGGCAGGCAGGGCCGGTTCCCACGGGACCCCGTGGGTGTCCCCATCCCTACCTGAGGTCGGGGTAAGCTCCAGGTCGCGCTTGACGAACGCCTTCCGCTTCTCCTCCAGCAGCTGGCTGGGGATGAGCCCCGCGCTGCCCCCCTCCACATGGCAAGCCTGCAGGGCCGCAAGGTTGGCCGGAAAGGCCCACCCCGACCTGCCACCCGCCCCGGACCTGCGGCCCCACCTGCCACCAGTTGGCGTCGTCCTGGTTCACAATCTGCAGCAGGTCCCCCGCGCGGAAGCGCAGCCCAGCCTCCTTGCAGGGGATGAGGCTGTCACGGGCCGGGTCATAGTCGAAGTGGCATTTCACAAACACCTGGTCTCGGAGCAGGCTCGGGTCAAGGGAGGGGGAAACGGACGGCGCCGTGGGGACAGATGGTACGCAGACCACCCCTGACCCCCGAGACCCACCTCGCCTAGCGCAGGCTCCCATGGCATTGCGCCTGAGGGGCTCGGCGTTGGGGGTGCTGCCGAGACCAAGGAGGCAGGGCCACTGGCACGCTGGCCCCTGACCCCAACCTCCTCCCTCCACCCATCTCCCCTGGGGAAAGGGGTTATGGCTGGGAGCGAGCTGGGGAGTATCGGAGACGGCAAGGGACAGCCGGACCCCCAAAGCCCACCAACCAGGTAGCAGCTGCCTGGGCTGAGACAGTGGCACTGGGCACCTGGGCACAGACTGGCAGGTGGCAGCACTCGCTGGGCTCAGGTGCTGGGGTGGAAACACGCACAGCCCCTGGCCCGTGGGCGTGGGGGCCTCATCCTAAAGTGGGCACACGTGGCACCATGTATGGAGGTTCCGGGTGGCCCGGGACAGCTACCAGCTCTGCCTCAAGCTGACGGGGTGGACAGGGGTCTCCCAGAGCCCGAGGCCTGGCTCTGTCCCAGGCGGTGCTGGCACACCTGGCGTGGCAGGTGTGGCTCCTGGTAGCTAGGCAGGATCTTTAGGACGACGCTGCCACTGGCGCTGCGCAGCAGCTCCTGCAGGGCGCGCGGGTCGCTGCCCACCGGCTGCCCATTGGCTTCCTTGATGACATCACCCACGTGCAGCAGGCCCTGCTGTGCCACCATGCCTCCGTGCAGAATGCGTGCAATAACCAGCTCGCCGCCCTCCACGCGGAAGGTCACACCCTGGGGGGGGTGGGGCAGCAGTGAGCTGAGCCTCCCCATGGGGGGCGGGTCTCTGCCCTGGTCCCCTGAGGGCCCTTCCCAGGGAGCCAGCCTGTCCCTGCCCCCCCCCCCGTGGTCCCGCTCCCCCGGGCCGCACCAGGTGCTCTCCAGCCGTCTTGCGGATGCCCACCATGCGCACCGCATCGGGTGGCACCGGCTGGCTGCTGAGCGTGGGGTCTAGGCCCGGGCTGGGCGGTGGCGTCTCGTAGGTCTTGGAGGCCACCGAGTCGTGCGTCTCCAGGAGGGACTGCGGGCCAAGGAAGAGGCGGCAGCAGGGTCAGCCCCGTCCCCGTCCCCGCCCCATGGTCACGGCCCACCTTCCTCCGCCCACAGCACACCTGGAAGTGTGGCTCCTGCAGGATACGAGCCAGCTCTGCCGCTGGGCTGCTGTGCTCCGCCAGCTGTGCCAGGTCTCGCAGGATCTCCCGCACCAGCTCCAGGTTGTTGTCGCGCACGGCCTCCAGCTTTGTCTCCTCCAGACGCTCGTGGGCCTGGGGTAGAGAACAGGTGAGGCCGGCAGAGCAAGGGAGCCCACGCCCTGCACCAGCTTGGGCATCGCCATCCCATCCCGAGTGCCCCACGTGGGCGCCGCACACACACAGCACATACGCACAGCGCATACCCACACAGCACACACGGTGCGCACACAACGCGTACACACAGAGCGCACAGCGCACACAACACAGTGCACACGTGCACACACTCGTGCACACATGAATGCTCAGCAGCGCCTCTGTGCCCCTGCTCTTTGGAACCTCAGTTAAAACCAGTCTGGGAAAGGAGAATCCAGAGACAAACTTCCCCTCACCCTGACCTGAGGGCCATCAAATCCACACCATCCCCAGCTCCTAAGACCCTACAGTGTCCGAGCCTGAGGACTTCTTCCCCCAGAGCATGGCAGGTGTGAGACCGAAGACCCTGTGGCCCTGGAACCTTGAGGTACCTGGACTTGGGCGCAGACCTCCAAGCCTTGGCCCAGTCTCCTGGTGCGGGAAGAGACAAGAAGGCAGTGCTCAGTGCCAGGAGAGGCCTTGTGGCCCTGCTGCCCCCCAGGGAGCACTCAGAGGGCACAGGAAGATTCCCACGAGCAGCGTGAGTCCAACAGCGTGGGCAAGCCAGAAGCTTCTACTCTCCGAGAGGTGCACGCCTGAGTACAGATTTCGTCTTCTGAGTCCTTAGACAGCTGAGGCCCCCTCCATAGGACAAATTCACACTGGGAAGTTTAACCTCTACCTGACAGTGTGTGTTCACTACTGTCCCTACAGTGTCCTTTGTAGTTCAGTGTTTGTGCGTCCAGGATCTAAGTGAGGGTCGTGGGTTGTGTTTGGCTATCACATCTTTAATTCTTCTGTATTGAGAAGGGGCCTTGCTGTGTGGCCCCGGGCTGGAATGGGACTCGGCTTCTCAGGTGCAGGCTCGGTCGGCACAGCCCTGCTCCAGGAAGTTTGTTCAGAGTACTCTCACGATCAGCCTGAGGTTGGTCGGCCTGGCAGGGCTCTGCAGAGATGACCTGTGTACGCCATGTGTGGGGACCCCGTGACTTCCCAGGCACCCTCATCAGTGGGCTCCACACCCGCAGGACTCTCCCAAAATGGGTCTACTGGTGGCTGCAGAGCAGTGCTCACCAACTCCACCAACTGGCTACACTTCCAGCGTGGCCCCCATTTCAGGGCTGGCCTCACACTTGCAATTCTCCTGCCTCAGCCTCCTGAGAAGCTGTGATTACAGCTGTGTGTGATTACAGGGGTGCAGCCGTGACGCCTGGAGCCAGACAGGTGTCATTCCTTTAGGGCCTTGGTCAACCCGGAGTTCCAATTAAAATCAAACAGCGCATTTCCCCACCCTTCCCCTTCCACGTTCACACCTCTGTCACCTCCTTCAGTGAAAACCTATTTTCCAGTGGTACCGATCCACTTAATTATTTGTACTGATTGCTTCTCAGCCTTTTGGCTAAGATCACACATAATTATTTGTTCTGCCTTTTGGGACGCACTTAGGCAGGCGCCTCCCAAAGAACTTCCCATTGCAAATCTGCCATCAGAGCTAAGATCTGCCTGCACCTACTGCCCCCCAAAATGTCCAGGGCAGTGGAAACGTGCCCTGCTGTTCCCTGGCACCAGGCGCACAGGGCTGCGACACTACAGACGGCAGGTGCCACAACCAAGGAGCTACATTTTGAATTTTACTTAAGCATTTTAAGGTCTGTCTTAGTTTTTGGTTAGAACAAAAAAACGTAAGCCTGAGGAATTTATGGATGACAGGAGTGAAATTATTTCCTAGGAGCCTGGAAGGTGAAGGCCGAGGTGCCCGTTATCTGGTGCCCTGGCAGGACAGGCAAAGGGAGGGCTGAGGGGTGTGAATCCCTGTCCTCTCTCAGGGGTGCGGGTCTTATTTCTGTAACCCATTCCTCTCCTGGTTTAACCACCTCCTAAAGGGCCACTTCAGTGGACGTAGTGGTGCACTCCTGTCATCGAAGAACCTGGGAGGCTGAGGCAGGAGGAGGCTACAGAGTAAGACCTTGTCTCAAAAAAAAAAAAAAAAAAAAGACAAAATAAAAGGCCCCTCTAACTACTGTGGCACCAAGAATTAAACATTCGGACCACAGTGTGGCCTTTAAACAGCATGGCAGCCCCAGCCTGGGCCACCCTCCCATGAAGGGTAAGAATACTTCAGGGCAGTCGCCTGAGTTAATTCCCTGTCCTGTGTGACCAGTGTGACTTGCATGGATTGAAGCACTCATCTACTCCTAATTTGGGGTCTGCCTCTTCATTCCTCTTCACTTTATCTTCTAATAAATGCCACACAGACACAGCTCCAGTGTCAGCCTCTAGAAATGATAAACTCAGGTCCCAATTGCACCCGTCCCTCCAGCCCGATTCACACCCAAACCCGAGGGGCTCATTTTTCATTCATACATGGTTTATTCTGTCAGAGTTTACAAAAAAGCCTTTCCTTTTCTGTCTTGCATAAAAGGGAGCACATCAGGCAGGGTGGAGCTCGGAGGCCCAGCACTCACCCGAGCTCCCAGGCCCTGGCTCCGTCCCCCAGACTGCAGACATGACTTGGGTTTGCCTGTTAAGTCTTCCTGAGTGGTGTGGCTTGTTGCCTAGCTTTACACCTACTACGAATTGGAAATCACTGCACACCTCTGCAGAGTGGGCTTCTACTTTTTTTTTTTTTTTTGAGCCAGGGTCTCACCATGTAGCCCAGGCTGGCCTCAACCTCATGCAACCCTCCCGCCTCAGCCTCCCAAGTGCCAGGGTGACAGTGTGTGCCACTGTACCAGGCCATATCATTACTATGTTTTAGTGACTGCATATGACTGCAGCATGACAGGAGGCCTGTAACTTACTCAGCTGGTCCCATGCGTGCAGTTTCAGGTTGGTTCTAGTATTTCACTATTACAGACAGTGCTGGCACAATTAGCCATGGCAGGGGTTGGGCAGTGGTGAACGGATGAAGGAGGTCAGTTCCTGGAAACCTTGCTGGGTTGGTTTGTACGCGTGGCATTTTCTGAGGTACCCTTAGCATGGATATGCTCCCCTGCACCGCCCGGCCGAGGGGAGGAAGAGATTTCCCCAAAGCCCTGTGGTCCCCATCAGACCACAGTGTCTGCCTCCAGGGTCCACTTCTGCTTTCCTCAGGAGCTTTCCCCCGCAAGGGGCACCTGTTTGACCTCTGCTGAAATCGTCTGTGCACAGCATTTGCCAGTGCTCTTGTGTTTGGTTTTTCCCTTTCCCATTTTCAAACGTTCTCCCACACTGAAAGGTTCTCCCCCCTACTCGTGACATCTCTCACCAGTCATTTCCCCTTGCTTGTCACATGTCTCCTGATTCTTCAGTTTTTGCCGTGCCAAGAAAAAATAAAAATGTAATGCAGTTGAATGTAGTAATCTCCCATGCATCCAACTTTGAGGCATATTTTTAAATGGGGAGCTGCCCTCATGTTGGCCTCCAAGATGAGCGTGGCTGCATTTGCTCCTCAGATCCCGCAGTGTTTTCTTGGGTGTGGTGTGACGTACGGATCCATTCCAAAGCCCTTCAGAATGACTGCATACATCCCAATGGTATTTATTAAAAATCCACTAAAATTTTTTAGGCATCTATGTGCGATAATAGTACTGTACATTTTTTAGAAGCATCCTCGTTTTCTGCCACGCACACTGAAGTGCTTGTAGATAAATTATGCTATGAGATTTGTTTCAGAACGACTCAGGAGGTGGGTGGAGATTAGGTGATGACTGGCTGACAGACAACGTGGGCTCAGGGTGCATTTTTGAAACTTCCCATAAAGTTTGCTAAGCCCAGGAGACAAGCAGCTTTTTGCTCCTTTGGTTTTTGTTGAAATTGTTATTGGCTATTGTTATACTGTCCGGGCTGGTCTCCATCTCCTGGACTCAGGAAATCCTCCTGCTTCAACTTCCCCAGTAGCTGGGACTAAGGCAGCTCAAGACAGGCAGTGTTAATCACATCCTGGGAGGGTGCCGTGACACACAGGTGCTTGGCGTGCAGCAGGTGCTCGATAAAACCAGACACTTTCTGCCCTATCTTCCCCAAACATGCCAGGGGCAGTGCCACCTGGCCCAGCAGCCACCTGCTGGGGGAAACCACAAGGGAAGGACAGAGGTGCGGTTCTCAGGGATGGGGATGGGGACCAGGCTCCAGAGCTTGACTGCTGCCAGAGCAAATGGGAGCCACCATCCCTGAGCTCCGTGGACACAGCCCTGAGTGGACCAGGTGGCTTCTGCAGCTCTTTGCTGGCCCTGTGCCCAAGGGCAGTGCAAGAGGAGGGAGTTAGGGCCAAGGACTAAGTTCCAAGAACAAACAAGGAACGGGGCATCAACCCTCTGAGCAGGGCTCCTTTGGGTCAGCAGGAGCCTACGGCAGCTCAGGGTCCTAATTTGGCTTTAGCAAGCACTGTGCTATTGACAGAGGACGACATGTTCTGAGAGGAGACGCCCATGCCCCCCAAAGGCCAGCCTTGCTCCTCCTGGGGCTACCCCGGGGGTCCCCCACGGACACTGAGCTGTGGCTCTCCAGGCCCAGCCCCTACAGCCCAGGTCAACTTTAGTGTGGACTCTGCAGTCCCCCACACTGTCCACTCCAGCCTCCGTGTGCTGAGCCCTCGGCCAGGCTGCAGCAGCCAGCTGGGCCACCAGCTGCCTCACGCCTGTAGGAATCCGCACACTGTGCCTGGGACCTCAACTCCTGGGTCTGTGATGCTGGTGGCTGCTTTCCTGGCAGCTTGTGGGTATTGAATTAGATCTCTTTAATGATGCACCACAGACCTAGGA
This sequence comes from Dinomys branickii, assembly GCA_004027595.1. Classification (NCBI taxonomy): domain Eukaryota; kingdom Metazoa; phylum Chordata; class Mammalia; order Rodentia; family Dinomyidae; genus Dinomys; species Dinomys branickii. The sequence continues at coordinate 182,542 of PVLD010000266.1, read as the reverse complement.
ACCCGCTCTGAACACCGTGGACCCCAGCAAGACCCTCGCCACAGTCCCACCCAACACTGCCCTCCTGTAGTGGACATCTCGTCTCTCCGTCGGTTCCTAAAGACTGTTTCGCAGGGCAAAACAGGCTGGGCAGAAGGCTGTTTCTTTTTAGACTTGAAACGTTTTGGCCTGAGCAGCCCTGGCCTATAACATTTATATTGAGAAGCCTGCTGAAGTCCAATGGGCTCACCTTCAAAGTGTTTTGGTTGTTTGTTTTTTTGTTTGTTTTTTGCTTTTCTGAGAGCTTTTTTTTTCAATTTTTGATATAGGGTCTCACTAGGTACCCCTCCTGCCCCAGCCTCCCCAGTGCTGGGACACAGGCATGTGCCACCACGGCGGGCTTCTCTGATGGCTGCTAAGATTCCGTTCTTGTGTTAGATTTCCGGGATTTTGTTGTGATGTGTTGTCGTGAGGTTCTCTTCTGATCATCACCATCCCACCACAGCAGCCATCTTCTCACAGGGCCCTGCGGCTCAGCTGTGCACAGATTCCGTCCTCTCTGGAGTCCTGTGGGGCCCCCTGATGGACTCCTTTTTTCTTGGAAACTTGCCGCCCATGTTTTGAGCGGCTTTGTTTAGTTCTGCTCTTCACCTGTGCCATCGTCAAGGGCATGCAAGAGTTCACCAGTCACACCACCTGCCCTGTGGCACCGCCCTCCACCTCCCTGCATCCGCACCCAGCCATGCTCCTGGGAGGCAGGCCTGGGAACCATTCTGTTGCCTGCTTTCCCATCTTTCTCCTCTGGGCAGAGGCTCAAGGCAAAGCCTCCTCGTCACGCGTGTGAAGGTCCCATCTCGGCTCCGCTCCCGGGGCGGCCTGCCTACTTCTCAGGAGGTTTCGCCTCACCACCTCTTCCATTCCGCTGGGTGCACCAAGGCCATTCTGTCCAGGGCCCAACGCGCTCCCGCTCAGGGTGCCAACTCCACCCCGCTCGCCTTGCTGTGCCAGCGGTGCCCGTCTCATTCCTTTTGTCTCCCAGAAACCCCTCTTGATTCCCTGTGCACCTGGTCCATCCGCTGGCTTCCTGTTCACAGTCACCGTGTCTCTGTGAATCCCACACAGCCCTAGAACCAACACAGTCTGTAGTATCTTGCTTTCCTGATACTGGGGACCAAACCCAGGGCTTTCACACTGCGCTACATGTTTTAAAAATCTGAGATGTCTCCCTGAGTCACAAAGCTCCCTGGGCTGGGCTGGGGCTTTCAATCCTCCTGCCTCAGCCTCCCAGAGTGCTATTGTTACCTGGCCAGCTATCTTTCAAAACAGGGAGTATACTCATATAAAACTCTGGAGGCCGGAGTTTCTCACTCTCTGTTACTGAATGAAAGCTCCCTTCACCAACACCTTTCCACCCCTGCAGCTGAGTCTGGAGTCTCACCTTCCGCACAGGTGGCCCGGCCCACACTGCAGCACTGCGCACCCCAGGGCCCAAGGGCAGCTCCAAATTCTGCGCTGGCCATCTGCATTTCCCCCTCCTGCTCTGACCCCCGGCACAGCAGAGGCTCAGGGCAGTGCTAGGACGCTGACAGCTAACGAGGAGGCCTGCTTGCCCCCACTGCACCCCGCCACACCCCAGGGCACCTGCAAACCTTGTGGCCCTCTCTGCCTGGGCAGAAGACAGAAGCCAGGAGCGTCCCTCAGTCTTCAAAAACCATGGAGCCCCAAGAGCTGCGCACCTGCCCAAGGCCAAGAGCTCTTCGCTTTGCACTGACCGCAGTGACGCTTTGGCCAGAGGGACCTTAGTAAACTGTCCACAGGGTCTTGGGCCCTGGGATTTGGGGCACAGCCCTCCTCGCTCAGGAGACCACCCCGAGGAAGCCAGAGCTACCCTCCTCAATAGTGACAGCCATGAGGAGAAAGAAACCCTCACCCCAGAAGTCACAGCCACCCCAGCCGGGACATGGGGACCCAGCCAGGCCGCTGCCCATAAGTTCCCCCCTTAGGCGTGTCTCAGTGACCGCCAGATCCCCACTCTCCTCGGGCACGGTTCAGCCAGTTTCCTGCCTCCTCCATATGGAACGAGAGCCTCCCGGGACTCTGGGACCAAAGGCTAGGACCACTGCAGAGGGGCTCAAGCCCAATGGTGTGACACCCACGAAGCTCCACCAGCCCTGCAGGGCGTGGGTCAGTGAGGGATGCAGGGAGGTGGCAGATGACACTGCATTTCATCCTCACAGCCCTCAGTCTCCTCCTCAGGCCCCAACAAGGGACAATTTCCTCCTGGATTCCGGAACCCCCGCTCCTGGGGCACCCACCACTGCCAGCTGCCCTTGCCGTCTGCAGAAAACTCCGCTTCCCAGCTCTCACCCTGGTGGCCCTGTCCCCGCTCGGCCAGTCGGCCGTCCCCTGACCCCAGAGAGGACTCTGTCTCCACCTAGGTTGCCCTGCACCGCGCGTACACCTGATGCCTTGAGCTGGAGGGGCTGCACCATCAGTCCAGCATGTGAAGTTTAAAGACACACACAGCGACAGCGGCCAGACATGCGGCAGACACCAGGGCCGCCTCTCTGCAGCCAGGCCCATACCGCCTCCATCGCCGGGCCTCTTGGACCCTAGGACCAACCGGCCACACAGTATACCCTGCGCTGCCCAGGAGCCCCAGCTCTCCTCCTGGGGCGTCTTTCACCTCAACCTCCAGACCCGGCCCATGGGCAGGCCTGGCCCTCACCCTTCTGTCCAGGCCTCTCCCTGATCCTGCTCCACCAGGGACCGACATGTCCCACAGCCAAAGCCCTTCAGGACTGCCAGGGCAGCCCCGGTCCCTGACCGATGTTTGCCTCCCATGTCCTGAGCCCCACAGAGGACAAACCCATGCACCTGGCCCGGCCTCGTCTCCTACTTAGTGAGGTCCCCAACCCGCTTTTCCTGCTCTCCCTGCTGGAGGTAGCCCCAGCCTGTGGCCCTGAACCCCCAAACTCCAGTTCCCTAAGTCCCTCAAGCCCTGCAGCCTCAGCTCAGGAGCTCCCAGTGTGCCCTGCTGACAGGTCCCTGAGCTCCAGGTGTGACTCCCACCTGACCCCAGCCACCAACCGCCCCCCGCCCACCTCGCCTGCAGGCCCAGGTCCAATTCCCCAGACAGGCTCTTCGTGTGCCAGGTGCCGGCCACAAGCCGCCCGAGCTCTGTACCTTGGCCAGGGACCTGACGATGGGACTCTCCATGAGGCCGCGGAGGAAGATGAGGTCCAGCTCTGCGGCCCCAGCAGCGTTGGGCAGGGATCCCAGGTTGTCCAGGACTTGCTGCATGGCTGCAGGGAGACAGCAGGTGAGACACGCAGACGGCGACCCCTGCCCAACACCCAGCTGCTCTGCCCTGGGCCGGCAGGCTGCACATCCACAGCCAGCTGAGCACATTGCTGCCTGGGTCCCCAGCAGGGCAGCCTGGGCAGCAGGAAGTGGATTTGGAGGGCTGGGTGCTGGGTGCCAGCTCTGCCCCACAGCAGGGAACCAGTTCCACACTCCACCTCCAGGGGCAAAGCCTGCCTTAGTGCCCGGCCTGGGGCTGCTGCCCTCCCTGCCTGGCCCAGTCTCTCCCTCGGCTCTGACCAGGACCTGTGGCCCCTGGGTGATATAAAGTCACACCAAGCCTCCAAACACTGGCTGGACGCAGACCCTGCATCGCACTAGGCACCCAAGGGTGGTGGTCAGGCCAAGACGCCCCAGGGCAGCAGATGATTGGCTAGACTGGGCCGACCTTGTCTGGAACCAGGAGGAAGGGCAGGCTTCAGAGCCAGGCTGGGGCAGCTGCAGGAGGGGAGGAGGCACAGCATGCGCAGGCAGGGCAGAGATGGGCAGGGGTATCATTACACTGCCACCTGCCACCCCCGCCTGCATCTGGGAATAGTGCCCCGAGGAGGGGTGGCACCCCCTCCACTCCAGCAGGGTGTCTCCTTGGGAAGGGGGCCAGAGGAACATGGCCTTGGGGCAGGACCCCAGGAGGGCCAGCATGGACTCCAGGGTCCCCAGCCACCGCATCCCAACCCCCTGCCCCTCCAGCCCCTAGGCTCTGGGAGAAGCTGAGATCTACATCCCGGTCCCACCATGGACCACAGCCTACTGGCCACAGGTGTGGGTGGGGACAGGGCCGATGGGCAATGTCCTCCCTCCCAGGCACCCCAAACCTCTCTGCTGGGTAGAAAGCTGAGGGCTCATTCCTCCTACCTTCCTTCTGCAGCTCTGCTTCCTCCGAGGAGCTCAAGGACAGACCCTCCAGGGAGGCCCCACTGCCGGAGCTGCCAGCCATGGTGTCCCCAGCGGCACAGCCCCGTCCCAGGAAGGCGGGAGAAGTGATGCGCGCGGTGCCATGGAGTCAGCCAATGGCAGCGCCGACAGTGGGGAGGGGGTGGCAGCCAGGGGAGGGGCTGTGGCAGCGACGTAGTCACCGTAGGGAGGTGATGTAACGCCCCTTCTGAGACCCACTGCTCACAGCCAGGAAGCCGGAGCTAGGGGTCTCAGCCCAACTTGGCCCCACACCCTGGGTACTTGGAAGCCCCTGAGAGGTGTCCCAGCTGCCTCCCCGTTGTGGCCTCAGGCAAAGGAAGCCTGGGGTCCCTGGGGCTGCCCCCAAACGCAGCCCCTGCAGGAAGGTGCCGCAGCCACCTGGGCAGGCACAGAGGGCACCTCGGGGCTGGGGACACTGTGCTGCCAGACTGGAGGAGTCTCCCCACCATGGCACCCGCTCCTCTGAGACCCTGCACCCCAGGACCCAGCTGGCACCCACCAGGTCCCCTCACCCTGGTTGCCATGGCAGCAGGCAGGGATTACACACCAGGAGCAGCCCAGGAGCTGCCACCAAGGCGCCAGAGATTTAAAGGGCCTGCTCCGGCAGAGAACCCAGCACCCTCACCTCATTCCCCGAAACCACAGGGGTGACCCTGGGTAGAGGGGGCCACCTGGGGCAGTCACGAGCCCTACAGCCCAGGCTGCCCCTCCCACATCTCCTTCGGGCAAGCCAAGCGAGGCCCCTCCCTCCAAAAGACAAGAAGCTGCTGACCACCCAGCTGGACGGCAAGAAGGACCCCTCAGCCCTGCGTCCCTCAGAGCCCCAGGCAGGGGTGTCCCAGGGAGGGAGGCAGCCAGGCCTCAGAGGGACACAGGTGACCCTGTCTGCTCCAGGGGGAGCATCGCAGCACCAGCTGAGGGACTCCAGGTGATAGCGGCAGCATTCATGGTGAGCTCTGTGAGGCCCAGGCAGCCTGGGGTGGTGGCTGAGGCCAGATCTGGGAGGAGTGAGCCCAGGGCCACGAGGCCAGGCACCCTCCAAGAGCAGTGCCCAAACCCGCCCTACCTGTGTCACAAGACCACCCTGCCAGAGAGGAGAGGCCTCTCATTCTCTGATCCTGGTTTGTGACCCCTGAGGGGACCCCGGGGAGCGGAGGAGGGGATGGCTCAGAGGACTTGCTGGCCAGGAGACCAGACACTGGGCCTGCTTGAGAGCCAGGAGAGCGTTCAGCACAGGAGCCTAGCTGGGTCTGGCTCTTGAATGCGGAGCCCTGGAGCGGGACGTGGACTTGGGCACAGAGGCCCGGCTGTGAGCAGGGCCCACGGCTGCATCCACACTCAGAGGCCCAGGCCCATTCAAGCTAAGAAGGCCGCCTTGCCTGTTGCTCATCTTTGGGGGACAGGTTCACCCAGGAAGGGGTCACACCCCAGGCTGACACAGGACAAAGCTCTGTGGGTGCTCAGGCCGGGCTCCCGCCTGTCCAGTGCCCACTCCCCCTGGCCGGAATCTGCTATGTGGCCACAGGCATGAGCCTGGGCTCTCTGCCCCAACACTGCCCCCCTCAGCGGGCGATGGCCTGGAGCGATGCACCATGGATTCTCTGGCCAGCCCGGCCCTGCCCTGCCCCCAGCAATCGTAGGTCACCCCAGGTCCATGCAGCAGCTGCGCCCATCTGTGTCCCTGCCTGGCACCACTAAAGTGGCCTCAGCCCCCTCCTTACCTGACTCAGAGTTGGTGGCAGCAACCGGCATGGTAAGGTCAGTGAGGGCCCCGCGCTGTCTGTCCTAGGGAGAGGGGACACAGAGAGGGCACGGAGCTGGGTGCCAGGTGCACTGCGCAGAGGGGACAGGGCCCAAAGCCCGGGCGCGGGGTGATGGCAGTGACCCCAGGTGACCCTGGGGCAGGAAGGGTGCATGACCGGGGCTCCCAGGAGGACAGGAGGCTGGCAGGAGCAGAGGCCACTGCGCTGGCCAGCGTCAGTGCTGGCAGCAAGAACCACAGGGAACTGTATCCTAAGTCCAGTGACAACGGTGTTTCTGCCCAGCTTGGTATGCGCAGACTGTGGGGTGGCCTGGCCGGATCTGGACTGAGTCCAAAGCAGGACTGGGCATCACTTCAGTCCAGAAGGTCCTTGAGACCCGGAACCATACCAGTTCTGTGGCCCAGCACAGAGGCACCAGAAAGACCCCATGTGGGGAGGAGTACCTCGCGGACTCCCTGGGCCTTCCTGGGCCTGTCTCCCCTCCTTCACCCAGAGCGGGGACCCAGGACCCACGCCCAGCCTGGAGCCCTCCCAGGCCCCCTCCATTCCGCCCCCCTGCATGAAACCCTAATCCCCGTTGCCATGACGACCGATGCAGGGCTCAGGCAGGGATCCGAGTGGGAGCCGCTGAGGGGCAGGGGCTCAGAGAGGCTTCTCTTCCGGCTGCGCCCTCGCTGCCCTGGCAGTCACCTGCGCTCAGCTATGGCACTCGGGACTGGAGCCCTGGCTGGCCTGGGGTGCGGCCCACACCCAGCACCTGCCCGCTGCCCCTTTCCTGGGGGCCCAGAGGGGGAAGCTGAGGCCTCAAAGAGGCAAGAGAGGGCCCGCACGCCACCCGCCCCCTTCCCGCACGGGGAGCTGAGCCAGGAGGCCCCTCAAGCCCGGGCCCTGCACTGGCACCCAGGAACCTCGGCTGGGCCCGCCCCCACCCCTCGCATCGGCACGCACTCAGGACTGGGCACTAGGACCAAGGCCCGGAGGATGAGGTCACTCGGAGGCCCGCGTCCCCATCCCTGCCCCCGCCCCATCCCTGTCCCCGTCCCAACCCGCGCCCCAGCATCGCTGGCTCCCGCCCGGCCCGAATCCCGCCCCTCCACGGCCCGGAAGCCGGCTCTTACGTAACGGGGTGCGGGGTCCCCGCCCGCCCAGGCGACCCAGCCCGCCCGCCTCGACTGCGGTGGGGCGACGTGGGGGTAGTATGGGGGTGATGTGGGGGTAGGGTAGGGTCGGGATGGAGGTGGGGGTGATGTGGGGGTAGAGTCGGGGTGGGGGTCCTGCCTGGGGGCAGCGACACCCCCTGGAGGTCAGGGATGGGTGCAGGGACCCGGGTGAGGACCCGGGCAGGGTCGTGGTCGGGACCCACCTGCGCCCGCCGAGCTGCGCGGCCGATTGCGGCCGGACTGGCGCGCGGGGGGCGGAGCTGGGGGCGGGGACGCGGGACGCGGCGGGCGGGGCGGGGTCCCCTCGGCGCCCGGACCCTCGCTGTGCGGGCGCACGGGTGACACCGCCACGGCACCGCGCGCCACTAGGGCCTCGGCCTGCGGCGCCTCTGGGGGACTCTGCGGAGGATACCCGATCCTGGCGGTTGAGAAAGTAAACAGAGTGTCTCAGTGGGTGCGCTCAGACCCCACGTCCTAGTTCCCTACGGATCGAACCCCAGCCTCGGCCCGTGGGCCCAGCGCTCCAGGCCCCACGTCCGCCCCGGGCGGCGCCTGGGTCTAGCTGGCCCAAGAACCGAGAGCGGGGGCGCTCGGGGGCGAAGCACGCTGGTCCCGCGCTGGTCCCGCCCACCGCCCTGCACCGGGAGGCACTGGCTGGGCCGGGGTCAGGGCGCAGGGCCCGGGGACAGCGGGGCTGTGGACCCCGCAGGGTCCAGCTTCCGCCCGCTCTGCCCTCCCCACACCTGGGGGTGCCCCAAGATCAGACAGCTGGAAACTGGTTCCGGTTTTCAGCCCGGAAACCAGAAATGGGCTGAACTTGGGACCCAACCTGGACGAGGCCCCGGGTCCCTGGAGACCGAGCTGCCGCGGCCCAGAGGACAAAGACTGGGCGAGGGGAGGGGGCCGCGCCACCGCGTGAGGGCACCGACCCACTGACCCCGGGGGGAGGCGGGCAGGCATGACGTCGCAGGCTTCCGGGGCCACCCTGCTCCCCAGTCCTCTGCCCAGCTGACCTGAGAGAAGCCCTTGCTGTCCCTCGGCCACCCTGACATGGGTCACTTAGGCCCGGGCCCCTGCTCAGGAAGGGGAAGGATTTGACGCCCGCCCAAAGGTGAACCATTCATCGGGCTACTGTCACCCACAGCAGCGCCTGGTGGCCTCCTGGTGCCGCCTCCCGTCCCAGGACCATCCCTGGCGCGCAGCCTGCCTGGCGGTGCGGCCTGCCTGCTGCGCCCCACGAGTCACCCGCGGGTCCCGGTCAGGGCCGCGCACAGGCCCCGGCTCCAGCCTCACAATGTCCCATTGTTTGCTGCTCATGAGGGCCCCGCTAAAGAGGCAGGACGCACGGCCGCGCCTGTCCCAGCCGCCACGGTGCCAACACCCGTGACCCTGGGCTGGGCGGGGCCCTCAGGGAGGTGCGGGGTGGGGCAGGGTCCCCAGCTGCGCCCACCGCGGGCAGGTCCCTGGGGCCACTCTCAGCCCTGCCCTCGCCCTGCCACAGCCCGAGGTCACCAGGGAACAGACAGCGCCTCTACTTCCCCTGAAGTCAGAGTCCTTCTGCGAGGGGGCGTGCAGCACAAGACCTAGCGCCGGATTGAGGCGGGGCCTAGGACTCATCACCAGCTTGGCCGAGACCAATCTGCCAACGAGCCACGCCGCGCTCCCGGTGACGGCCAGCAGGGGGCGCCAGGACCTCCAATCTCTATTGCTCCACTGTCCAGCAAGGGTCTGGAGCCCTGGGTGCCCAGACAGGTGGAGAGACAGAGAGACAAACAGGACTGAAGGGATGGCAGAGCTTCCGTGATCTATAAAAACCTACTTATAAACTATGGTTCTGAGCCACTGCACTATGCTGTAGCTAAAAAGCCCCTCACATACAAGGAACTTTCTCAAAGATTAGCCCTACCCTGGCCCTCAGAGCTGCAGCGGCCACCATGGGCCCACCCTGCACCAGGGGCACCAATTCCTCTGTGTGTGTGTGTGTGTGTGTGTGTGTGTGTGTGTGTGTCCAGCAGTCACACAGCCGTGCTCCCCCTCAGTACCTCTTGGCCGAGGACACAAAGCCGACTGTTCAGTGCAGCCCTGCTGGGCCACAGGTCTGGCAGGCCCTCGGGCATGGGTGGCATGTCCTCTTCCCGCTGCCCACACACCCTCCAGTGGCACTGTGCCCTGCCCCAGCGGTGCCACCCACTTCTCCCTCCAGTGCCCCCAGCCACAGGGGCCGTGGGCTGGGTGGGTGCCGCAGAGGACCTAGGGACAGGCGCAGTGCAGAGCCCATGTCCCCTGCTGAGACCCCCAGCCAGCTGTGCCTTGGGGTGCTGGGGACCCTGACACGGGCTGAGGGAGCTCCAGGCTGCAGGAGCCGGGAGGTGGCGGGAGGGAGGAGACTCGGGTGGGACACTTCAGGGCCTGGGGCCCCTGAGTTGCCATTTGGGGACAGAAAGGAAGGACAGGGAGTCCCTGCTGGGGCGGTGACTGGCGGGGGCTGTGGGCCCATGCGCACGCACACCCAGGGTACAGTGGGCAGACAGGAGCGGAGGCCGGGCTTCAGCCGCCTTCCATGGGCTTCTCAGCACCAGGCCCCATGAGGGCTCTGCAGCCACTGGGCTTCCCGGTCCCACCCTGTCACACTTCCCGGCCACACTGTCACCCAGGAGCCGACACCCAGTCCAGTGCCTGGCTCTGTCCCTCGAACCTCGATCACAGGGCACCACTGCCCCCATGGCCTCTGCTGCCCACCTGGGGTGCACACCTCCCAACTCCCCTTGTGCTGAGGGCAACGGGGTCTCCCACCCACCCCTGCAGGGCTCAGGATGCCAAATCCCAGCACGAGGAGCAAGGGAAGAAGCCCATACACTTCTCCAGCCCAAGCTCCAGGGCAGGGGTGTCCACCCCAGAGGGCCTGCGGGGCTGGGGGAAGGCACAGCCTAGAGAGCCCAGTCACTGTGCAAGGCTCCCCAGGGCATGCAGAGCTCGGGACTCGCCTAAGCCACCCGCCACGGGCGTAGGGAGATTTGCTTAGTTTTCCCACCGTTCTTCAATTTGCCAAACTGCGGTAACTCACAGAGGCAGCTGAACTTGAGCAGCGTTGGAATCTAGGAGAGCAGATGGATCCGCAGCAAGAAAGTGAGGAACAGCCTGCCGCTCCTCTCTGACCCCGCAGGTCAACCCCACCTCCAGGTCACCTGGACTCGGCAAAGACGCCTCACTCACTTGCCCAAACCCCCCGTGAGCGACCCTGGCACTGGAGGCCGGGCACAGAGCCAGCGGGGGGGGGGGGACGCTGAGCCCCTGGCTTGGGGGGCGGAGCAGCCTCACCACAAGCCCGTATTCGTTCTTGAACCCTCCGCCGCTTCCACCAGCCTCATATCTGAGGAGACAACTCCCAGCTGCTCCCAAAGACAGCAAAACCATCCCGCAGGGCTTCCAAGAGTGGCCTTGACAGACATTTCTCCAAGTTCTAACTATTCCGCTCCATGGACACTGATCCCAAAGGCACCAGGTTGGCGTCATCCCCAGATGGCGGCTCCAGCAGGGAGCAGCGCCTGCCGTTCAGCAGGTGCTTAGGAGCCCTGTGCGAAATCTGGGACAGAGTAAAGTGCCCAGTGCTGCGGCTGGGAGGAGCGACCTCTGGGCAACGCCACTGGGAGGCAACGGAAGCCCTGGACATGGGGCCTGGCGGAGCTGTCACTTCCTGCATGGACAGGGAACCCAGACCTCACCCTGCTGTGCTCCCGCTCACGATGGGAGCCGCTTGCTTCCTGATGCCTGCCACGCTGAGCTGCCCCACAGCGGTGTCCACACTGTGCTGGACTGGAACCCCGGGTCCCTGGGCCCCAGCCTCTGCCCTGAGCTGGTGTCACCTAGAGAATCTCGGCTATGTGAAAGCAGCAGAAGACTGGCAGCCCTCAGACAACCCACCCTGGCCACAGCGGTGTAGCACAGGCCCTGGTCCTCCTGTCCCTGGACAGCATCTGAGAGTGGTGCCATTAACATGAGTCACATGTGTCCCTTCCCACAGGAGAGAAGCCCTGTCCCCATGTGGATGTCATCGCATCCTGATGTTTCTGTCAGACACTTTTCTCCAAGTCCCTTTCTCCTCCTCCTGGTCCCAGAGGCCCAAGAGCCCTTCCTCTCCACCCCCCGGAAGGAGGAAGAGGCCAGGGACGAGCTGGTGGCCCATGCTGCCCTGGCACACGGTGCCAAGAGCCCAGGAGCCATAACTGAGCTGCCTTCCTCCCCCAGGAAGGCCATGCTGTCCCCAGCTGCATGGGGACCAGAGAACTGGAATAGCGCACCTGGCTTCCGGGACTCTACCAGGCCACCTCTTCCTTGTTGGAGTTTAGGAAGAAATGAGCCATTACCGGGGTGACACTGGCCTGGAGCCGAGTCACCTTTGCAAACCCCAGGCCAAGTAGTGATCTCAGGAATGCCTGAACTGGTCATTGGACCTCTGATGGGGAGGGGCGTGGCCCTCAAGGGCCACGTGTGGCACACAGGGTCCAGGACAGGCAGATCTTCAGCAGGATGGGCTGGCTGGGCGGCAGCAGGGGTGGGGGTGGGCAAAGAGTAGCAGGCTGCTTTCTAGGGTGAAGGAAACATTCCACAGTGGACACCCATGGGGCTGGGGTGCGGCCCTGTGGAGGAGCTGAGAATGTGGGGCCCACGTGGCAGTGACCCACTCGCTGGAGGAGCCTCAGGAGCTGGCGCCGGGCAGAAGTGCTCTGTGTGAGCCGGCATGGCTGTGAGCCCTTTCTGAGGACAGTAGCGCCCCGGCCCTGCATGACTCCCCACTGTGCCCCAGAAAGAACCTGCCAGAAGTCCTCGCCTGGGGCCTGAATGAGGGCAGCACACAGGGACAGGGAGTACTTGCCATGGCCCGTGGGGCAAAGAACAAGTCTACAGCGCTGAGATGTGCAGGGACCTTCCCCGGGAGCTCCTGGGCTGGGGCCAAGGGGGCCAGGTCCTCCACCTCCCCAGGCTCCGCAGAAACCGGGCCCTAGAGTGAGGTGCTACTCTCTCTGTGTCTGGCGTGGCTGGGAGGACAGAACAAGGCGCTCTAGTCACTGCCCACGTGCTTTGGCCCTGGTGCAAAGTGACCCTTGTCCTCCACCGGCCCCCTCGGATGCAGCACAAGTGAAACCCACACCCAAATAAGACAGTTAACAGCTATCTGCTCGACAAACCCCAGGCCTGTACTGCACTCCAGGCAGCAGGCAGACTCGAGGGACACAGCCCCTTCCTCTCCTCTCGCTCCCACAGATGCTGGGGGTTGAGAGCCCAGGAGACAAGAGGAGAGGGGGAGCACGGCTCCCACTGGCAGAAGAGGGCCAGAGAGGGGCTGCCAGACAGAGGCACAGAAAGAGGAGCAGGGCTCTTCTGGAGGACTCGGGACCCCCAAAAAGTGATGGCTGGAGGGTGGGCGCAGTCAGCGGGAAGCTGGACTCCAGCAGGCAGAGCTGTGGAAACACTGAGGGAGCCCCCCCCACCGCACCAGGGCACAGTGCTGCGGTCCCCCAGGTACCACACGTCTTGCTCAGGATGTGCCTGGCCCTGCAGAAATCAGCCCTGGCCCTGCCAGGCCTTGGGCCACACACGCAGGGCAGCTGACTTTGGGGACACCTGAAATCGAGGGGTGAGACATGTGAGTCACAGAACCAGCTTCCCTGGCCACGGACAGTGACGAGCTCCCCTCCACAGAGGAGTACATGACGCTCAAGCCCACGCTGTCCACGACCCACAGTCAGTTGCATGGCCAGGAGCTGGTGAGTGGGGGCTCCCCTTTGCAGCGCCCTCCTGTGGTGGGGTGGCTCTAGGAACCCCTCCCCCCAGAAGAGAAGGAACGTGAAAGGTGCTCCAAGATCCCTACCCTGCCCAAGGCCTGGCAGCACCATCAGCAGGCAGTGGGCAGCAGAACAGGCCTTCGGATCTCTGCAAGCCTCCTCCCAATCCAGGGACAGCCCTACCTTGGGTCTGTGTACTTGGAGCAAAAGGTCACCTCCACACCCACCCCCAGGGCCAGCAGAGACAGTGTCTGAGGGAAGACTGGCCAGCAGCCTGTGGGTGCCCACGCCCACCTGTCTGTCACCAAGGAGACAAGGGGCAGGAGGCAGGCAGAAGGTGGAGCCCAAAGGGCCTGAGTGCAGGGACATAAAGGCCCTGAGGTCCTGCCCAGCAGAGCCCTAGCACCGTGGCCCTACACCTGCCCAGACCATGGTAATGGCACTGCCACCCCTGCCTGTTGGAAGAGGGAGTGGAGCAGGGGAGGGCATAGCCCCAGACCCCAGCTGGGCAGGTCCCTGCGGGGGTGGCAAGTGGGGGCTTAGGAGAGGGCAAGGAGGGCGGGCAGGGGCTTAGAGGCTGGGAGCCTGTCACACTTAGGGACAGTGCAGTCTGAGGGCTCCTGCATGCACCTGTACAGGCCCTGCGCCTGATGGAGTCTGGCGTCCCGCCGGTGTCCCTGTGTGCAATCAGCTCTTTACTTGACCTGGGCTGAGTCGCTGAGCACCTGCCACAGCCCCGGTGCCCACTGGGCACCGGTGCCACCTCCACCGACAGCTCTGGCCATGGCCAGTGGCTGGGCATGGCCTCAGACAGGACAGGCAATGAGCCTGAGACCCGGCGAGTGGCGTGGAGCAGCGACCAGGCGGCGGGGTCGGGCAGGTAGAAGGACAGCCGGGAGCTCAGAGCAAGGAGCCTGCCCCACTGCAGCATCTGGAGAGGTGACTGCAGCCCCCGAGATGCCCTGCGATGCCTGGGCCAGCAGGGAGCGGGGGGGGGGGGGGGGGGGGGGGGGGGGGGGGGGGGGGGGGGGGGGGGGGGGGGGGGGGGGGGGGGGGGGGGGGGGGGGGGGGGGGGGGGGGGGGGGGGGGGGGGGGGGGGGGGCCGAGGACGGAGCTGAGAGAGGACGGGCGGTGTGAAGGTTGAGGTTCCAAGGCGCGGGTCCCCGTTTATCTGTTTTTGAGGTGCTGGGTGTTGAATCCAGAGCCTACTCGCTGAGCTGCATCCCCAGCCCCTGTTTTATTTTGAAACGGGCTCCTCCTAGTCGCCCAACTGGGCTGGAACATGGCCATCCACCTGCCTCGGCCTCCCAGAGCTGGACTCACAGGCGTTCCCTTGTATCCCCGCCTCCCCGCGGGTGTCCAGGCTGCACCCTGGGCTCCAGGCTGTCCCTTAAGGCGACATACACCCGCGCGCGTCCCTAGGGCGCTGGACCCAGCACCCATCGTCCAGTCATGTGACCGATGCCGTGCACCGGCGTCACATGACCGTTGTCTCCCACCGCAGCGGACGACCCTGAGCTGCGCGTGCGCGCTGGCGCTCGGCTGCCTGGCGTCGCTGCTGCTGCAACCGGAGGATGCACGGGGCGCGGAGCTGCAGGTGCCGGGGGCCCCGCAGCCCAGAGCGGCTGGCTGGTTCTCCAAATTCGGCCCGTTCGGCAAGTACATGGACAAGTTATTCGGCAGCAGGTGGGCCATGGGGGCCCGGGGGGCGGGGCACCTGGCACCCCACGCAGTGCACCCCGGGCCCACGAGACGTGTTTTCCGCAGCGCAAAGAAACCCACAAACCAGAAGAAGCCCGCGCCCGCCGCGAACAGCACGAGCCCCCCGACGGCCCCGCCGCGGAAGGGGCCGGTGCTCGGCCCCCTGCTGCCGCCCCGCGGCCCCGGCTAGGACCGCTCAGACCAGAGACAGGGCCCCGCTCCCGCCCCGCCCCGCCCCGCCCCGCCCTGCGAGAGCAATAAAGAGACCGGAGAGCGTGGCCCGCGGCTTCTGGGCGGGGACGCGGGTCTCCCTGCCTCCCCACGCCTCGGCAACGCCCGGCGCGTCTGCAGCACGGCCGCCTGGCGCTGTGCCTGCTGGTGGGCAGCAGGGAGGAGACCCTGAGTGGACAGCGGCGCGGGGGCCCCGGAGCCTCAGTGGGCCGATTTCCTTCGGGGAGGGTCTGTTCCTCTCCTCACGGCGGACCAGGCCGCCCCGCAGACCCACGTCCTCCGCAGGGATGAGACCCCAGCCCAGCGTTGGCCTCGCAGCCTGGGGGCACACCCAATCCAGGGGTCCCGCTGGCTCCATGAAGGGTGCTGAGTCCAAAAAGGGGACCCCACCACCCGCCAGCTCGCAGCGCAGACAGCACGCGCCCGGATCACCTTCCCCGCCTGCCGTGCCCGCTCCACACACGGTGCTCACGCGCACGCACACGCACACACGTTCAGGGTGTCTGGTGGACGCCAAGGTCCTCAGCACACAGACCTGGGGTGCGGATCCTGGCCTGGGCGCTCGCAGTGGCTGCACCTCAGGGGCGCGCTGCCGGGTCCTCGCCCTCCCGGTCCTGGGCAGTGCCTGGCTCAAGGGAGCGCGCACCCTGGGGGCCTTTTGCTCCTTAGGAAAGCCCGGGCGGCCCAGGAAGCCCGCAGCCCCCGCCCTTTGCTGCCTCGCTGGCTGCCCTGGGGGCCCCTGAAGCGACGAGGAGGCCCTCTCCCAAGGGCAGAGACGCACGCGCAGGCAGCTGCGGGTCCCTTTGGTTTATTTGGGGCTGGGGAGGGGTACACATGGGCTGGAGCACTGGTGAGGGTGAGGGCGGCGCCTGGCACTGCTCATCCACGGACTCAGCTGTCTGTAGGGAGAGGGTGGGCCTGGCAGTGGGGACCATCCTGTGGCCTTAGAGGACTGCCTGGCACCCCTGTGCCCCCCTTAGCTGCAAGGAGCTGAGGCGACAGGTGGCGATGGAACCCACCTGGGGCCGCCGCAGAGCCCAGCACGTCCTCCTCGGCACTCTTCCCGTACCTGGGGAGAGAGGCACTGTGTGGGTGCTGTGCCCATTTGCACGTGGGCACCATCCTCCCTGCTGCCCAGGGAGACCCTTGGGAGCTGGGGCTGGGTAATGGCCAGAACCATGAAGCCAGGGCCCCCGTGCCCACCTGGGCCGGGTCAGCATGTTGATATATCGGCGCATCTCGGCTGCGTACTGAGCCATCTGCTCGGGTGTCGCGTTGTCCCCGGGGTACACAGGCTCTGGCGGGGCTCCCCAGGCTCCTAGCAGCAGCAGAGCCATGCAGGCGCACAGGAGAGGCAGCAGCAGACGTCGGCAGGGAGCGGCCATCTAAGGGACAGAGCAGGGCTGTCACCCGAGTCCCTCATCAGGAAGGGCACAGTGCAGGGGGGCTCCATGCCAGGCCCCTCCATGCTGTCAGAGCTCCCTGCCCCATGCAGGTCAGGCTGGCCTTGAGCTCACTTTGCAGCCCAGGCTGGTCTCAAACTGGCAATGGTCCTCCCGCCTCAGAGTGCTGGGATAACAGGCGTGCGCCACCATGCCCAGTTAAAATGATTATTAATACAGTGGCAATAGATAGTTTTAACTTCCAAACAAATAGAGGGGAAAGAAAAGAAAAAATGAGTAAAAATAGCCCTAAAAACTTAGGGAAGAAGAGACAGAAGAACATAGAAATCTGAGGCCAATTAAGAGGGCCCAAGATGGGCTGGGGATATAGCTCAGTGGAATAAGCACTTGCTTAGCAAGCACAGGGTCCTGAGTTCGATCCCCAGTACCGCAAAAAAAAAAAAAAAAAAAAAGAGGGCCCAAGAGCGGCCAGGCCAGGCAGGGAAGCAGCCAGGGTGCCGTGCACCTGCAGGGTGGCACAGAAGGACCTGGAGGGCAGGGAACAGCAGCTGTGGCCAGTGAAGCAAGCCCAGTAAGGACCCAAGTTCCTCAGAGCCCCTGGCAGTCTGAGCCCACTCACCCCAAGTCCTGAGCAAGCAGACGCAGGCAGAGAGGCACCTTGCCACAGGCAGGCCCCCCACTCAGCCGCCACGCTTTATAGTTGCCAGCCGCCCGAGTCCCCGCCCTGTGGCCTCTTGCTGCCCAGCACGCGCCTTCCCTGCACGCCACCTCCCTGGCACTTGCAACACTGGAGCCTCAGAGCGTTGGGGATGGGAGGGGCCAGACAGGGCCTGGGAGCCAAGCCAGCCACTGAGTGGATGAAGGGGCACCAGCACACTCCTGGCCCTGCAACACCCCCCCCGCCACAACCGGAGCCCCACCAGGGGCAGGTAGGAAGGCAGGAGAGACGATGCCACTCTGACAAAATCCTGGAGGAGATTCTGGAGCAACCCAGGTCCTCAGCCAGAGGTGGACGCTGCAGCGCTGGACTCAGCAGATGCAGGGTGGGGGCCTGGGCCTCCTGCCTGGAGTGCAGCAGAGCTGGCACTGGCAAGGGTAGGGAGCTTATGGTTCTCAGTGGAGAGGGCTGGGGGCCCAAGCGTGGAATACAGGGAACATGGGGAGCACAGATTGCCCAGGCACAGGGAAGGGGTGCCAACATCCAGTCGCCACTTTCCTCCCATGCCAGGGGAGAGAACCAGCACATGTGTGAAGCCTGGGGTCCCTGCAGCGCTCCCTGCCCAGTCCCCCTCTAAGTCCTGCAGCAGCCTGCAGCTGCAGCCTCTTCAGCAACACTGTGATCGGCCCCAGACCACACAGATGGTCCTGGGGATCCAAGGTTTGAAATAAAATCAACTCCAAAAGCTGGGTGCTTCTTTCACAAATTTAGCCATCAAAGTGTCACTGGCATGAGCTGCCCCTTGGCCCAGAGATATCTGCCAGGCTGGGCATGGTGGCACACACCTATGATCCCAGTACTGGGAGGCTGAGGCAGGGGGATGGCAAGTTCAAGTCCAGCCTTAGCAAGTCAGTGATTTGGTGAGAAGACCCTCTCTCTAAATTAGAAAGTGAAAAGGACTCGGTGGTGAGCATCCGCCTAGCTCATGCCAGGCCCCAGGCCCCAGGCCCCACCTGAAGTGCTGCAAGGGAACAGGACAGGAGAAGCAGGCCCATGCTGGTCCAGGGCTCCCTGCTGCCTCAGTTTCCCCCCTGTGCCTCTTCCCCACTAGCATCTCTTCCCCAGCCCTGGATGCACAGCTCAGCCTGTGGCTGCAGGGCCTGAGGACCTCTGACCCTGAGCTCCCCCCATCCCGGAGCTGAGCACCAAGAGGTATGGGGACCAGAGGGGACACCACTACCTGCTGAGGGGCCACGGCCACACGGCAGGGACAGACGGGAGCTGGAGTCTGTCAGCCTGGCTGCCCTCTCCGGTGCCACGCCCCAGCCAGGAGAAGAAGCACGCTGTGCACCAGTCCCTGGTCCCATCCTGTCCGCCCCCACACTGGTGCAGGACAGCTCAACTCCTGTCCACAGCAAGACGGGAGGCCACTGCCGACAGCCTGGCGCTTATCGCGGGTTCCCAGGTAGAGGCAGGGGCCACCAGGGGGCGCCAGGTGTCAGGAGGTTTGTGCTTGCGCCTGTCCCACAGGTCACTACCTCCGCAGCAGTAGAGTCCACGTCCTCCTAGTGATGTCTAGGCGACTGGGCGGGATGAGGCTGAGGCTGTCCACCGCCCCACCCTGGGGATTGGTCCTAAGCCACAGTCCCAGCCTTTGGAAATGTTCCTATTCTGAAACAGGGTCTCCCTCAGTGGCTGTGTTGCCCTGGCTGAGCCTGGATATGTGACCCTCCTGCCTCAGCCTCCAAGAGACACCATGGCAACACCTGTCCTGTACCCTGGGGTCTGCGTGGAGCCCCTCAGGGCAGGCGTCCGTGGTGCTAAGTGACCAGGAGGTGGCCACTGCAGCTTGGGGCTGTGTGGAGCCGTGGATGCTGACCTCCGGGAGCCAGCTCAGAAACTCCACTCGAAAAGTCACAGCCATTCTGTGACCATCACATGCCGTGGACTGTGCCCCACAGAGCCACTTCCCACAACTCTCCTATGCTGACCTCAGGGCCCTCTCCTTCCTCTGCCGGCACTGCGCCACCCCATGCTGCCCCTGCCCAGCCCACTCACAGCAGGCCTGTGACACCACTTCCCTAGCCCTGGCCCTCCCAGCGCCAGGCACGCTAATGGCAGATGCCCTCAGGCAGGGACAGCAGGCTGGCACAGGGGGACCTGGAATCCAGGCGCATGGGAGAGCCCGGGTCCCCGCCACCCTCACCCTGAGACAGTGTTACTGTCATCACAAGCTGTGTCCCTGAGACCAAGGGAGCAGCAGAAGAAAGTGTGGGTCTGTGAGGTGGTGAAGGCCAGGGAGGGGTGAGATGCTGCTTGAAAGATGGGCACAGGGAGGTTTTGTTTTGTCTTTTTGAGACAGGGTCTCGCTATGCAGTTCAGGCTGGACTTGAGATCACTTTGTAGCCCAGGCTGGCATTGAACTTGCAACAATCCTCCTGCCTCAGCCTCCTGAGTGCTGGGATTACAGGCGTATGCCATCACGCCCAGCATTTTTTTCTTTTCTTTTTTTTTTTTTTTGGTACCAGGAATCAAACTCATGACCTTAGGTTTGGCCAGGCAAGTGCTTATGCCACTAAGCTACATCCCTGGCCCCCCGGGGAGGTTGAGAAGGGAAAGGAGCTAGGTGCAGTGGTCATTGGGTATGACCCCAGCACTCAGGAGGCTGAGGCAGGAAGATCACCCAGAGCTCGAGGCCAGCCTGAGCTACAGAGTGAGTTCAAGGCCAGCCGAGACTGCAGTGAGCCCCTGTCTCAAAAACATAAAAAAATGGGCGGGGGGGAGGAGAGGCCCTGGTCTCTGGGAGCTGGCTGCCATGTCACCCAGGACTGTGCCCCACATCCTTCTGTCCTCCCTGCCCCCCAGGGCCTGGGGGGGGGACACAGGCTCCCTGGGAAGGCTGGACCCTTGGAGGTCACAGGTCACCTGTGCTGTGCCTGCCTGTCCATAGGTTGCCTCTGTTGGTGGGGTCTGACCTAGCTCGGCCAACAACTTGGGACACACTGAGCAAGGGAGGGGGTATGACAAGGCCCCAGCTCAGCATTCCCGGGCTGGGAGTGGCAGAAGGGACCCCACGCGCCCTCACCCAGCTCCTCCAGCTGCTCAGGCCTGGTTCAGGACTCCTGGGGCCCAGCTGCGCCTCCTGCACCTTGGGAACTCCGCGCCCCGAATCCAGTGTGACTGTGGCCTTACGGGGGACCCTGGGTCCCCTGCAGGGCGGGTGGCCCGGGCCCCAGAGGCCCCGCCCTGCTGACTGCAGCTGCCCTCCAGACACTCTTACTGGTTTTATGGCAGCCAAGGAAACTTGCCCCACAACCCTGCATGTTTGGTAGTTTGTGTCTTCACAGACCACATCTGTGTAACTTCTGTGACCAAGGGTGGTTATGATTGTTCTGTCAGTTAGCGTTGTCCATCTCTTTGTGTTTTTGTTTGTGTTTTGAGACCAGGTCTCAAGATGTAGTTCAGGGGGGCCTTGAATGGGCTATGTAGCCCAAGCTGGCCCTGAATTTGCAGGGATCCTCCTGCCTCAGCCTCCCAAGTAGTGGAGTTACAGCTGTGCACTACTACTCCCAGCCCAGGCCTAACTGGTAAACTTTCTCATAGATGTGTATGAGTTGGGGAGACAGAGTATACACTTTATATTACACCCCCGAGCGTCTGGGACAGGTCCCCTGGGGGACTCCAGGGACACAACTGGGGATCCTGCCCCCATTACCCTGGACACTGCCCACCCCAGGTGGAGTCCAGCCAGCAGGTGACCTCTGACTGTGACCCTCTGGCCCAGCCAGCCCTGCCCCGCATGGTCCCAGGAATCACAGAGAAAACTGAGGGCTGTGTCAAGTTTGTGCCTCAGAGTAACGCATGGTTCCACAGGAGAGTGACGAGTGTCCGTCCCCGGGCCAGCACCCACGGCCGGGCTCCCCGACCCGCTTCACAGCAGGCAGCAGTGCTGGTCACACCTGTCACACCAGCTCACACAGGAGCAGCAGGAGTCAGGGCTCGGGGCCTGCAGTGACCAAGGGTGGCAGCCGAGGCCCCTCCAGGGGCTCGGAAGCTGCTCGGGTCACCTGGTTCCGATTAATCCCAGGCCCCTCCTTAGCCCGCTGGGCTGCCCAGCATCCAGGCAGTGAGGGGCCTCAAGCCAGGGGCAGGGTGCACAGGGCACCGGGGAGATGCTGCCATCGGGCACCCCAGGACAGGGCTCTGGACAGCGACCCTCTCACCACCCCACACCCCCGCCTCTCCCTGCCTCCCCCCAGCTGCATGGAGCCAGCTCCAGAGCTTCTGTACCCAGGGTCACCCGGCGCACTGTGTCCACAGGGCCGCCTTCCACCCTCTGGCTGGTCTGGCCAAGGCTTCGGGCTTCCCCAAGCCTGTGCCCCCATCACCTGCCAGCAGATGTGCTGAGCTGGAGGCCAGGAGGAACCCTGCACAGCCCCCTTCCTGCGGGGCCCCAGCCTGACACCGTGGGGACACACGACCGGTCTTCGTGGTCACAACACAGGACTAAGGGCCGCCAGCCAGGAGAGCAGGCCACAGCTGGCCGGCGGGGGCCTTGGAGTTGGTTAGGTGGGGCTGGTTAGGTGGGATAGGTTGGGTTGAGTGGAGTTGGGTCCCGTGTCCATTCCTCCATTTTGACGGCTCCGGCTAGAGCACTGCAGGGCTTGCAGCCTGGTGTCCAGGGCAGGGAGGGGCCCTGGACGGTGTCCCGTGGCCCTGTCTCCAAGTCACTTAGTGTGGGGAGAGGAGGGCGCCCAGCATGGCTCCCGCCTTGCCCCTGCGTCCATCCTGGGGAACCTGCCACGGGGGTCCAGGGTAGCCCGGGGCCCCACACCAGGGTCCCACCCGACGCCCTCAGCAGGGAGCAGGAAGGAGAGGCGTGCGCGCGCGCACACACACACACACACACACACACACACGGTCAGAGTGCGAGGTCTGCGCTTTATTGAGGACCAGGGGCACCCGGACGTGGGGCAGGGGGGACTCCGGCACAGGGGCCCGTGTCCGGGTCTCGCGTGTTCACCACGGGCAGACGCCGTCCCGCCTGCGGGAGAGAGGAGAGGATCGCGTCTGGAGGTGGCCGGGGGCCGGGGATCCCGGGCCAGTGGTGCGCGGGGGCGCGCTTGTACTGGACCTGCGCGGGCGGTGCCCATCTGCGCCGTCGTCCTCGCCGTCGTCCGCGAACAGCAGGCTGGAGAGTGCAGCCTCGGGGCCCGCGCGCTTTCCGTACCTGTGGGGGAGGGGCCGTGGTCTGTCCCGGGACGCGGTGGGCGTGGCCAGTCGGGTGGGCGGGGTCAGGCCGACGGGGCCAGGCTGAAGACCTGCGGGTGGGCAGAGGGGCGCGCCCAGTCCCCGCTCGGGCTCACCGCTGCCGCGTGACCAGGTTGAGATAGTGGCGCAGCGAGGCGTAGTAGCGGCTCAGCTCCTCGGGGGAGGCGTCGCCGGCTGGGACCTCGGGTTTGGCGGGGTAGGCGTCGACCAGCGCCCCCAGGCCGGCGAGCAGGGCCAGCAGCACCGCGGCCACGGCGGGCCTGCGCACCGGCTCCATCTGGGAGACACGAGGCGCGCGCCGGCACTGCCTCAGTTTCCTCACTAGCCAGCCCTGAGCCCCTCCCGTCCCGCCGCGCCGCCGCGGCTGCCACCCCACTTCCTGCGCGCGGCCTCCCTGGCCGGCCTCAGTTTCCCCACTCACAGCCACGGGGCGGAGAGGAGCAGGGCAGAGTGCGACCGGGGTGAGGGTGGATCGGACGACGGCTCCACTCAGCCCAGGCCGGCCGGCTTATATCCTGGCGGCGAGGGCGGGGCGGCTCCTCCCCTCCACCGCCTGCCGCCCCGAGACGTGCTATCTCGACGCCCCACCCGAACCAGGGACCCCGACCCTGGGCGCAGCTCTGCCCGGGCGAGGCGACACGAGGAGGGGAGGCGGTGGGCTCAGGACCGCTTGGCCCGCTGGGGGACCTGTGGCCCGTGCCTTGGGCCCGCGCGGGATCCCGGCTGGAGTCCTGTCCTTGTCCCATGAGAGTTGGGGAGCCCCAGAAGCCCAACGCCCCCATCACTCAGGGCCCCAGCAGTGATGCCAAGGTGCCCTGGAGTGTGCTGCTGTCCGCTGCCCACTGCAGCCTCCCCCAAGGTGCGGGGCCACGATGGAAGGGAAAAGTCAGGTGTTTTGGGGTCACCTGCTGTGCAGAGTTCGGCTTATCCCGAGTTTACAGTCGGGGGTACAGACTCCCCCAGAGGCCACAGAGCTGCCAAAGCCACCTGCCCTCCACACTGGAGAAAGATGGGCCCACCTGCCCCGAGGGCAGACGACGCCCCGTCACCTTGCAGTTGGGGGGCACCAGGGACCAAAGCTGATGCCAGGATGAGGGGGGATTTGGGGGAGTCCCTGCCCTCACCCCTGCTGGGCCCCCAAAGACTGACAGGTGTCCATCAGCAGAGGCCAGGCCAGAGGCCTGTCCCAACCACCCTGTGGGACAGATGGCAGTGGGTGCTATTTTTAGAGCTCTCTGGGCCCCTTGATGGTCTTTTTATGGGTTCAGTCACCTGCACCCTCCGGAACTGGCCCCAGGCAACCCAGGCAACCCGGGGCCCTAGTAAAGGAGATGGAGTGGGGAGGGGCCACCCAGCAAGGTGACAGGGACCCACCCTGGGGGAGGGAAGAGCGTCCTCTGAGGGTGGCCAGGCTGGGAGCGAGGGGCTGCAGGGAGAGGCAGGCTGCTTCATGGGGTCCCTGGGCTGGGCCCCTGGGAGACCTGGGGGAGGAAGCGCTGTCCCTCCTTGGAGGCCCCAGCTCTGGAGGCCCAAGTCAGGCACAGGGAGAGGAGTTGTGCCCAGGCTGAAGAGGGGGCAGCGGAAGTGATGGCACTCTGACCCGGAGGGCGGAGACCAGGAGATGCAGCCTTCGAACCCATGCCTCTGATGGTGGCAGGGCTGGGGCAGGTCAGTGAGGAGAGCTCCGAGCACAGAAGCCCCAGGTTCCAATCCCAGCACTGCAGGAAAATGAACAGGAGACCCCTGTGGAGGGGCACGGCCAGCGCAGGAGCCTCCTTTGATCTGTTGCCCAGCCAGGGGTCGGGGTGACTCCAGAAGGAAGTGAGGGAACCGGGATGCCTGCATCCCCAGAGACCCCCAAGCCGCCTTCCGGCCGGTGTAACCCCAAGTGTCGCTCTGCAGGAGGAACTCCCCGCCTGCATCTCGGCTGCTCCTTCGCACCAGATCAGCCCATCCATCACAGGCCCTCACAGCTCACCACCCGTGGGCCCTGGATTGGTGGCCTTGCTGCCGCCCCACGCCAGCCCTGCTGATGCATCCCTCATGGGCCTGACTGGGCAGGGGCTGCTCGGCCAGCTCAGAGATTTGGCAAACAACTGTGCTGTCAGCCTGAGACCAGGACCCCGGCCAGGGCACTCGCTCAGTCCCTTGTCCCATTCTCAAAGCACCAACAGGGCCACTCGGCGCAGGAAGGCCGAGGACCTGGGCCTGGGGCTGCTCATCAAGATGGGGGCCCCACATGCACCGCTCCTGGTCCCGACCCCGGGACTTGCTCCGCTCCCCCAGGGCCTCCGCCCATAGCCCAGGCCCTGAGCAGCCCAGGCACATCATCCACCCTTGTCCTCTGGCCACCGTGATGCCACTCAGCAGGTAGCTCTGTCCTCACCCAAGAAACATGTGTTGAGCCAATCACCGCGGCTCACATCGGTCATCCCAGCTGTTTGGGAGGCTGAGGCAGGAGATCAAAAGTTCAAGCCCGGCTGGAACAATTATCAAGACCCTGTCTCAGAGGGGGCTGGGGCGGGGCTCAGAGGCACCATGCTTGCCTGGCATGCAGGAGGACTTGGGTTCAGGCCCTAGTGCCACATGGAAAAAACACTTGTTAAGCCCTGCCCTGTGCCGGGTTCTGGTGTAGGTTCTGGGTAGAACAAACAGTCAGAAACCTATGTTTATAGCAAAATGGAAGAGCAGGTGTCTGCCAGCCGGAGCTGCGGGAAGAATCAAGGGGAGGGGCTGGGGTGTGGGACTGGGGCCTCGCTGTGCACCGTGGGGCGGCAACGGGGCAGCCTGCTCGGTGGCCTCGGGGAAGACAGCGGCTCCCTTGGAGTGGGAACAGCCTGAGCCTTGGCCCTGGGGTTGGGGCCGGCAGGAGCCGCAAGTGGAACCGAGTGAGCGGTGGGGGCCGGGCCATGGACGGGAGAGCTGCTGACAGCGTGGCTGGTTCCTGTGTGAGTGGTGGACGGGCGTCAGCCGCCCGGCGGGAGGATGCCAGCTCTGTACCGGCATGGTGACTGCCCCGGCCTTGGCAGGAAAGAGAAGACAGGCATTGGGCAGGGACCCTTGGGCACAGCGCAGGTGGGCAGCAAGGGTGGCAGCCAGCATTGTGCACTTGCGCCCACCAGGCTGCCTGCCATGCTCAGGTCAGGGTGCCCATGCACAGAGCAGCTATCCTCACCAAACACAGCACGCGCACACCAGTCACACACCCACGACACACGCCCGTGACACACTCCCGAGACAGGCCTGCTGTGCCCGTGACTGTTCCCAGGGACTGGTGCATGCCCAAGGCCTGGCTTCCCCTGGGAGAGGCACTGCCCACCGTGCCCCCGGTGAGTGCAGCAGGCATCAGCCTTTCGCTCTGGGCATTAAGCTAGAGTTTCAGGTAACTGTCGTGCTGTGAACCCTTCTTTTGATCTTTTTCAGTCACCTGAAAATCCAGCCACTTAGAGAACTGTTGGACCCACAGGGCATACCCAGGCGTGGGGCATGGTCGCTGGCTGTGCTGCCACTGCACCACATGCGTTTGTCACCGTGGTCACGATGTCAACTAAACATTACCTGCAGTGATGGGATATGAGTGTGAGAAGAGTCGTTTGCCTGGACACCAAGCTGAGTGTGTCCCAGAGAGCCCAGGAGAGTGGAGGAGTGCTCTCGGGTCTGGAGAGTGAGCGTGAAGAACCCGGGCTGGGGCCTCACACGCAGCGGCACAGCTCCTGTCACATTGGAGAAGTCGCCACTCAGAAGCCAGGAGTGGGGGGTGAGGGGCTGTGGGGCTGTGGGCAGGGTTTCTGCCATCGTCAAAGAACTGAGGCGGGGGTTCCATGAGAGGCAGGGTGGCAGCATGCTGGTGCATCTGAGGTCAGAATGAGAAGCCTCCGCCTGTGGCAGCCATGGAATCCTCTCTCCTGAGTGTTTCCTGCACTGTCCTGGCTGCCTCCACTCAAAACACTGACCCTCTGCCAGATGTGGTGTTGCACCCCTGTCATCACAGCACTCGGGAGGCTGAGGCAGGAGGATCGCTGCAAATTCGAGGCCAGCCTGGGCTACAAAGTGAGTTCAAGGCCAGCCTGAAATGCACAGTGAGACCCTGTCTCCAAAAGACAAAAAAATAAAATACCCACTGACCTTTCAAGGTCATTTTGACTTTGGGGAAGAGCTGGGAGCCACACAGTACCAGACCAGGTGAGCAGGTGGGTGAGGGCTCAGTGCCCTGCTTTTCAGAGCCTGCCTTTCTCTTGACAGCAACGTTTGCTGTACTTTGATTACCTTGTAGAGACCCTCAGGAAAGAGAACTCCAGAGCTGCTGCAGAAAGTGTGGAGGGTGACGGGATGAATGTGCAGGGAGGTGAGGGGCGCTTTGAGGGGGACTCGTGGAACTGTCTTTTTTTTTCTTTTTTTCTTTATTTTTATTTTAAAGACAAAAGAATGGAGACATGTAAACCAGAATAACACACAAAAAAACCAGGAAATACAAAATTATAGAGAAGATGGCAGGGAATTAGCCCTGGCTGCTGTATTACATAATATTATCTTCACATTAGTTGACACAAAAATAATAAAGGAAATACAAAATTATAGAGAAGATAGTAGGGAATTAGCACTGGATACTGTATTACATGATTTTTTTGTGATTTTTTTTATTTTAAAAGTAAAAGCACAAAAACATATTAACAAACAGACACAAAGTAGCATAAGAAATAGTACAATCAAAACTGATTTACAGACAAGGTGACATGGACTCAACAATGGTTGTTGCTTTACCTATTGATATCTTCAAAGTGTATATTCATGAACACAGATACAAACATGCAAAATTGGTCAAACAATTAATCATCTCAACAACAGAAAAAAAAAAGAAAACAGAAAGCATTAACAAAGGGTCACAAAGTAGTACAATAACAGTAAGATCTGTATTACATGATGTTATCTTCACATTTGTTACTCAGTTATACAGATGATGGCCCATTCAATTAATCAATTTTCTCCACCCTCATCTCTGTTGTTCTAACACCCAATCAGTCGTCTTCCCTCTGATAATTACTGTACTTCTTGGTTTATTTACTCCCTCAGGCTCTCACATTGGGAAGGGACATGGCTGCTTCAAATTATGCAGTAACAAACGTGTGCACACAAGTTGCTATGGCAGGAGGTGAAAAAGCACCCATGCTTAAAGATAATAGATAGGCAGCGAACCAGGTTTACTATGGTCAAGCCCCCATTGACAAGCCTTCAAGGCCATCGGGGGTCCAGTCAACTCAGCAGGGTTACCCAGCAAACCGCCAGGCCCCGCCTCGATACAGCACGTCCAGAGGCCCCGGGGGCCCAGTCAAGTCCAAGAGGTTTCTCCCCCAGATCGCCAGGCTCCGCCCTGTCGCTGCGCTGCCAGAGGCCTGGTCTAGGTCTTCAGGGTTCTCATGTAGCCTGGAGGGAGCCCTCTCCCCCCTCAGGCTGCTGAGCTCCCTGTCAAGGGCCCTGGGGTCACCTTATAGGCCACTAGTGTCTCCCTGCAGGCCTCCTATGACTCTTTGGAGACTGTCCTCACCCAGCCGGAGAACCAGGTCTGCACCCTGATTCCAGGTGTTCACCTCCTCCCACCTCTTGATCTCCAGTGCTGCTGCTCCCCGCCCCTTGCAGCTGGGCACTGGGCGCACTTACAGTGGGGGGCACAACTGGCATGAGGTCTCCCCCCACCAGTGCTCACTGTGGCAGTCCAGGGTGTATGCTAAGTTTAGTTATTAGTTCTAGGAGAGAATTGGAGGATTTTCTCAGGTCTGCTGTGTAGAGCATGTTGTGAGTGAGAAGGGCAGAGGGCCATCTGGCCCACCTCCATCTGTGCTTTACTCTTACCGCTGTGCTCCAGGTCCCATTTGTTCTTTGGCTGGATCCCTGGGAATTGCTGTGGCCCTGGGGTCACTGCTGCTTCTCTCTGCTGGTAGTTGCTCACAGAGTGGAGAGGTAGGAGGCGCAATTAGAGAGGTTGCTGCCGGGTGGGGTTCTGTTTCAGTGGCTGCTGTAGCTTCTCACCCTCACACTGGGCTTGGCATCGCCTCCCGACCGCTGCTGCCTCCTTTCGGGGCTGTGCTTTCTCCCCTCCGGTCCTGGACCAGCTCTCAGAGCTCCGCTCTCCCCTGGCCGAGTCGGGAGGCTCCCTCAAGCACGGTCCTCCAAAGCTGAAGCTGTGAGTGCCGGAGTGAGGGAGCGGGCCGAGGGCACGTGGGGCGGTGACTCCCTCCTTCTCCACCTTCTCTTCCTCTAAGGGCGCCGTGGTGGCCCTCTGAGTTTTTCCTCCAGGAGAGTCTTGTTTGCTCGTTCTGAGGGTTTCCATTGTCATTTCAGACCCTTCCTGGGTCCAGGGGACCCACTTCTCTCCTCGTCTTTCTCATGTTGCTGTATTCCAGTGTCTGGGTGGTGGTCCACTGGAAGGGTCTTCCTCTGCCGCTTACCCGGTCGCCATCTTCCTGGAAATCTGGAAATGTGTCTTTAATAAGTTTTAAAATTAAGGGCCAGGGATATAGCTCAGCAGCACAAGTGCCTGCCTGGCAAGCACAAGGTCCTGAGTTCAATTTCCGGTACAAAAAAAAAAAGAAAAGATTTTTTTTCTCTCTTTTTTTCCTCTTTGGTGCTAGGAATCATGACTCAGGACCTCGCCCTTGCCAGGCAGGTGCTGTGCTGCTGAGCTACACCCCCGACCCATGGGTTTTGAATGTAAACATTCACCACATTTTCCTCACCTCTCATGTGCACGTGAACATACACATACACACACATGTGCAGGAATGTACCACGGATGTCTGTGATGTACTGTGTGATGCTCACCTTGACTGACTGTTCATTTCATTTCTTAATGGACTTTCACAAAACTAGTCAGGGACCCAAGTGTGTTCATGTCCCAAACAAGGGCTTTGCTGGTACATTATATATTTCTGTATGCCTTGAATGGGTGTATGTGTTACTGCAATAAGTTAGAAAATCCATAGCAGTGAGTCATATAACTGCAGCTGTGTGCTGTGCACCCCAGGTTCAGCCTCAAGGGCTGTGCACACCCTGCTCCAAACATCACCAGCATGTCCTAGAGAGAGCCTCCTGCCTCAGCCTTCAAATCCTAGAAATGTGGGTGCTAGGGATCAACAGGTGTGAATTGTGTGGAACGTCAGGCCTGGTGGACATGTGTCTGCGACCCCGGGGTCTCAGGTAGTGCTGGGTGCACGACAGGGTCCTGGGGACGCCACTGAGTCAGTGGCTGGGTGAGGGAGCGTCTCAGTTATGGTCTTGGAGGCGGAAGCACTGCTGTGCTTATTTCTGTCACTTGCTGCACTGAGGGGACAGTGGCCCTGGGTGTGGCCTGCACGGACCTAGGGGGCCGGGGAGGAGGCTGCAGGCACTGTGGCTCAGTCAGTGGCCCCACGGCCCCAGGGGAATTTCCTGGGGTTCTGCTAAGAGACCAGCTGAAGGGACAGTCTGTGCAGGCTTGGTCACCCTGTGTCCCGCTGCAGGTGAGTCCACCTCCAGCTTGTGCCCGGCTCCAGTGGGTTCAGACTGCTTTGGAGAGTCAGTCCCCTCACAGGAACCCCAGCTGCCAGTGGCCTCAGCTCAGCCCCTCTGTAGCCAGCATCCCGCTGTGTCCTTGACTGCTGCCCTCTGTCATCCCATGGTCACCTAAGCCCCCTTTGGCCCGGCTGGCAGCACGAGTCCCCACTGCTGTGGCCCCTCTGTCCTGCCTGGTGCCACGCTGCTCACCCTGACCGTAGTCCCTGCAGCACTGCCCCACACCTCCACACCCTCTGCCCACGGCATCCCTGGACCCCTGTCCCCCATCACAGAGTCTCATGGCCACCACGCTAATGACATCTCCCACCCTTGCATCCCAGGTCCCATCTGTGGGAGCCAGCAAGTGGGCACAAAGGACGGCATCCTCTTGGTCACGTTGTCCACTGCATGACCCCAAATGCAAGGCTGGCAGAGCCGGTGAAACACGCTGTTCTGAGCGTCACTGGGGTCTGACAGACAGCACAGGGCTCAAGGCGCAATGTGACAGCCTGACGCGCGTGCACAGGGACACATCCAGCACCATTTCACAGAGAGGAAACTGAGGCAAAGAAGCCCAGTCAGAGGCAGCCCTGACCCGTTTTCCCCAGCTCTCCCACCCCCTGGCTGCATTTGCTCCGCTCCGCGCTGCAAGGCCCAGAGGCCGCTGAGCAGGCAGGCGCCATCACGAGGGCTGCAGCAGGCCCAGGGCCGCAGTGTGGGTGCGGGGAGCTCCTCGTGCGGGGCTCACCCCCACGTGCACTTCCCTGGGCTCTGAGGAAGGCCGGGGGCTCCGTGTGGGAGGAGAGTGTTCATGTTCGGCAAGGGGCACAGGAGTCTCCACGGCAATGATACGGTGGCTGCTGATGCAGGCGGCAGGGCAGGTGTGTCTGTCCTACTCTGAGCCCAGCCCGGGCCTCTGAGAGCCCCAAATCCAGTGGCACCGGGGTGAGAACAGCCTCCGGAGAAGCTCGAGGAGCAGCAAAGGTGGCACGGACTCCAGTGTTCTGTGTTGTTCCCGTGTGCTCCACTGCCAGCCTTGTGGCCCAGCAGAGGTGACCGCAGGGCGGGCGGCTGCTGGAGCCCGGACACCTGACCCTGAGCATGGACCGTCTTCTGTGAGCACCGAGGGCAGGCAGCCTCCCTGAAGGGCTCCAGCATGCAACCTTCCTGTCTCAGCCTCCCAGAGGGAGGGAAGATCAGTGGACAGCAAAGTCTGGGTCGCAGAACGAGAGCCCCGACTCCGCCTCCTGTCCTCATCAAAGGGTGCTCAGGAGCGCAGCCACAGCTGGCAGAGTGCCAGGGTGGTGTGGTCGAGGCCTGGGTCCCATCGCCAGCACCATCGGTGGGCAGGGGCTCACAATGACCACGTCTCCGAAGGAGGAAGAGGGGGTGGCACCCAAGATCCCGGAGGCAGGAGGACCACAAGGTGAAGCCAGTCCGGATGAGCTAGCAAGACTCTGCCTCAAAATTTTAAAAAAATTCACAGATCCCCAGGCTGGTCTTGAACTCACAGCGATCCTCCTGCCTCAGTTTCCCAAGTGCTGAGATTAAAGCACTCCCAGCCACCATGCCCAGCTTTAAAAAATTAAAAAGAAGAAAATATTTATGACCTCAGAATAGATGGAGTTCTTAGACATGAATTTTTGTTGTTTTTGAGGCAGGGTCTCCCTACACAGCTGAGGCTGACCTTGAACTCATGGGTGATCCTCCTACCTCAGTCTCTAGAGTGCTGAGATGACAGGGTGAGTCATCACACCTGGTTTAAAATCAGTTTTTGGGGGTTTTTTGGTGCCAGGAATCAAACTCAGGACCTTGCACTTGCCAGGCAGGCACTTGTGCCACTGAGCTAGATCCCCAGCCCCTAAATCGGTTTTTGAAAAATCAATTTAATGTCTAAAGCACTGAGACCCAGCCTGGGAGAGAGTAACCTTTACCAGAATGCTTGTTGCTGAATGGTCATGAATGCCGGGGCTCCCTGGCTGAGGTGCCCAGAAATGCCTAACTGGTGCTGGCCACAAGGCTCCACAGGGTCTTCCTGATAAGTTACCCTAGCTCCAAACCTCCCCCCACCCTTTGCAAGAGAAAAAAACGGCCTCACGCCGGACCACGAAGGCCACCTTATCTTAGAGGGGCCAAGCTGCAAGGTCACAGAGACCAGATGTGCTGCTGGTCAGCTGCATGGTCCATAATAAAGACCCCAGACCTTGAAAACTCCATGCTTTGCACAGCTCGGGCTGCTTTTGTCCGCTAAGCAGTCCCGCTCCTGTTCCTCAGTTATAATAAATCCTTGCGTCAGACCGTCTGGTTTGGTTTATGTGGGTCACAGCAACCCTAGATCTGGCTAATTATCCAATCACTTACCTGTGGGGTCGCTCCAGAGGCCTGGACCCCAGGCTCCTATGCAAGCAGAAGGGGCCAGGGCAGCTTCCGAGGGCCCTTTGCAAGGCGGGGTCACAAGGACTACAGGCTCCTGAGGGGCAGGGCAGCACCTGGAAGTCAGAGCGAGCTCCACTGCCAGTCAAAGCTTGGCTCAAAACCCGACTTGGAGCCCCAGGGAGGTAGCACACACCTGTGACCCCCACGCTAGGGGCTGAGGCAGGAGCATCACAAGTTTGAGCGCTGCCGGGGCACCTTTTGAGACCCTGTCTATAAAATGAAATAAAAGGGCTAAGAATGCAGCTCAGTGGGAAGGCCCTGGTTTGATCCCCAGTACTGAAAACAAAATCCAACAACCCTGCCTCAGACGCTCCTGGGGCACCTGTGGCCTGACTGTGATTTCCTCAACCCAGGTCTCACACCCCCAGCTGTGGTGATGAGCAGAGGTAACATCAGTGCCACAGGGCACTGGCGTCCTCAGGTTCTCTAGCACCTGGGACACTGTACTGCTTACTATAAAGAGGTGGGGGGGCGTCCCCTCTGGTCCTGCAGCTTTGCTGGGGCACCCTCAAGGTCACGACCAGCCGTGTGTCCAGTGCGCTTGGGGGCAGCTCTTCCTTCTGGCTCATCCATAGCTCTGATCTTTCTGCAGCAGACAGGTTGTACTTTTTTCTACAGAGGAAAGGGGAAAAAAGGGAACAGCAGCACCAGGAACAGAGCGCTCTGGGAGGGGCCACCACCCTCACGTGACGAACTGCCTCCTCCCGCACCCATGGCGAGAGACAGCCTCGCACCTCCCGCCGTGCCACCGAGGTCCCCACAGCCCGGCAGGGTCCCGCCTGGGGCACACCTGGGGTCCCTGGGCCGCCATCGTGGCCCTGCGGCCTGCGGGGAAGCAGGGTGATGACACAGTGGTCTCGCTCAGCAGCTCAGCACTGCTGGTCGCTGGGCAGCAGCATGACTGCTCGGGACCCGTGGGAAGCCGCCCACTATGACTCAGCCCCATCACCCGAGGGGGGCAGAACAAGAAAGGGACCTGGGACCATGGGCCCTGGGGATGCCTGTGCTGCCCTAGGGGCTCTAAGCCTGGCGCTGCCCAAAACCTGCAGCCCACAGTCCCCTGCCCGCACCCTCTCTCCCAGCCTCCTACGCAGCTCTGGATCCCCTGAATCTGCACTGGGCCCAGGGCCCCTGCCCTGTCCTCAGGGCACCGTCTCCCAGGGTCCACAATGCAACCCTGGGGCAAGGGCTGCTGTCTGGAGTCATCTCTGTCACCTCTGTCACCCGGTGCCTGAAGCCAGGCCCAGCCTCATCTCCAGCTCCCAGCACAGCACCAGATAGGAGAGGGACCCACGAGGGGGGCTCATTTCACAGATGAGGGGTGGGCCACCGGCCTGTCACCCAGCCCTCCGGAGGCTGAGGCAGGAGCATTTCCAGGAGTTGGAGGCCAGGCTGGGCTCCACAGCGAGACCCTGTGTCAAAAAAATAGAAGGCAACAACAAACACGGTGTCCGTAAGATTCAGCCCTGCTGCCACGTGTGGCTGCCACTGGCTCGGTTTTGCCCCTGTGTTCCATCTGCCTCGGCCTCCTGCTGTCAGGGCTTTGAGCAGCTCCTACCTGGGCAGATGGGACTGCGGCTGCTGTGCTGTGCTCACGCCTCGTGCCGCTGCGGTCTCGGAGGGCGCCTTAGGCCAGCAAGCTTCCGCCTGGGAACCCGCTGAGGAGGATAAAGCTGGGCTGGAGGAGCACAGAGGGGCTGCGGCCCAGCCTGAGGCCCAGGTCTCACCCAGTTCTGCACAAAGGAGCCAGGTCATGCAGTCGCCACCCCTACAGTGCCCAGCCCCGCTCCTCACACCCCCTCCTTTACCATGTCACCCAGCTCCCGGGGTCACCAGGCAGCACCCCCACACCAACTCGAAGCCTGCCTCTGAGCGCCAGCCTCCTGGGAAGCCCTGTTGGAGCTGTGGCACAGCTGCAAGGTGACACCTCTCCCCTCGGGGATCGCTGTTCTCCACTCCTGTCCTGAGCCCCTGTGAGTTTCTGCGAGTCGAGGCTCCCCTGCTGGCCCAGGACCCAGTGGGAACAGTGCAACCCCCGCACACACTGCTCCACATCCACCCTGGGAGCCAGAGCTGGAGATACAACACTCTTGTGCAGTGCACAACTTGAACACTTGTACTTGGCAGACTTCCCTTTAGGCAGGAGTCAGGCCAAAATCTGAGGGAGAATGTAGCCCAGGTTGCAGTGGGAATATGGGTACTGGGGGGAAACAAAAAGCTGGATTCGGGCACGAGGCAGGAGCACACTGTGCAGGGAAAGTCTCTGACACTGACAGTCAGCAAGTCTTGGCCCAGCAGACAGACACGGACAGTCGAACAGCATCTGCACTTAGCGGGTGTGCAGCCCCAGGCTGTGACCCACTGTGTCCCTGGTCTGGGGCCCCCCTCTGGTGACCTTCAGCCAGGCACCGTGCGGCACAGGGAAAGGTGGGTGCCTGAGTCAGCAGCGCCCAGGAGGCTGGGTGGTAGAGAAGGCAGCTGCGTTCAACCTGACCCTGTGGGGAGTCGTGGGCCAGGCCTTGGGGGATGCCCAGCTGGACCCAGCCCTGGGGACCAGGCTCTAGCGATGCTCAGGTGGAGACAGCGGGGAGGGCGACCCCAACCCCTCCCTGGTGGCAGTGGCCGGCGTCCGCACTCCTGGCCCCTATGCTGTCCATGTTTGCAGAGCTGAGGGTGCTGTGTACTCAGGGCTCATCTCCCACACAGCCTGGCTTCCGGAGGAGCAGCCCTCGGTGCTGATAAGGCCGAGGCAGGGCCTCACATGCACCCCCAGCACCCGAGGCCAGGGGCCACAAAAAGCAAGTGGCCAGGAAGCCCCGGTCCCGCAGCACAGGGGGAGACGGGGCCCCCTGGGGCCCTCCCCACGCAGCCTCTTCCGCACCATGCAGCAGGCTAAAGTCACCACTGACACTGGTCTAGACCGGCCACAGGGCATCCATCTCCTCGCAGGATTAATTAAGGGATTGATCAGCCCAGCAATCGGCTCTGCGGGTTTGCTTGTTTCTCTTCCCAGCCTGCAGAAAGCTGCTGACGACTTCAGCACCAAGGCAGACGTTACACATCTGGCTGCCGTCAAACTTAACACTTAACCTTTGCGTGATTTTAAAGACAAAATTAACCAGCAGCCTCCAAAATTCAAAAATAAAATCCATGTTGCTGGGCGTGGTGGTGCACGCCTGTAATCCCAGCACTCGGGAGGCTGAGACAGGAGGATCATCGCGAGTTCGAGACCAGCCTGGGCTACAAAGTGAGCTCAAGGCCAGCCTGGACTGCATAGCGAGACCCTGTCTCAAAAAAAAACAAAAAAATTTTTAAAAATAAAAATAAGAAACAAAATCCACATAAAGCCAAAGAGCCTTAAGCTCCAGGATACAGGAAGATGCCCACAACCTGGCTGGAAGCCAAGTGACAGCCACTTGAAAATGCACAAAGGCAACACAATGATTCAGCCAAAAAGTATTTATTCCATCTCACTATTAATCAAAGCAGTTTCAATTAAAACAAAGAGCCACTATTTTTTAATTACAAAATTACAAGCACTCCCATAGGGCCAGCCCTCAGGAGGCTGAGGCAGGATGATCACTCCAAGCCTGAGATCAGCCTGGGCTACCTAGCAAGACCCTATATGAAAGAAGAAAAAGCAGGCATGCATGCACGCACGTATGCACACATGCACACACACATTTAATTACAGGCACACAGGCAAAGGGTTTAAAAACAATCATACCCAGGGCTCCCCAGGCTAGGCTGAGGTGAGGCCCCTCACCAATACTACCTGCCAGACTGCACTAGGGCTTGGAGAGGCTGACTGAGGGTCTCGTGTACCCACCCTGCAGCCCAGGGACTGGGCTCATTCTATTCCAGTCCAGGAGTAGAATCCCCCAGTGCTTTATCCCTGAGCGGCACCCCCAGCCCTGCTTATTTTGAATCACTGCACTGCCCAGGCTGGCCTTGACCCTGTGATCCTCCTGCCTCAGCCTCCCAAGAAGCTGGGATCTCGGGTGTGCACAACTGTTCTTGGCTAAGGTCTCCATGTCTGTGCTGTAGCCTGTGGGTTGTTATGCAGAGCAAGCTCTGGGGGTTCCTCCAGCAGTGACTGACAGAGGCCAGCACACAGGTGAGCCTGAGTGCACTCAGGATGTGAGGCCTTAATGGGCCATTAGAGCTGCCTTCGGGCTGGGTTAAATGGACCAGAAAGGAAAGCGGGCCTTGGGGCCCAAGTCGAGGAAGTGGGGAAGCCGGGTGTCCGGAAGGTGCCGCCTTGTGACCCCGGCCTGCCCAACTGAGAGCCCAGCCCTGTTGATACAGGAAAATAAATATCCCAACCTGAATATCAGACAAGTTCGTGTTCTCTAAAACCGAAGAATGGATTTTAGGAACAACGGAAGTTAAGAGCAGAATATATTTATTGAGAGAAAGAAAGCTTCTGTCCAAGAGAGGGACAGAAGGGGGGCCCGAGTGGGTTACCTCGACTCTGTCTTTGTCAGGGACTTTTATTTTTATTTTTTTTTTAGGTACCGGGGATCGAACTCAGGACCATTGTGCTTACCAGGCAGGCACTTATACCACTGAGCTATTTCCCCAGCCCCTGTCACGGACTTTTATAGGGAAAAGCCAAGAGGTGAGGCGGGTCCAAGGTAGGGGAAATGGACAAAACTATGGTCCGCCAATAAGATTACAGGTATAATTGTCCAGGTAAGACTGAGTGGACTGGGATCAAATGGGAAAGCGAGTCATGTAGCAAGCGGGCATGCAGAGCGGGGCTTTTCCCGTGAGGGTTAGGTCAGGGGCTTTTCCCATAAGGGTCGGGTCAAAGACTCTTCAAGGTGGTCAATCCCTGCCGTCCATCCCTGGGGAGGTATGTGGGTCTATTTGTTTAGTCTTTTTGTCTTGAGGTCTGGCCCACAGGTATCTTATCTTTTATGTTGGCTTCTTCGAGGCCCCAGCCCTGTCTGACTGCCTATAGTATTTCTATCTCAGCTGCCTATAACACTGTGGGGCTCGTCCTTCTGCAACATCCCACTCGGCCTCCGCCCCAGACGGCAGAGGGGCTTTGTCAGCTCTCCTGTGCTTGTCTGTATCTCAGCATGACCACCTGCTGAGTCAGCGGTGGAGAGGCCCAGAGCTGGATGGTCCCGTGGCGAGCACTTCCCAAGCGCACACGCAGCCTGGGTTCCAACCCGAACTACAGATTTGTGTGTGTGTGTTTGGTACCGGGGATCGAACTCAGGACCTTGCAGTTGCCAGGCAGGCGCTTATGCCACTGCGCAGATCCCCGGCCCATGAGAGGTTTTTAAAATGTCTCTGGTGTCACTTTCTCTCCGTGCAGGGAGCAGCTCATCGCAGCTCAGCCCCAGACTCAGCACCGGGCCTCCCATCCGCAAACTCCTCCCTCTGAGGGTGACCGCCTGTCTTTCCTTTCACTCTGTATGCTTTGGCTTTCTCACCTAGGAGGAACCACACGGTATCTAAGCTGTGTGTCTGCTTCATTTCACTCAGTGTTACCATTTCACCCAGGCCAGGTGGCACACGCCTGTAGTCCCAGCACTCCAGAGGCTGAGGCAGGAGGATTGCCACGAGTTTGAGGGCAGCCTGGACTATGTAGTGAGTTCATGGACATCTTGAACTACATAGTGAAACCGTGTCTCAAAAGCACAACATAAAATCTATGGTCTCCAGGTGTTTCCATTTTCCTATAAATGACTACAGCTGAGCTAGGCGTGGTGGCGCACACCTATAATCTCAGCACTTGGGAGGCTGAGGCAGGAGGATCATTGTGAGTTCAAGGCCAGGCTAAAGTGCATAGTGAAACCCTGTCTCAAAAAGACAAAAAAAAAAAAAGGACTATACTCTCCTTTAGAACAGAGTAGTACCCCATTGTGTAAGAATACCACAAATAAAGATGGCGACCAGGTAAGCAGCAGAGAAAGGTCCTCTTGGAGGATCACCAGCCAGACACTGCGTTATAGCAACGCAAGAAGGACAAGGAAAGAAGCACGGACAAGAAGCGAAGCAGGTCCCTGTCCCAGGGAGGATATGAAATGAGAGTCGAGGCCATCAGAAAGAGCAAACTGGACTCCTCCCAGAGAAGCAGCTCGGGCTGCTGTCACGGCGCAGGGGGAGGAAGGGAAGAGGAGAAGGAGGGAGTCACCACTCCATACACACCCTTGGCCTGCTCCCTCGTTCCTGCACTCGCAGTTTCGGCTTTGGAGGCCCGTGCTTGGGGGAGCTCCTAACTCGGCCAGAGGAGAGTGGGGATCTGAGGGGTGGCCGGAACTGGGACGGAGGGGACACAGCCCAGAGGGGGGGCAGCGTGGACAGGAAGTGCTGTGGAGACACAGGTTCGCAGCGCCGACTCCAAGGGCGGGTGTGCGGTGGCAGTGACCCCAGCCTCTTCCACCGGCCACGCCAGCCGCATCGCGTGCAGGAGGATCGTTGCAAGTTCGAGACCAGCCTGGGCTACAAAGTGAGCTCCAGGCCAGCCTGAACTGCATAGCGACACCCTGTCTCAAAAAGAAAAAAAAAAAAGAAAAATGAAATCAACCAAAGCAAAGAGCACCGGAACGTGTGACCTATAGGTCCAGTCTATTACCCTCTGCCTCACAGACACCTCAGCCTGGGACTGTCCGATGACCCAAGGGGACTCACACTGTCCCTGCAGGATCCCAACTTCCAGGGCTGCCATCCCTCAGGCCAGGCTTAGGACACCCTGGACCGTCCTGCCCACCCCCTCTGGTAGGAGGCTGTTGTGCAGCTGGGTGGGGCCCGGGGGTGCGGGGGTGGGGTGGGGTGGGGCAAGCCCCTCTGTCAGGAAGGGTGCAGGGACAGGACAGCCAGCGACGCAGACCCAAGGCAGGTGCGGGAGTGTCACCCACAGCCCCGCCGCACAGAGATCTGACCTCACCACCAGGTGTGGGACCAACTCGGTGACAGTGGCCTCAGCTGGCAGATCCAGAAAGCCCAGAGCCACACCTCAGGACGGAGCTTGGGTCACCCAGCGCCAAGGGCACAACACAGCTGCACATAGTTTTGCAAAACAAGGTGTGAAAAAGTTTAGAGAAAATAGGACAGACCAGGACAAACATAAATATGTGGGTTTGGGTTATTCAACTTTTGAGATTTCCAGTAATTTTCCTATTTTCATAATTTAAAATTTTTTATTAAAGCCAGGTAGTGTATGACAAGACCCAGCACTCTGGGAGGCTGAGGCAGGGGTGGGGGGGTGGGGGGTCACAGCCTCAAACCCAACCCAGGCAGCTCTGCAAGATCCTGTCCCCAAAAGGGGGTGAGGGCTGAAGGTGCAGCTTAGTGCAAAAGCCCTGGGTTCAATCCCCAGTACTGCGTATAACAGAGAAATAGTTTTATTATAAAAATACTAAGTAATCCTGCAGCGACCAGCACCCCGGTGCCAGGCCCAGCCTCTGTTCCCCAGGACCTGCTCCTTACCTTCGAGAGCCCAGAAGGAGTAAGAAGACGTTTCCTCGAGCCCCTGTAGCGCCTGGTATCCCTAACCAGCTTCGGCCTGCCTCAGCCTCCCACACACTCAGGACAGACTGCAGC
Source organism: Dinomys branickii (assembly GCA_004027595.1). Taxonomy (NCBI): domain Eukaryota; kingdom Metazoa; phylum Chordata; class Mammalia; order Rodentia; family Dinomyidae; genus Dinomys; species Dinomys branickii. The sequence goes on along the minus strand of PVLD010000266.1, from coordinate 142,792 downwards.
CTGTGCCCCAAACCCCAGGAATGAGGACTCCCCATCTGAGAAGCAGGGTGGGGGACTCGGCGGGGAGGGAACCAGTCATCCCAAGCTCAAGCCTGGGTTCCGCGAGTGGAGAGATCCCCGCAGGCTGCTACAAGCCACCCCTGCCTGGACTGTGCGGCGCCGCGCGCTGAGGAGGAGATTCCGCCCGGCTGGGTCCCACGGACCGGAGAGAAGAACCCGGACAGCAGGTCCCGGACCGCAGTGCCCCCTGGTGGCCGCCGCTGTGACCAGACACTAGGACAGGCCCTGGGGACTGCAGCCGCGGATGTGGGGTTGCTGTGTGCAACGCGAGGGTCTGGGGGTCCCCGCAGGACCCCAACAGCACCTTTATAAGGGGCTTTAGCGCTGTAGATGTCTGAACGGCACCTGCCTTTTCCTCCCTGGCTCTGGCGACTGAACCTAGGATCTCACTGGGCGACATCTCTACCTCTTTTCCTTTTCCAGTTAAGACACTAAGATGCCTGAAATTGCAGTCCTCCTGCTTCAGCCTGAGTGCTGGGCCTTCAGCCCCTGGCCAGCTCGCCTGCTTCTGCCCCCCACGTCCTGTGTCCCCCTCCCTCAGTCACTCTGTCGGGGTCTGCGGCCCTGAGTTCACCAGACCAGAGACCCGCGAACCCAGCCCGCAACTCGGGGCCGCAGGGACTGCCCCACCATCTTCCACAGCATCCAGGTCCAGACCCCTGAGAACACGTTGCGGGCCCTGCCATGGCCCTAGCCCTGCGCCCACTTTGGAGCCCAGGAGCTGCAGGGCCTCGGCGGACACCCCATGGCGAAGCCTCTCGGGACGGAAACAGGGTCATCCCCCATGCCGGACTGAGAGCGCCCCACAGGAGCCATGGTCCCCTCGGTGACGGTGGCTGTCCTGGGTGTGGGTCAGCCAGCCAAGCTCAGACCCCACTGCCCCCTCCCTGCCTGAGACCACTCGGGGCACCCACGTGGGAAGCTCAGCCTTCCGCGTCCCAGGGAGACTCGACCCCAGGGTACAGAGTGCGGGGCTGGCGGCCACATGTACCCGGATGCTGCATTTCTTTCTTTTTCTTGGTTTTTGAGACAGGGTCTTGCTATGTAGCCTAGGCTGGTCTCAAACTCATGAAGATCTTCCTGCCTCAGCCTCCTGGGTACAGGATCAGTTATGCGCCACCATGCCTGGCTTTGGACTCTGCTTTTCTGACCCCACACAACATGACGCCCCCCCTTAAGCTTCAAACCCGGCTTCCTCCTCCACCCCAGTCCCCCCCCCCCCCAGTCC
>PVLD010000266.1:110997-141404 GCA_004027595.1 Dinomys branickii | reverse complement strand
ACAGATTGCGCCGCCAAACAAGGCCTGTGGAGCCTGGCCCGCGGCGGCCGCACTGGCCTCCGCACCCTTGTAACTTCCCGCCTGCTAAACATAAGCTACCACCAGCGGCGCGCGCCGCAGCGTGAGCGGCTCCGTTCCGCCGCCAGCCCCAGCCAACACCTCGCGCCGCCGGGGAGACCGGCGGGCAGCGCGCGCCCCCTGCTGGCCAGGGCTCCAGCTTGGCTCCTGCGGGGCTGGAGACCGGAGCCGGGCGCGCTGGACACGCGGTGCCCACTGGGCTCACCTGGCACTGCAGCTCCGAAGTCCATGAACCCAGGGCGTCCTCGCACCTGATGTCCGCGCCTATGGAGGATTTAGAGTTTTACCCACTTACACCTTGGAAAAAACCACACCCGGGAGAAAAAGACCGAGTGTTCGCCCTGGATCAGACGGGGAACTTACACACGGGAGCCCGGCAAGACTGTGATTTTCAAAATGTCCAAGTGAGCAGCCGGGCACGGTGGCACATGTCTGTAATTCCACGAATTGGGAGGCTGAGGCAGGAGGATCGCTGCAAATTTGAGGCCAGCCTGGGCTACATAGCGGGACCCTGCCTTAAAAAAAAAAAAAAAAAAAAAGGAGGAGGAGGAGGAAAGAGAAATGTCCATGCATCACATAATGAGCCCTCGCTCCCCATCACCCTGCTCAGAGTCTCAGCCCCTCCTCCGCAGCCAGGTCTTCTTCTGTGCCCACCCGCGGAGCAGCAGCAGCAGCCAGCCTTTGTATTGCAGTATTTATTCTGAGGCAGTCTCAGCAAATTGCCCAGGCTGCACATGAACTCGAGATCCTCCTGCTTCAGCCACCAGAGTGGCTGGGATGACGAGTGTGGACCTCATACCCAGCAGATGTGCGACGATTGATTAATTGATTTGATTTGATTCAAAGTCTCACTCTGTAGCCCAGGCTGGCCTCAAACTCACCTCAATCCTCCTGGGATGACAGCTGTGAAATCATTTTAAAATATGACATGCAATCATTATCGAATCCAAAAAATAATCTCGGAAATATTCTTTGTATTTAAATTTCCCCTGGGCCAGGGATGTAGCTCAGTAGCTTAAGCACCTGCCCGGCAAGCACAAGGTGTGGAGTTCAATTCCTGGTACCAAAGAAACAAATTTCCCTGCTTACTTAACTTTTTTATGGTTTCTTTGAATCTGAATCTAAAGGAGTAAAGCCGCTAAAGAGCTTAGTCTAGGTGAGACCTCTTGTTTTAAAAAAAATGAAAAAGTAACTGATCTTGTAACTAATTTTTTTCTTGTAATTAATTTAAGACCTTTTCCTAAACTGGAAATCTACAGCTAGGGGTTAAATGAATTAAACTATTTGTCACTGCCTGGGCCTGGAACTTGTAGTCCTCCTGCCTCAGCCTCCTAAACGCTGGGATTACAGGCCTGGGATGGGAAGGGACCTGCCTTGTGGGTGCGTGGGTTGCTGTCTACGCTGCAGGTGGAGCGCAGACGCAGACGCGGCGGCTGAGAAGTCCTTCGGGAGAGCTGTGCCAGGGACGAGGGGAGGAGCCGCTGTGCGGAAGCGAGGGCTTGCGGGTGACCAGCTGCCCAGTGAAGGCACAGGAGAGGGAGGCGGGCCTCCCGGGCTGGCCCTGCGAGTGCGTGCATGCGTGCGTGTGTGCGTGCGTGTGACACAGTGGCAGGGTGCCCGGCACAGGTGGAGACTGCAGGGCCAGGCGTCTGGCGTTCCCGGGACAACCCCAGGCGTGCGCGCTCGGTGCCCTCTCGCGTCCCGGGTGGCAGTGGCTGAACCGTGTCTCTGGCGCTGGGCGTCCCAACACTGCAGATGTCGCCGCCACCGCGGGCAGCTGCAGGATTGCGCTGTTGGCCCCGCCCCTTCCTGCCGGTTCCGGTTCCGGTTCCCAGCCAGAGGGCGGCGATGCGGAAAGCGCGGCCCTGCAGCGCCCCGGCCCTCGCCCCCGGCCTGCGCGCCGGGCCGACCCTGCCCCCGGGGTGGGGAGGGGTCTCTGCTCCCCGGACCCCAGGCCCCGGCCCGGAGAAGCCGGAACCCTGAGCCGGCGCCGGCGCCGGCCCGGGGCTGTCTGAACAGCGGGACGCCCGCCCCTGCCGGAGGGCAGAGGAACGGAGCGCGGAGCCAGCGGCTAGTCCCTGGAGCTGGGTTCGGGCAGCCAGGCTCCGCACCAACACCCTCGGGACTGCAGGCCGGCCCCGCCCGCGGCTGGCCCTCCCTCGGGGCCAGACCTAGGGCCCGGCTGCCAGCCGCCTGCAGTTCGCCTGCAGTTTGTCGTTCGCGAGGGGACACGGAAGTCCCGTTGGCTCCTGGGGACACAGCCCGCTCGGGGCGGGGAGCAGCGTCGGCCTGGACTGCGCAGGCCGGGCTCGAGGCTGAGGACCGGGAGCCGGCACGCGCCTGCTGGACATGGCGACAGGGGGCCGCAGAGGAGGCACTGGAGTGTGGGGAGACCCTGAACCCCGCGGCGTCTGAGCCTGGGGCTCTGAGGGCGAGGATGGGCGGGACTGCCGTGGCCCTTGAGCCGAGGCCCTCCCGCTGGGGACCCCGGACCCTGTGTAGCAGCGAGGCGGTGGCCCACGGGGGACAGGACCCCCAGGGGACAGTGAAGACCCTCCCGCCAAAACACAGATTCCTACGGACAAGCCTGAAGGGGCGCAGGTCGCAGGGCAGCGCCCACGGGCCCCAGAGACGTGTGTGCAGGGCCGGCACCCTCACCCAGCGTCTCCCATCCATCTAATTAACTGATTGCTTATTCTTACTTTGGTGCTGAGGACCTAACCCTAGCCTGGCACCCCCAAAGCACTCTGACCGCCGCAGCCACTTAGGGCACCCTGCTCCCATATGGGGGTGCCAAGGAGCCCCAAGACCCAAGTGGGAGGAAGAGGCCGAGGGCTGTGAAGCGCCACTGTTGCCGATCCCCTGTCCTGCATGACAGAGGCCCTGGACGGCACAGCGCTGTAGACCGAGTACGGGGAAGGTGCCAGGTGCCAAAGGGGCACTGGGCTCCTGTCCAGCACCCCTGGGCCCCCCTGAGCGAGTTCAAATCTTCCACGTCCGTTCCAAACCCTGTTTTTAAGCCGAACCTGGGCAGAGCTGCCCCAGTCGGCACCAGGGTGCCTGGGCCCTTGCCTACTTCCGTGCCTCAGTTTCCTCACCTGGAAAAGAAGGATCACAAGCCTCACAACCAGGAGGCACTGCGGTTGTGCCATCTGGGAAATGTGTGGTCTCTGCAGTGAGCAAGCTCACACTCCTGGCCTCCTGCGTTGGCCACACTGGTGAACGGGGTCCTCCCTGTCCCGTCGTTCTCCCACACTGACCAGTGACAGCGGCCTTCCGGTAGGTCCTAACACGACTCCAGTGCAAAGTTCAGCGGCTTAAGGCATTGATGCAGCCATGCAAAGGAGCACATGTCCATCACCACAGCACTGTAAGAGGCTGAGGCAGGAGGATCGGAAGTTCCGGCCCAGCCTGGACAAATGAGCAATTTAGCAAGTTCTCATCTCAAAATAAAATAAAAAATTTAAAAGCAGCTGGGCATGCAGCCCAATGTGAAGGCCCTGAGTACAGTCCCACACAGCACAAAAAAACGTTTAATGAAAGCTCAGTACTGAGATCTGACTGCCTAGCCAAGGCAACCCCAACGGCTGCACTGCGTCCACTCTGGGTCCACCCAGTCACCTGGCTGTGAACCCGCTTGCCGGGACGTCACGCCCATGCCCACGCCCACGCCCCGCAGCCAGCTGACCCCACCGGCTCCTTGATCCTCCAGGGCCTTCTCACCGCCCCCCACCCCAGCAGCAGATGAAAGCATTGCGCCACCGCCACCCCGACCTCATGACCTAGGGCCATAGGTCGCGCCTCCCACCCCGCTCCCGGGCCCGACGCCCCGCCCCACCACGCCCTGTGGCCCGGCTCCTCCAATGCTCGTGGGCCCCGGCCCAGCCCCGCCCCTGCCCCCCCCACGGTCAGTTAAGATCCGGCGGCCGCTCCCCGCACTCACTAACACGCGTGGGGGCAGCGGAGATTCGCCATGGCAACCACCCTGGCGGCCGTGGCCCTGCGAGGAGCGGCGGGCCCGAGGCTTCCGGGACCCCGAGATGCCCGCAGACTGAGCTGCAGCGCGCGGCTGGGCGCGGCGGGGAGTGTCAGCCCAGGGCGCAGGCTGAGCACCGCGCGGGCGCGCGCGCGGACCCCTCGTGAGGAAGCCGAGGCCCCGGGGGAACGCACCCCGCCGCGGCCCGCGCGCCCGCGCCCACCGCCGCCGCCGCCGCCGCCCCCCGAGTCCCCCGCGGCGCCCCTTGCCAGCCGCTCGCTGGTGCAGCGCGACATCCAGGCCTTCCTGAGCCAGTGCGGCGCCAGTCCCGGGGAGGCGCGCCAGTGGCTCGCGCGCTTCCAGACGTGCCACCCCGCGCGCGACCGGCCCTTCGCGGTCATCGAGGTGCGTTGTTCTAGGGCACCGGGGAGAGGGGGCCGGGGGAGGAGGGCCTCGCCGCGTCACCCCTGCCCACAGGCTCCACGAGGTCCAAGGTCGCGGGGCGGGGTGGAGCGGGCAAAGGCCGCGGCGCAGCAGGCTTGGCGGCGGGTCCCGGGCGAGGCCCTGACCGCGCGCCCTGGCACAGGTGGATGGCACAACGCTCAGCTGCGCTCGCGCCGTGTCCAGCGTGGCCTTCGCGCTGGCCTTCCTGCAGCGCATGGACATGCGCCCGCTCGTGGTGCTGGGACTGCCGGCGCCCACCGCGCCCTCGGGCTGCCTGTCCTTCTGGGACGCCAAGGCGCAGCTGGCGCGCAGCTGCAAGGCGCTAGTGGACGCGCTGCGCGACAACGCGGCGGCCGCGGTGCCCTTCTTCGGAGGAGGCTCGGTGCTAAGCGCTGCCGAGCCCGCGCCGCACGCCAGGTGAGTCTCTGGGCCGCCCGATGCCCAAGCCCCGGCCCCGGGCCCGGGCCCGGCCTATCCCGGGCCCCCAGCAACTTCCCCGGGACGTCCACTGAGCCCGGCCTCTCACCCCGCTGCGCCCGCAGCTACGGCGGCATTGTGGCCGTGGAAACCGACCTGCTGCGCTGGTGCCTGGAGGCGGGCAGCATCCCGATCCTGTGCCCCGTGGGCGAGACGGCGGCGCGCCGCGCCGTGCTGCTTGACTCGCTGGAGGTGGCAGCCGCGCTGGCCAAGGCGCTGCAGCCCACGAAGACCATCTTCCTCAACGCACAAGGCGGGCTGCGCGACGCGCGACAGGAGGTGATGTCTCTGGTCCATTCCCCGCAGGGCCACCCCGCGGGTGCATCCCCGGCTCACCGCCCGGCCCCCACGCAGGTGCTGAGCAACGTGAACCTGCCGGCCGACCTGGACCTGGTGAGCAGCGCAGAGTGGACCAGCCCGCGCGAGCGGCGCCAGGTGCGGCTCATCGTGGACGTGCTGAGCCGCCTGCCGCACCACTGCTCCGCCGTGGTCACTGCCCCGAACGCACTGCTCACGGAGCTCTTCAGCAACAAGGGTGAGGGGCGTGCTCGGTGGGCGGGGCCAGATACAGGGAGAGGTTTGCGGGCGTGATTTGATCGTGTAGGCGGGGCCACCGGCGGCAGGGTTCAGGGGGCTTTGTGTGGGCGGGACTTGGGGCGGGGCCGGGCGCGTTGGTCTCGCGGTGTGGGCGGGGCTCGGTGGTGGGCGGGATAGGGGTCGAGAGGACACCCGCTTGGGGCGGGGCTCAAGGCGCTAGACGGGCTGGTCAGATTGCAGGGTCCGCAGGCGTGCTGGTCCCCCTCCCCGCCCCGAGCCCCTGCAGGCTGGCTTTGTGCCCCGTGCCACCCATCTTGCCGCCGACCCACAGGCTCTGGGACCCTGTTCCAGAACGCCGAGCGCATGCTGCGCGTGCGCAGCCTGGACAGCCTGGACCAGGCCCGGCTGGTGACCCTGGTCAATGCCAGCTTCGGCAAGAGGCTTCGTGACGACTATTTGGCGTCGCTGCGGCCGAGGCTGCACTCGGTCTACGTCTCGGAAGGGTAAGGGGCGGGGCCTTGGTGAGGGGCGGGGCCGCGGGGCGGGACCAGCCTGACAGGCCCTGCTGTGCCCAGGTACAACGCGGCCGCCATCCTGACTGTGGAGCCAGTGCTGGGCGGCACCCCCTACCTGGACAAGTTCGTGGTGAGCGCCAGCCGCCAGGGCCAGGGCTCCGGCGAGATGCTGTGGGAGTGCCTGCGGCGGGACCTGCAGACGCTGTTCTGGCGCTCGCGGGTCACCAACCCCATCAACCCCTGGTAGGCTGGAGATGGGGCTTCCTCCCGGTCATTAGGTCCCCGCGGTCAGTGGTACAGCCCCTCCCGTCCTGGTAGGCTGGAGATGGGGCTTCCTCCCGGTCACTAGGTCCCCGCGGTCAGTGGTACAGCCCCTCCCGTCCCGGGATCCTCTGGCTCTTTTATGATTTTTAAATGTTTTTTGCAGCCGAGGCTGGTCTCTTTAACTCGCGGCCATCCTGCCTCAGCCTCCCAAAGCGCTGGGCTGCCAGGCCTGCCCGGGTTCTCTCTGGCTCTTTTCAGGCCCAGTTGCCAAGCTACTGCTCCCGGGCCTGCAGCACCTCTCTTTGGCTACCCTCTCTTTCTTTCTTGAAGCGACTAAACCCTCACCACCACTGCACTGCGGACTGTAGGAAATGACCAGGAAGGCAGGCTGCAGTGGCCTGCAGCTATAAGCCCAGCTACTCTGGGAGGCAGCAGCAGGAGGCTTGCAAATTCAAGCCCAGCCTGAGGAATTGAGCAACTTAGGGACACCATTTCTCAAACTGTAGAAAAAAAATTTAAATGGCCTAGGCCGGGCATGATGGTGCACAGTTGTAATCCCAGCACTTGGGAGGCTCAGTGTGAGTTTGAGGTCTGCCTGAACTGCATAGCAAGATCCTGTCTCAAAGGAGGCGGCGGGGGGGGGGGGGGGGGCTGAGATGCAAAGGCCTAGAGCTCAAAACAAGTCTAGTGTCTCCACCCCCCACACCCACCCCGTGAAGATAAAATAGCAGGCACAGCAGGACTTTGCTGGATATCCAACCAGGAGCCCAGCTTTGCTCTAAGCCCGCCCCCTCCACCCAGGTATTTCAAGCACAGCGATGGCAGCTTCTCCAACAAGCAGTGGATCTTCTTCTGGTTTGGCCTGGCCGACATCCGGGACTCCTATGAGCTGGTGAACCATGCCAAGGGGCTGCCGGACTCCTTCTGCAAGCCAGCCTCAGACCCAGGCAGCTGACCCTGGGCAAGCCCCTACCAGCCTTGGGACCAACACCAGGGTGGACCAGAAACCGTGTGTGCCCCGGGGGCCTCACTGGCTGAGCCCCAGGATGCAGCCTGGCTCTGCCCAGAGGGTGAACGTGGGACTAGCAGGAAGGACCCGACTGAGACTGAAGACCAAAGCCAGGACCTTGCCTGGGCCAGTGTCAGTGGCCTTGTGTCTGGTGTGGCAGCTTGGCCCAGAGCACCTCCCACCTGCCTCCTGCCACTGCTGCCACTTGCTCCATTGTGCCTGGGGTCCTGCAAAGCACTGTCCCTGTCTGAGTCAGCGCAGGATGGAGGCCCAGCCCCAGCAGCCACCCCCTTGCACGGCCCTGCCCTTCCCTTCCAGGCAGGCTTGGAGCCAGGCGGACACCACAGGTTCCTCTATTACCTGCAGGAGCCTAACAAAGCCACAACACGTGATTTTGGCTTACAACCCACTTGGACATTTTCCCCAGTTTGAGGCTGTATCTTTCCAGTTAAGACCAGCTCAGTGAGGAAGAGGCCAGAGGCTGCAGTCAACTTTCTGGGGACCTGGTACTGGAAACTGAATCCAGGGAACCCCAAGCTGCACCCCAGCCTTTTTATTTTGAGACAGGGTCTCATTAAATTGCTCTGGTTGGTCTTGCATTTGCCATCCTCCTGCCTCAGTCTCCCAAGTAGCTGGAGCTACAGGAGCACACCACCTTGCCTGGCTCATTCAACGTTTTTGGGGTCACCACGATGGGCCAAGTGCTGTGTGGTCCACCAGGACAAGTGAGGACACAGGCAGTGAAGGGGCCGTCATGGGACAGCGGGGCTGAGGCCTATGGGGCGCAGCTGCCCCAGGAGCACAGGGCTGAGGGAAGAGACCAAACACACACACTAGGAATCCTGAGGGCTGAGGGCTGGTTCTGTGGGGCTGGGGTGGGACCAAGAGCCTCTGGGATCTCGGGGAAAGGTGGCCACAGAACGACACCGCAGCCCAAGGCTGGAGATGTGTCAGGAGAGCCAGGGCTCTGTGGAGACTGTGGGAGCAGAAGACAGTCATGGCAGCCCACAGCGAGGCCTAGCCAGACACGGGCTTCCAAGAAACCCAACGTGAAGCCGCTCACAATGGCCCACATTTGTAATCCCAGCACCTGGAGGCTGAGGCAGGAGGATCACTGAGAATTAACATCAGCTTGGAATATTGTGAGACCTGTCTCAGAAAACTGAAACCAAGAAAACCCAACATTAACCGCAACAAATGGCACAGTACCCGTGGAGAAAACAGAAGCCAGCCCAAATGTCTCTGAAGTTTTTATTTCTGGAGGATGGTGTGGTCTGGCATTCAGGAGGCCTCTGCAGCTGGCAGCAGGGGGGATGCTGTCCACTCCAGAAACCATGGCTGACAGGCTGAGAATCCACGTGGCTTCATGGTGCCTGCCCCTGGGTTCCTAGGGCCCTGACCCACATGCCAACACACAGCAAGGCATGATGCTACACTGGAAACCCTGCCCTTCAAGGCTGAGGAAGGAGGATTGCAAGTTTAAGCACAACTTGAGTAACTCAGCAAGACCTTGTCTTAAAAGACAAAAGGGCTGCGATGTGGCTCAGTGCCAGAGCATCCACGTCAGTCCCTGGTACCACATTAGAACAAAACTGTGGTGCAAATGGGGATTTTTCACATTTACTCCCTTCAGCATCGTAGGCACTTTTTCCTTGCTGAGACAGAGCACCCACCTTTGCAAGTTACAGGAGTTTGTCTTGGTCACACTCAGCTCGAAGGCAGGGAAGCACGGCAGAGGGCAGCTCACAGCATAGTGGGCAGGAAGCAGAGGTGAGGGAGGGGCCAGAAAGGGGAGGCAGAGAAACCCTGTGGGTCACGTCCCCAGTAACCCTTCTTCTGACCATACCCTGACGCCTAACAGCCAGACAGCTAGCAGCCCCTGTAGCCTAATTACCAGATGCAAGAGCCATAACACGCCACCCTGCTCCCTAAACACTGGTGTGTCTCACTATACAAAATGCATTCAGGGCCAGGGAGATAGCTCAGTGGTCACAGCACCTGCCTGGCAAGCGTAAGGTCCTGAGTTCGAGTCCCTGCACACACACACAAAAATACAAAACTGGGACAGAACATTTATGAACAAGGGTGCAATTACAAAAGATGTAACATATGCAAAATAAAAACACTAAAAGAAAATTAAAAAGAAGAAATTTTCTGGGCATGGTGGCACACACCTGTAATCCCAGCACTCAGGAGGCTGACGCAGGAGCATAGTTTTGAGTTCAAGACCAGCCTGGGCTACAAAGTAAACTCAAGGCCAGCCTGAACTGTATAGCAAGAGCCTGTCTCAAAAATACAAAAAATAAATAAATAATCCATTCATTCAGACCATTTGTAAGAGTTGCCCAAGCCCCACCAGCCACAGCAATGCTGAAAATCCAAGCTCACAGTCTCTGAGATTTAAGACAAACTCTTAGCTGCGAGGCCCTAGAAAAATCAAAGTTAAACACTGCCCACATACAAAAGCACTGGGTAAACATTCCCACTCCAAAAGGGAAGGGACAGAGCCAGCCTTGGTGGCTCATGCCTGTCATCCCAGCGCTAAGGAGGCTGAGGTAGGACGACTGCTGTAAGTTTGAGGCCAGCCTGGGCTACAAAGTGAGGTCCTGTCTCAAAAGACTAAAAAACCCAAAAAGTACAGAAACCAAAGGGACCAGAGCAAGACTGAAACCAGCAGAGCAAATATTAACTCCTGCAGCTCAATGCCCAGCACCAGGGGCAAGCTGTGGTGAGCTGTGAACCGCAAAGGACGTGGGCCATCTGCCCCTCTGGCATTGTCAGCGACAGCTGTGCCCTCCTCTTGGGCTGACTGTGCTTGCTCCTTGTACTTTTCCTCAGATGACCGGCGTTCCTGGCTTTTCTAACACTCTGGGGTCTCCACTGCAGTTCTGGCTTCACACTCACACTGAACTGCGCTAGAGACATACAGGTGGCCCTTCTGGACTCTGGGTGGAAGCCTTCCTGACCCTGAAACTTTTAGCATTCTGCAAAACCAGCAACCTGAGTGTGATGCCATGGTCTGCTTCCTGCTTAAACAGTGGCCAGACCCCCTTGAATGGCAGCTAGAGGCCTCTGAGTGCCTGGACAGTTGCGTGTGGTGAACTGAATCCCAGGGAACCAATTCCCTAGGTGGCTTTTCTCAAGCATGATGCCACGGGGCTGTTTTCTCAAAGCGGAGTCTTACGGCCTCGCGTCCCAAGCCCGCCAAGGGAGGGGTCGTGCTCACTCCTGACGTGCCCTCAAGCCCTTTTTCCGACTATCCTCATCCAAAGTGCTTAGTTTCTTTTTAATGCTTGTATTTTCAGCAACCAGGGCCTCCTCCGCTCCAACATCACAGGAACTATTCTTCTGTGAAAATCAAAACTTTTGAAATCACTCAGCCATGACTTTTGCTCTTGATTCTTAATGAAGATATAGTTGAAAGCCACCAATAGCACCCCTGCCAGTGCCTTGATGCTGGGTTGCCTTTACATTTCCTCTGCTGGGTTACACTGCCATCCTTAGTTTCTTGCAGTCTCAAGACAAGAGCGGGCTGGGGATATAGCTCAGTGGTATAAGCGCCTACCCGGCAAGCACAATTTCCTGAGTTTAATCCCCAGTACTGAAGAAAAAAAAAAAAAAAAAAAAAAAAAAAACCAAAATGTTCACAAGCTTTCTGCCACAGCAATAAATATGGCCTGCAGTCCAACTGCCAGAGGAGTCCCTAAGTGAAACCTGAGTCTGGTCTTTAAGGTCTGCCTTTCTATCAGGATTCTGGTAAAATGTTTGTCTGGAGTTTTTTGGTTTGAGACTGGGGCTCACTGTGAAGTTCAGGCTGGCCTTGAACTCACAGTGATCCTCATGCCTCAACCTCCTAAGTTCTGGGATGGCCAGCATACACCACCATGCCTGGCCAGCATTCTGGTTTTCTAAGCTCCAACCAGAACCTCCCATCAAGCTCAGCCTATAGCATTCTAGGGCTGCTTCTCTAAACCTTCCCAGACTTCTCCAGTGAACCAGCCCCAAAAGCTTCTGACCTGCACAGTCAGGTAGCATCAAGGCAAAGACCCCACTCCTGGCACCAAATCAGTCTTACTTTCCTTGTTGCTGGGACAAAATACCCAACACCCACAGCTTCCGTGAGATTTATTCTGGCTCACACTTCAGGCCGTAGCCAGCCCCAAGGCAGGATGGCATGGCAGGGGCCCTGGCAGAGGAAAAGTGGCTCACCTCAGCACAGCCAGGAAGCAGGGAAAGGTGCAGAGAAGCCGGGTTTGGAGATGAAGCCTTGCAGACCACATTACACAGCCAGTGGCTGCCCCTTCCTGCCAGCCCCTCTAACAGCAAGTCAGCTCTGAGCCCATACCCGTTACCTCCCAAACACATGAGCCTTTGGGGGCTGATGTGGATCTACACAACTGGCTCTGTCTCCTTTGCTCTGTCCCCCGTCTCAGGACCTGCACCCCAGACCTGCAGCCCAGCTCCCTCACTGGAGACTCTCCCTGTCCTGCCCTGGAAGCCTCAGTTTTCCACAAACAAGAACAGGCCTGAGGCATCAGTGTCAGGGCTCTCACCTCACAAAGGTCCAACCATGAACTTAAGGATAAGACCTGCCTCATGACTATGAAAGGGAAAAAAATGAAAAACAAAAAACCCACAAAGGACCAAACAGACAAAGAAGCATAATCAACAGCAGCTGGACCATCGAGGGGCGGAAGGCAGGTTGCCTACATTGCAAGACTCAGCCATCAGTAGCCAGGATGACGGCGGCCCCGAAGATGCCCACGTGCTCTCCCAGGAGCTTCATCTGGTTCCAGAACTCCACGCGCCGCGCGTGATGCCAGTAAGCCACATTGCCATCGATAAGTAGCATGACCGGTGGCAGCAGCACAGCCAGGATCTGGGCGGCCAGGGTCACATAGTAGCCAGACAGGAAGGCCAGGGCCAGCACACCATAGATCAGGAAGAAGAGCTGGACCACGAGCTCGCCTCCTGGGAGATGGTTCAGATAGGCCAGCCGGTCCTCCTTGCTGTGCTGCAGTGAGTACGCCTGGGGACAGACCATCCGGAGACTTGATCCCACAGCTCCCCTTGGAAAGCTGGAGTCCCATACTCTAGGCTAAGAGATGAGGCTCTCCTCCCCCCGGGCTTCTCATGGAGGGAGGTTTGTCTCAGAGGCGCTGTGGTCCCACACGCTGAGCACAGAGCCCTGCACGTGGTGTGCAATGACTGGGAATGGAGCCCAGGCCAAGTGCCTGGGGCCCTCCAGCACCGGGGAGCTCCCATCGGCTCTAGGTAGCACTCTCAGCTAGGGCATGTACCCCACCACACCTCTCTCCTGTCCCCTCTCCCAGAACTCAAGAGGCTGGAAGCCAGGACAGAACCACTCCACCCTGTTCTCCTGGCCCTCGGGCTTGGAACCATTTCTCTACCTGGTGGCGCGAACGTGGGCTGACAGGACCCTGCTGGGTGCAGCCCTGGGAATCAGGCCACCGGTTAGTGTGTGCAAGGCCTTATGCTACGCACCTCCCTGTGTACAGCTGGGCCTGGGCCCCCAGTTCACTTCCCACCAGGTACTCTAGCCAGCAGAACCGCAACCTACCACACAGATGAGGTAGATGCCCAGGAACACCTGACCAGTGGACTGCAGAGAACGGCTGCGGGGTTTCTGGCGGTACAGCTCTCCAGCACCACTGGCCAGCACCAGGAAGCCACCGATGATGGCCACCGTGCGCGAGTACATGCGGACCTAGGGCCGGAGCAAGGACCCCATTCGAGAGCTGCGGCCACCACGTTTCTCCTGGCCCCCATCTCTCCATCCCAGTCACGAACCCTCTTACCATTTCCAAGTGTGGAGGGCAGGCACAGCAGAGTCACATAATTCTTTTTACAGAAGTAGAAACTGAGGCCCAGAGGGGTTAAGAAAAATGTCCATGGCCCCACAGAAAGTAAGTGGCAGAACCCAGACACCACACACTGCCCCTTCGCCACCCTAGAATCTGTCCCATTTGAACAACAGCCTCTCACCTCCCTATGCTGTTCCTGTCCACGCGTCTGGCTCCCCTAACGGTAATGGCTTTACCCCACACATCCTCAACCCTGTGCTTGAGCTATTCTCTGGCTCATTTCACTTCATACAATCAGGTGGGTGGATCAGGCCAGCGACAGGGTCCCAGTGCCCCGGGCCTGGGATTCCTCGCGTTTAGGGAGACCTGGGAGCCACTTGGCTTGGGTTCTGTCCAGCACGCTCCTGGTGCGGTGGCCTGGGGCAGTCCATCCCCCACCTCCGGAGCTCAGGCTGCACACGCGGGGGAGCCTGCTGCGGCCGGGCCGGGCCGGTCAACCCGCTCACCTTCAGCCAGTCCCCGTAGTGGACGTGGCCGCCCACGTAGGCGATGTAGGTGCTCACGGCCAGCTGCAGCGCGGCGCCCAGCGCGAACCAGCGCCGCTTGACGCCGAAGGACATGAAGCTGGCGCACAGCACAGCGGCGCCCATGTCGAAGTACAGGTAGGGTACGGGGATGTCGGGCTTCCTGCGGGCGAGAGCGCGCCTGAGCCGAGGCTGGAAGGTCAGGGGCGAGCCACCCAGCCGCCCGCCGCGTCCACAGTCAGAGCCGCCCCGCAGCCTGCACTCGCGGCCTCAGGCCCAGCGCCCACACCCCCGCGCGCGGCTCTGGGAAGGGCGACCCGCCCCCCATTGGACAGCGGCTGCGCGCGCTCACCGTCGCGCCTCCGCTCTCTCAGCGTACAGCATGAGCTGGCTGAAGCAGCCCCAGAACGGGCAGCGCGTGAGCAGCACCGAGCCCAGCTGCATGAGCAGCTGCAGCAGCCAGCGTCTGGACCCGATCTTCGACGCCATCTTGGGAAAGGGCAGTCCACCGCGGCCTCACGCCGGACTGCCAGGCCCGCGCAAGCAGGGATGCGACGCGCAACTTCCGGCTCAATGCGGATTCCCACGCCCCGACATCCGGAAGCACAGCTCTGGTTCTCTAGTTCCGGACAGAAGCTTTCCCCTCTGCCAAAGCAGACTCCAGCCCGCCGCACCCCACCCGCTTATAATTGAAGCCTGGCCTAGAGGAAGGAGCGGCTAGACCGCAGTGTCAGACAGCTGGGTCGAGATGTGATTGGCTGGAGCAGGCGAGTCTCTGCAGCCAGACCTTGGCTCTCACTCACTCGAGCTCCAACCCTGTGATTCAGGCACAGCGCCCAGATGGGGCCTCAGCTGTGGAAGGGGGCAGGGACACCTCTAAGGGGCCCGGCACACCGCCATCTGTGTGCATGCTCAGCCTGACGAGGGCCTTTCATGTCCCCCCTTTTTTTTTTTGCCCACGGTACTAGGGATAGAACCCAGGGCCTTTGCACTGAGCTGCATCTCCAGCCCTATCTTACATATTATTTTTTTATTTGAAGACAGGGTCTCCTAAGTCGCTACATTGCCTAGGACTGGAATTTACAGTCCTCCTGCCTCGGCCTCCCAAGTCCTGGGATGTCAGGCCTGTGCCACCGGGCTGGCTTCTATTTGTGGCTCTTTTATAAATGTCTTTTCTGCCACTAGATATGAGCTCCGAGGACTAAGACATTGTGGACCAGTGGCCCCGGGGTGTTCGGTTCAGCTCTGGTTCCCTCCCGAAAGGAGCTGTGTCCAGCAGTGAGTCTGGCCGTGAGGAGTCTGGGTTAAAGGTCAGTGCAGAGGTCTGGGTTGTGCAGTCCCAGAATCAAAAAAGAAAGAGAAAAAATGGCCTTTTCACCCTGGGATGCCCCTTTCTCCCCGCTCCACATCCACCTTTGGCAACTCTGGTTTCTCCTGGCCCAGGACACCGGGGAAACAGTGTCCTCAAGGGCATGGAGGGACTGCCCTCAGGGGCACCCCACTGCGTGTAAGGCGGAGCGAGCAAGGGACAGCTTTGCAGACCGGAGCCTCGACTCTGCTTCCGAACTGTCCGACCCTCACAGCTGCCCCTACTCTCTGCATGAACCTGGCCCTGTCTCACCTCAAGACCGCCAGACTTCATCCTGAGACTGTTGAAATCAAGCCTAATTATCTGGCCCTCAGGGGCTAATGGGGGCTCCCCTTCAGGCCCACCGGGTCTCCTAGGGACTGGATGGGGTCCCTGCGTAAGATGCCCGCATCCTCTGTGACATGTCTTCTCTGGGCACCCAGGGAGGCACTGCTGTCCTCACTGGTCTCACCCAGCCAGGGGCCAAGTCATTCCTTCAGGAAGCGCCTGCAGCCTTTGTGTCCCCGAGATGGCCCGCTGTTACAGATGAGCGCTGGGAAGGCCAGGCCCTGCACAGGGGGTGGTGTAGCTCAGGACCAGGGCCCATCCACGTGGGGCTGAAGCCTGGCACAGCACCTCTTCAACCACCCCCACCTCGCCAGCCTCTGTCACTGGGGGTCACGCCTGTCAGAAGCCTGCCTCGGCCACTTGGCAAGCCTGTCCCGAGAGCAACTGTGACTGGGACGCTCTCCGTCTGTCTGGATGGCTATCTTCAAGGGCCACACAGAGCTGCCGCCCACCCAGGCTGGGGAGGGCCCTCAAGCCCACACACCTTCTGAGTTTTCACCAGTGTGGGGGGCAGGGGCAAGTCTCGGGTCTGGGAAGCAGGATCTGCACAGGCAAGAGAGGTGTGAAGACAATGGGATGCATGTGCCTACCTCTCGTTTCCATGGTAGGCACCACATG
This sequence comes from Dinomys branickii, assembly GCA_004027595.1. Classification (NCBI taxonomy): domain Eukaryota; kingdom Metazoa; phylum Chordata; class Mammalia; order Rodentia; family Dinomyidae; genus Dinomys; species Dinomys branickii. The sequence goes on along the minus strand of PVLD010000266.1, from coordinate 125,441 downwards.
GCTTGGCAGTATAGAGGGCGCTAGTCTTCAAGCTTCACCCAACGGCCTCTTGGCCGTGGGGGGGCGCAGCGCCCTATCACTGCAGGGCACTGTGTGCTGTCTGGCTTTCTGGTTGCTGTTCTATGGTTATCGTACTTCTTACAGTGGTGGCAGCGGTACTAGGATGGAGCCTGGGGCTGGGCTGTCTGTAACTCCCCATTGTGGTGTTAGGCCCCCAGCTGCAGCACCCACTGATGCCAGGCTTCTCACAGGGACCTGCACCCTGGCCTGTGCAGCGACACCAGAGGGCAGCATACCCCGAGATGACCTTAGGGCTGGGTCCCACGTCTCCCTGCACCGCTGCTTCCTGCTGCCTTCACCTGTGTGGCAGACACGCCCGGTTCCTGAGAGCCAAGGCGCCTTTACCTGCACGTGCTCACAGCACAAGCCCTGACCATTGGACTGGTGGCAGAGCCCCAGGAACGGGCAGCACTGCCCCCAGCAGAGGCCGCCACAAAGCTGCCCATGCACGGGGCCCGTTGTCTACACAAGCGCCACACACTCAGTTTGGCACCCTCTCCATCCCACTCTGGGTGGGCACACTAGTTGTCGAAGCCCTAGGCTGAGACAGGATGATTGGAAGTTCAAGGCCCACCTGAGCTACAGTGAGTTCGAGAGGAGCCTGTACTGTACAGACAGACCTGGCTCAAAAAACCAACCAAGAGAACCCCCGGGCTCCTGTACTGTACCCCAGCCCTGGCCAGGCGAGCAGCACCTGGTGTGGCAGTGGGGAGGGCAGTGCACTAGGGCCCACCAGGGCAGCCCAGCTCAGGTGCTGCCTTGGGGACAGCCACTCAGCCTGGGGACGCAGGCTTCTCAGGGCAGAAGCAGGGGGAAGACTGCGCCCCGAGCTGCACACAGGAGGAACCCAAGGCAGATGGGGATAGGGCGCCACACACCCTCCTCCTCCCCTCAAGGATGCACAAACCCAAGACATGCGTAATGGTTAAAAAAATTTGGGTTTTATTGTTTTTGCTAAACAATACTAAAAAAAAATTTTTTCATTCTGAAGGCAGGGCTTGAATTATTTAATTTTGATCCATTTATTTAATTAAAAAAAAAGGAAGGGGAAAGAGATCATGGCCAAAAAGAATAGTAGTTAACCCACCCCACCCGCAAGGCACCAGCCAGTCCCATGCGTGACCCACTCCCACGCGGGCCGTCAGCGGGCGATCAGCAGGTCAGTTACACCAGACGGCGGGCACTCGAGTCCAGTCGCCTCCCAGGCTGCTGCCCGCCGGGAGCACATACAAGCTGTCGTCAGCTTGTAAGCTGTCGCTTTCGGGCTGGGGCACGGGTGAGCGGGAGAGCAGGGCTTGGAGCTCAGCGGGTGCCATCTCATGGGGCGGGCAGCCCAGCGTCCCGGGAGGGCGAGCCGTGCAAGCACGGCCCTGTGTAGGCGCAGCTCTTCTAGTACCATGGAGAGGTGCGAGGGGGCCCGAACCCTGATGGCAGCCCCAGGGCCCTCGGGGCCAAGTCCCGCCTCGGTGGCCCAAGCCGAGGCAGTGGCTGGCAGGGGCAGCGGGAAGGGCAACGCACTGTATTTTCGGGGGAAGAGTGGCCATGATCTAGTAAAAAGAGACCTGCAAGAAGCAGAAAATATTTAGAGAACATTTTAATATATATTTTCATATATATATTTAAAGTTAAGAAAAATAAAACTAATTCAAGCCATGCCCTGTGCAAAAAAAAAAAAAAAAAAAAAAAGAAAAAGAAAAAAAAGGTCAGAAAAAATTTAAAGTGAGACCCATCAGCTGCTCTGGTCTCAACTCAAGAGTAACAGTCAGCTTGTTACTTTTATTTTGGAAGAGGAGATGTAAAAGTTTCTTTCAATCATTTGGAAGGCGACTGGTGCCACTCGTAAAAACAGAACGGCGGGAACAGAGTAGGGCTTGGGAGGAAGGAGAGACCAGAGTGGACAAGGGTTTTTGAAAATAAAATTAACAAGGTGACTGCTGGAGAAGGGCTATGACAAGGACATGGCGGACGAAGTCTGTTAGTCAAGTAATGATTCAACTTTAAATTATCTCTGTTCGCTTTTGTTGGGTGTTTGTCTGTTCAAGTCTAAGACTGGACGCGCTGGCCCCCGGGAGCAGGAGCCAGAAAGAAACGTGGGGCCCCTCCCCTCCCCGGCCTGCCTCCGCGAGCCCCGCCCGTGTGCTGGGTGCTGAGGTCCCCGTCGCGTGGCCTCAGGACGACAGGGCAGCCTCCTTCTGTGGTTGCTGGGCTTGTGAGCGCTGCAGGACCTTTTGGCTTTCCGCATCTCTAAAATGCTTTTCCACCTGCAAAAGCCCAGCCAGCACGTCAGCACAGGGCGTTGGATGTGCCCTGCCCACCGCCCAGGTGATGCACAGGCCTGCCCAACACCAAGGCTAGCGACAGGAAGTTGAATACAACTACAACACGATGTGACACCCCCTTGGGCGGAGCTCTCACCCAGCTTCACCCCCCAGCGCCACGCTCAGCACCCTCATGGGGCTCAAGGAGCAGTGCCTGCCATCGCTGTCCCAAGGCCACATGGCACTCAAGCGGGCCAGCGTCCCCATCACTTACTATTTTGCGTACATGGCTCAGTGCACTCCCCTCTTTGCCTTTACAGTTTTCCACTTGATAGGGGGGCGTAATAACAACTTCTTCCATGACTACGATGTTTTTTTCTTGCCATTTACAGTCTTTAATGCTGGAAGGAGAAGAGAGCGCAGACATTACTCTGGATACCGAGGCCAGGAGGCGGAGCCCAGCATCCCAGAAGCAGCAGCTCCACAGCAACCAGGAGCACTGAGCGAGAAGCCAAGGTTCTGATCCCAGCAGAGCCACAGCTGTCAATGCAAAGCACAGAGCTGAAGAAATGGGGAGCATCAAGGGCAGCCAGGAGGATAGTGCAACTCTGTAATCCCAGTACTCTGGGAGGCTGAAGCACGAGGGTCCTGCACGGCTTGGCAGAGGGCAGGTCGTCAGATGACTGCTGCTGGGACATGGTGCCTTTCAGGACAGGCTCAGGACGGGACCTTCTGCTCTCCCCAGCTCCCCGTGCCCACTCCAGTGCTCACCAAGGGGAAATGCACACAGGGAATAATGTTCCTCTGATAGTACCGCACTAGCTTTTACAGAAAGGTAACAATGAAAAGGGAAAGGAAAGCCAGGCATGGTGGTGCACGCCTGTGATCCCAGCACTCGGGAGGCTGAGGCAGGAGGATCACTGCAACTTTGAGACCAGCCTGGGCTACAAAGTGAGCTCAAGGCCAGCTTGAACTGCATAGTGAGACCCTGTCTCAAAAACACAAAAGAAGGGCTGGGGATATAGCTCAGTGGAGTAAGTGCTTGCCTAGCAAGCGCAGGGTCCTGAGTTCAATCCCCAGTACCGCAAAAAAAAAAAAAAAAAAAGAAGGGAACATATATAAAATCTGTTTGAAAGTAAAGGTTCTTGAGGTGCTGGAGCTTGAACCCAGGGCTTGGCACATGCCAGTGCCCGACCACTGAGCCACACCCACAGTCCCTCTCCCCCTCCTTCTTTGCAGACAACCCTCCAACCTCAGCCTTCTGAGTCTCAACCAAAGCCAAGTTCTACAGCCAGGAACCAAGGCCAAAGAGGAGCCCTGTGGTGCCACCCTGTGCCCAGTACTCGCCCCGGCGAGGCCAGCACCCCGCCTGACTCACGTCTTGTGGATGGTCTGGAAGAGCTGCTGACCCTCGAGAGAGACACCAGCACTGATTGCGTAGGCCTGGCTCAGCTTCTCCTCCTTCTCCGTCCGTGCTTTGCTGGCAAGCTGAGTAGGGACAGCAAAGAGATTCAGAAATGCATCACTCAGTCCCCCACACAAAACCAGAGGCACCCTGAGACCTAAGGGGAGATGCCAGGAACTGCACAGAGTTTGCCTTCCTTCTCGTCCTCCCTCGGTGGCTGCTGTGTGCTGGCTATGCTCAGGCTTACGGACAGGCTGCATACAGGCGACAAAGCCTAAACAAGTTCAGACGGTGACTGGCTGGAGCCCAGTGCAGACCAGCAGTAGAGAGTGGGGCCCAGAGGCTGTGACGGGGGCTTAGGGTCACAGGAGGCCCAGTACATATCTCCACGAGGCCAGGACCACGCTATGCTGCGCCTTGGGCTCAGGCAGCACAGTTGCGCACATGCCAAGCATGCACTCAGGCATGAGGCCTGGCCTATCCGTAGCAGCAGCACCACGGGAACCAAGTTGGAACCACAGGTGCTGCCGGCTTTCACCTGCCCTGCTGCTGCAGAGCCAGTGCCGCTGACCCCTCAAGCCTGCACGCACTGCCCTCTAGAGAGAGTTGCTCCAGAAGCTCTGGGAAAGCCTCCCCCACCCAGCCAAGCAGCCACCCCACACCACTGGGTGCCAGTGTGTGACTGGCAAACGAGTGACGGGAGAGTTGGGCCCCCAAGGTGGAGCTGGTAAGTATGAGACCTGCCTCACACCAGTGCACCACACACAGGCACTTGTGCTGCACCAGTTCCCCAAGCACAAAGAGCCCCCAGGTGCTCAGGGTGACACTCACATTCTGCCCACTGCACAGATTCTGGGGAAGCAGCAGGTGACAGAGCCCTCAGGACCAGAAGAAGTTCTGAGTGAGCCTGGGGAGGTGCTGAGAGCCCTCACACAGCGTGGCCTCACCTTCCAGGACTGCAGCCTCTAACAAGACTGAGCTCACAGTCTGCACTGGCCAGCCTGGCTGCCACGTGAGCCCACAGGGCTGCACCTTTACAGGGGAAGAAACCCACAGGGCTGGTGGTACTAGTAGCCAAAAGTCCTTGGTCTCCACATCGAGGATGAGCAGTGTCAAGAAGGCTCCCCTTGGGTCTCATGTCTCATCAAGGCCTTAGGCTATCTCTGCTCTCCCAGGCCAGGGGGGAAGGGGAGGGACAGCCAAGCACCCTGGAAGCAGTAAGCAGTCAGGCAGCACTCAGCTGTGAGGGGCACGACAGTCCACTGGCAGGTCTCAGCCCCTCCTAGAAACACCTGTCCTCAGAAAGCAAAACACTCGCCCACCGCTGGACCACACCAAGTGCTACATGCGTGCCGCGAGCACACGCAGGGACAAACAGCCAGGCGCACCAAGTGTGAGGACCAATACAATACTGGGGACCTGGCAGGGAGAGGAGCACCTGCGCGGTGTGCCCCAGGCAAGTGCAAACTCCAGGTAACGTGACCCTGGTGCTGGAAGAGCACCTCCCAGTCACTCCCTCCCAGAGCTCTAAAAGGACGGCAGAGGACTGTGAGTGATGAGCGCCATCCGCTTTAACTGTGGTGCGGAGGAAGCCCGAAGCACTGTAGCGGGAAGGACTGGGGCCGGAAACGGCACCGCTTTTTCCTCTGCTGTTTCTCAGTTCAGCCCCAGACTCTCAACCTCTGCCTACCTGTACTGCGGCTGAGCTGTGTGGCTCTAGGCTCACCCTGAAGGCTGCGTTTCCATGACAATTGAGAATTGCTCCAAACGGACAACCAGCTACAGCATAAGGGTAACTCCTGCCAGAAGAGACTCCACCACCAGGGCACAGGGAGAGAGTCCCCATGAAGCTACAAGTGCTGTCTCTCCTCAAAAACAAGTGAGGGCAGAGAAGTAGGCACAGTGGCACATCTGAAGCCCCAGCAGTCAGGAGGCTGAGGCGGGAAGATCACCATGAGTTTGAGGCCAGCCTGGGCTATATAGCAGGACCCCGTCTCCAAAAAACCAAAAAAGCCAAAAAAAAAAAAAAGGGGTTGGGGATGAAAGCTCAGCAAGAACTTGGATAAGCCTTCTTTTGTAGGTTCCCTCAAGTTAACTGGTGTGCAAATCTAGTTTTCCCATGGTTTTTCCCCTGGCAAATGACTATGCATCTATAAATAGTCCAGGCACCCAGCAAGCAATGGTTACTGTCAGGGCAGTGCAGGGCAGGGGGAACCTGGGAGGCTTGGGGGTCATCAGGGTAGCAACTCCACCTATCTATGACTGTCACCCACACCACACTGCTCCAGATCAGCACAGCGCTGCTGCCCTGGGACAGTCCGTACCAAAGCTTTCACCAGTCAGCATCTCACAGAAGCTCCAGGTTGCAATGGCACTGACTAGACACAGCCCCTGTGGCCCTGCTGCCTGCACCGTGTGGCCTGCTCCAGTTTGCTGGCCACCTCTTCCTCGAGGCCCTCACACACAGCATCCCGGCATGGGCAGCAGAGGCCATGGGAATTCAGGAACAAAACATGTGGACACCAACACTAGGCCTGGCTCAAAGTGACTTAGTGACCACATGGCACACACGGCTTCCAGTGCACAGTGACACGGATCATCCCAGCAACACAGACCTATCTTGTTCCAGAGGCCCCAGCCACACCACCTGTCTACAGGTGCTAGGGAACCCCAAGGGATTCCTACCAGAAGCATCTGGCAGGCTACGCCAGTTGCCACCCAGGGCCACAGACAGTGGCGAGGACCTGCTGAGGTGACCTACTGACCCCAGCAGTCATGCTCAGCATGAATGCCATCCTCCTTGCTGGGTACTGAGCCTTCCAGTCAGCTGCCCTCAACACAAGGCCAGGACCCACAGGGCTGCCACCCACAGCCTAGTGAGGACAACTGTCCACTAAGGAGCCTCACTCCAGCCCTTGAGATCTGAGGCCAGCTGCTGTAAAGCCCCTCTCTGCAACAACCAGCAGGTTTGACATCCCCAAGGCTCCCTGTGCCCAGCTCAAAGCCCCTGCCTACAAGGCGCTAGTAAAACTTCCCCAAGCCAGGTGTCCTGTCAAACCAGGCCTGCCTACTCAGGGAGCTGCCATTCATCATTGGCGTTGTGAATCCAGCCTGGACCCCACAGAAGTCTGTCCCCCTGGCCCTGCTCCCCTCTCCAGCATTAGGGAAGGAGCACAGGCCTTGCACACTCTAGGTAAGCACAGCACTACTGAGCTAAACTGCCAGCCCTGAGGCTCGCTTTATTTATTTATTTATTTATTTATTTATTTATTTATTTAGTGGTACTGGGTTAAACTGATAAGAACAGATACTACACTTGATCTTAGCCAAAAGGCCGAGAAGCGATATTTATTTAGTGGTACTGGGGATCGAACTCAGGACCCTGCGCTTGCTAGGCAAGCGCTTATTCCACTGAGCTATATCCCCAGCCCCCTGAGGCTCGCTTTAAAAAGCCAGGCACTGAAATAGACACCCGTCATCTCTGCACTTGGATGCTGAGGCAGGAAAACAACAGTTCCAGCCCAGCCTGGGCAGCAATCACTGAGCAAGCCCCTGTCTCAACATTTTAAAAAAGGGCTGAGGAAGCAGCTGCTCAGTGCAAAGGTGCTAGGTTCAGTCCCCAATATCACAATCCATCAAAGAAAACAAGCCCCGTTCCTTACAACTTCAAATACTATAGTTGGAAACTCAAAAAAATACTGTACCCACAGGCAAAGTGGCATACCTCTGTGATCCCAGCACTGTCCCTCAAGGCAGGAGGAATGCAAGTACAAGGTCAGCCTTAACAACACAAAAATACCTTGCATCAAAAGTTAAAAACTAACCAAGTATGGTGGCGAATGCCTGTCATCCCAAACTTGGGAAGCTGAGACAGGAGGATAACCAGCCTGAACTACATAGTGAGACCCTGTCCTCAAAATACCAAAAAAACAAAAATCATCTGGCTGTGGTAACATACACCTGTATGTCCAGCAATCAGGAGGCTGAGACAAAAAGACTAAGTTTAAGGCCAGACTGAGTGGCACAGCAGGTTCAAGGACAACCCAAGCTATACAATGACATCATATCTCAAAAAGCTAAAAAAAAAAAAAAAAAAAGGACTGGGGACTCAGCTCATGGCGAAGCTCCGACACGTTCCATCCCTGGCCTCGCCAACACAGCACAGCACCCTGAAAGCAGCATCCTAAGTACTTCAGAGGTGCCCACCAGTGAGCACCAGGACCCAAGAGCCAGCCCTGGAGGGTGAGAGCTTAGGTCTCACTATGAACCAAGTTACAGCACTACAGAAAACCAGGTTGTGTAAACCTTTAATTACAGTGAGAGACACACTGCCACAGTCCCCTTGACCCATAGTCCTCACCTCAGACCCATTCACCCTGCTGCTGTCTGTCTGGCATGGCTGCCTCCACACCTTCGATCAACTCAACATTGTCTGCGTCCCAGGGTCCCGCTGTCTGGGACGGTGCGGGAGCCGCACAGGCCATGAGACACAGTGCTGGGCAGGCCACCCTGCTGCCGCACGGCACTTGGCGCAGCACACACTGCTTTCCAGAGTGTGGCTCTGCTGGGATAGGTTTCACTGTGCAGCCCAAGCCGGCCTCAAGCCTGCAGTGACCCTCCTGACTCAGCTCCCGAGTGCTGGGAGGACGGGCGTGTGCCCTGTGCCCAGCCCCTCACCCCCTCACGTCTCTCATCTCATCTCATGAAGACACTAAGGAGAAAGGACCCCCGAAGTGTACCAGGAACTGGTAAAGTGAGGCACAAGTGTGTTGGAAGCAGGAGCGAGCGCTCTACAGGAACTCACTCCAACATGCCTTCCACTGGAAGAGAACATTTTAACCCTTTGCCACCTAGCTGACCACTCCTGTGCATGATTTAGACATTTCAGACACCGCCCTCAAGCAACCCTGTAACAGAACTCAAGTTCCCTCGCATGCTACAATAGCAGCTGTCAGGAGACCTGTAGAGGGGCGGGAGTAAGCTGCAGGCAGGAGGGTCTAGATTTGAATCCATACTCCAGGGCTCTTATTTTTGCTATACTGGGGGGTCAAAACCAGGGCCTATGCAGTGAGTTATTTATTTATTTTTTGGTCTTTTTGAGACAAGGTCTCACTATGCAGTTCAGGCCGGCCTTGAGGCCACTTTGTTTAATCTTTTGAGCCAGGGTCTCAATAAGTCACTAAGTTACCCAGTCTGAACACGACCTTGTCATCCTCATGCTTCAGCCTTCTGAGAGTGCCCCCAGGTAGAGCGCGCACTCCTAACCACTATACCTGCGCCCTTCTCAGCTTCAGCCACAAGAGCAGAAGCAGCTGTAACCATGCTTTACCAAGGGAAACACAGCTAGGCTGTAGATCTGCAGGCCCAGGTCACTGGCCACTGAGGCAGGAGAATCACCAGAGCTCAGAAGTCCACGGACAGCCTGAGCAATGCAGCAACCCTTTCAGCAAGGGGGCGGGGGGTCGCTGCCAAGACTCCGCTTCCGATTCTCCTTTTGGTAGTTGTAGGCGCTGACCCAGGGCCTTGCGCAGGCCAGGCAAGGGCTCCACCCACGAGAGTCTGCTGCAGCACACAACTGTCTGCCCTGTCTGAAAAGGGCCCCAGTCTCATCCTGACCCTCGAGCACCTCTCTCATTTCCCTCATTAGACAAGATTCCCAGGGACGCTTCCCTCAGAGCAGGTCCTGCACGCAAAAGGGACATGCAGCCCCAGATTTGCCACCTCTGTGCTGGAGACCACAGTAAGGCTGCCAGGGGCGTACCTCCACACCAAAATGAGCCAGGGCCACACTGCCACATGGGAGAGCCAGCTGCAGGCAGCACATGGATGGGCAGTTCCACCTTCAGTCCAGCTTGACGCAAAACCAGACACTGGCAGAGACAATAGCGGCGTCAGCTACTGTAACTGTGCTGCAACGACTCTCAGACTCCTTGACCCTGAGGCCCAAGGCCCGAGTGAGAGCTGGAAACCAAGTCCTGCTGGGAAAGCGCTGGTTCTGTGGGGAGGGCGCTGGCTGGGCTCTGCAAGGAATGTGACCTACACAATGCAGCTCTCAGGACAGTGCTCAGACCATCTACTGACCCAGGGTGTCAAGAGCCAAGAGCCCTAGGTTACCAGTGGCAGCACACACCTGTAATCTTGGCACTCTGGGAGGCTGAGACAGGAGGATTACAAATTTGAACCAGCCTGGGCAACTTAGCAAGACTATCTCAAAACAAATAAAAAAGGGCTGAGGATCACTGTGCAGGGTGGTGCATGATCACAATCCCAGCACTTGAGAGGCTCAAGCAGGGTAATCTCTGTGAGTTTGAGGCCAGCCTAGGCCACAAAGCAAGACCCTATCTCAAAAAAAAAGGGGCTGAGGATGTAGCTCAGTGCATAGGCCTTAGGTTCAATTTCCAGTACCACTAAATGGGGGGTGCTAAATGAGCTACAACACACTGTTAGTATCAGAGCTATAATGCCCTGAATTATATTGTTATTGCATAATTACTATTAGCACAGAAAAAGTGGCCTGTGGGTCATTTCACAAAAACCCATCAAGCTCATGTTGCTTTTTTCTCGTATTTTTTAAGAAGAACTTTTGAAGCTGAGCGTGGTGGTGCACATCTGTAATCCCAGCACTCAGGAGGCTGAGCCAGGAGGATCATCGTGAGTTCAAGACCAGCCTGGGCTACAAAGTGAGCTCAAGGCCAGCCTGACACTGCATAGTAAGACCCTGTCTCAAAAAGACAAAAAAAAGAAAGTTTGTTGTTTTTTTTTCATTTTGTTTTGCTTTGTTTTGTCTTTTTGTGAGACAGGGTCTCGCTATGCAGTTCAGGCTGACTGTGAGGTCACTGTGTAGCCCAGGCTGGTCTCGAACTTGCGACGATCCTCCTGCCTCAGCCTCCCCAGTGCTGGGATTATAGGCACACACCACCATGCCCGGCTTTTTCTCGTATTTTTAATATGTAAGAGTATAGTGCCTAGACTGGCCTTTAGCTAGCAACACTCCTGCCTCAGCCTCTTAAGTAGCAGAGATGAAAGATGCGCTACTAGATGTCCAGCTACAGAGCAGATTTTATTTAGTGACAGCTATATGCTGCTGCTTCCTTGGCTCTGAAGAGAACAAGGAAAGCAAAGCAGAAGTCAGCTCTTCCCTAAAGCCAGACTCCAGCTGAGCCTGCAGCACTCTGTGCAGGTTCTGAACACAGGGCCTGCTCATCCCTGTACTCACTGAAGGGCCTCAGGGAGGCCAGGGGATAGGACAGCCATAAAGTCACACACCAGGAGAGGCAACCAGGGAGGCCAGGGAAAGCTTACCCCATGTCTGTGGCTCTTGCCTCTGCCCATCGCTCAGTGCCCTCCAAGATAAGCACACAGACACATCCTAAGTACGACTTGCAGGCTCAGTGGATGCCTCGGGACTCTTGAGTACTGACACAGCTCTGGGTCGGTCTTCAAAACCCAAACGGGGCCAGATGTGGTGGTGCAACCTGTCATCCCCATGCTCCAGGAGGCTAAAGAATGAGGACTGGAAGTCCAAGCTCAACCTGGGTAACTTAGCAAGATACTATCTCAGAAGAGTAAGCCAGGGATAGTGGTGTATGCCTGTAACCCCAGCACTTGGGAGGCTGAGGCAGGAGGACTGCTGAGAGTCTGAGGCCAGCCTGTGCTACAAAGTAAACTCAAGGCCAGCCTGAACTGCATAGCAAGACCCTGTCTCAAATAGACAAAAAAGAAAAGGGCTGGGAGACTTTTCTGGGACTCTTATCTCTCAGGAGCAACTCCCATTCCCCATTTCTAGTCCCCATTCTTTTCCTCCAATAAATTTTCCTACTCTTAACTTCAAAAAAAAAAAAAGTAAATGGCTGGGCATGTAGCTCAGAGCAGAGGCCCTGGCTAGATTCAATCCCCAGTACCACAAAATAAAAAAACAGACAAAAGCAAAACAATCTCCAATAGAGTACATGTCCAATAAATATTTGATTAAGTTTGTAAAAATCTATAATGTGTACTATAAACATATGATTTTAGTTTATCCAGTAAAAACTAAGCAGCACTACGTAAAGAAAGTAAACACGTGTGCTGACCCTCTATGCACTGGGCTGCAGCTGTGCAACATCTCCATCATCCTGGCGTTTCCCAGCATCCAGAGGAAAAGTGTGTGTGTGGGCTCCACGGCAGGCAGATAAACAGGCCTTGGTGATGTATCCTTACAGGTCAAGCCTGAGGCTAACAGCACTCACACAGGCATGGTTACGTATGATGTGATCCCAGCGCACTGAGAGGGAGGCTGAGACAGGAGGATGACAAGTTTGAGCCCGGTCTGGGCAACTGAGCAACTTAGTGAGACCTTTGTCAACAAAATACAGAACAAAACCGCCCCACCCAAGAGCTGCCAGAGGCTCAGCGACCAACACCAATCAGCCAGCCAGCTGCGGTGCTGACACGACACACAGCACGGCCCAGGCCAGCTGTGTGCAGCAGGAAGCCTCCAATCCTGGGGCCAGAACCCGTGCCCTTGTCTGTGGCTCCCCATGCCTCCTCTGCACGGCCTCTTGCTACCCAGAAGCGCCACACCAGAGACCCACCTAGGCTTCCAACATAGGATCAAGGGTGTGTGACCACCTTCCAGCTCCCCTAGGAACTGGAAGACTGTGAGGGGTAAAGAGAGGCTAGACTCCCAACTTACGGTTCTCCTGCCTTCTCTTGCCTCAGCCTCGCAGGTTAGGGTTACAGGCATGTGCCACCATGCCCAGCCAAAAAGAAGTTTTCTCGTTTTGTTTTGTTTTGTTTTTTGAGACAGGGTCTCACTATGTAGCCCAGGCTGGTCTTGAACTCACAGCAATCCTTCCTCAGCCTACTGAGTACAGGGGCTACAGGTCACCCTCAAGTCCCCAGAAAGCTGTTGAATCAGAAAGGTTATGCTGAACCATGGCCATGGAGCCTGGAGAACACAAAGCAATAAGGCAGGCAGCTGCTGCTACCCACCTGTAATCCAGCAATGGGGAAGGCTGAGGCCAAAGAGCAGCTCAAGCTCAGCCTGGGCACCTTGGTGACAGGGAGGCCATCGCCAATAAAGTAAGTAGTGCACAGGCCAGGGAGGAAGTCTGGAGCAAAGGGCCAGGGTGCAAGCCCCAGGTGCACACCACAATACACAAAAGTTAAGCTCCCTGTGTCTTTACACCTAAAGGTAAGCAGGAGCTCAACACTTTCCAAGGTAAAGCCACACCTCCTCCCCCCTCTCAGCACCACCACAGCCATTTTACACACACACACACACACACACACACACACACACACACAACGTGTCACCAGCACACTCGGCTGCCAGTCAACTTGAGTCCCTTTCCAGTCCCATCTGCTCACCCCTGCCTGCCAGTCAGCGATAGACCTTAGAAGGCTGGCAAGACCACAGGGACTCAGGAGGCACCGGAGAAGCTGCCACTCACATCGCAGCACCAGGAGAAGTGGCCCTTGCTGCTGTCCTCCCTGCTGTGCCATGTCACTGCAGAGTCCGGGATGGGACTTAGCTGGATCTCCCAGGACCTCAGCTGCCCACCCTGACACCAGCCCTCAGGAGAGGCCTCCATCCAGTTGGACAAGAGGTCTCTAAAACATCCTTCTGCTGGGCTGGTGGCACACGCCTGCAGCCCCAGCACTCAGGAGGCTGAGGAAGGACAGCTGTGAATTCAAGGCCAGGCTGGGCTACATAGTGACACTCTGTCTCAAAAAACAAAACAAGACAAAACAAAATGAGTAAACTTTTTTTTTTGGCTGGGCATGGTGGCACATGCCTATAACCCTAACCTGGGGGGCTGAGGCAAGAGAAGGCAGGAGAACCGTAAGTTGGGAGTTTATCCTCTCTCTACCCCTCACAGTCTTAACTACAACCTGAGCTTCTGGCAAGCGCCCACCCTAAGAGCCCAGCATCCTGATCTCCATCACTGACTGTCCTTAGTCTCTTATCCCTTCCAGCAGGAAAGCTGCCAGCTTGCACAGCTGTAACACCTGCACTGTGGGAGCCAGAGGCAAGAGGGCCACAAGTTCACGTCTAGCCTGGACAACTTGGCAAGATCCTGTCCCAAAATAAAAATGAAAGCCAGGCATGGTGGCACACACCTGTAATCCCAGCACTCAGAGGAGGCTGAGGCAGGATTGTTGCGAGTCCAAAGCCAGCCTGAACTGCACAGCAAGACCCTTTCTCTAAATAAATAAATAAATAAAATAAAATAAAATTAAATTAAATTAAAATTAAAATAAAAATAAAAATAAAGTGCTCAGAATGAAGGGCTTGCACTCACCCGAGGATGGTCTGGGGGTCTGGAGGTACTGGGGATGCACCCTAGCCTCATGCTCCGAGTTACCTGGGCCGAGCACACGAAGATAGAAATCCTTAGACCTTACCTCTGATCCCACCTCTACCACTTACTAACTGTGTGGTATGAAGCTCAAATTTACCACCACCAAGGCTCAGTCTACTTTCCTGTGAAACAGTGAGCCACACTCAACAGGGTGTTTGCCTGCTCTCAGCTCCAAGCACAGCCCACGCCCAGCCAGGTAACCTGCGGAGGTAAGTTCAACTCACCCGACTCAAGACTGTCACCTTGGGCTGGGGATATAGCTCAGTGGAATAAGCACTTGCCTAGCAAGCACAGGGTCCTGAGTTCAATCCCCAGTACCGCGCAAAAAAAAAAAAAAAAAGACTGTCACCTCATCTCTCCCAACTAAAGGCAAAA